>VXAC01005197.1:28939-122225 GCA_013399225.1 Rhipidura dahli | reverse complement strand
TTTTTTTTTTTTTTTTACCAAATAACCTTGGAATCAGAGCTGTCTCAGGTGAGGGATTAGCCTCTACGCTATATAGAACACCTATGCCCCTCTCATGGCAACTGAGCTGTGAAACTTGTCCATAGCCAAGAGTCCCAAAGTGATTACCTGGCCTAGTTACAAACTCTACTCCTCATTAGACTCCTTGTATGATCAACCTTTAATCTCTAATCTAATTAGTTTATTTTATGGCCCTAGTTTATCAGTCTCAGATCTTCTCAAATCTCATTTTAGATTGTGCAAAATGTAAATTTCTAGGCTTCCCTAAGTAAAACATTTATGTGTAAGAAACATATTTTTGTACTCTAAATTGTATTCCCCAGTATTCTGAGTGATTTTCTTTCATTACTGTGTTCTCATATGTATTCATTTAAATTAGCCACAGCATCACTGATCTGCTATTGGACTTATATAATTGCAGTTCACACCTTTGGCCCTTGAATATTTCAGTCAAGAACAACATCTTAAATTTTTGCTGTAGAAAGCCACATTAATTTCAAATTACTAATAGGAGTAGTGACTGAGATGGACTGGTTTTTTTGGTTTTTTTTTTTTTCTGTTAGAGAAGAGCAAATTTACATTCCTCGGAAAACAATGAAGCTCACAACTATAAGTATTTTTGCTGAGTCAGTCTGGACTCTCTAAAAATAGCCATTTCATGAGTTTACCAAGATCTGTGACTTAAAATCTGAAACGTACCAAGAAATAATATTAACACTAGCAGCGTTCAATTAATGTTAGAAACACAGGTATTGCAAAGCAGCAAAATCCTTCCAACAAAGCATCACAAGTATCAGCACAAATGCATTCAACAAAAGACTCACAAATGCTGAAATGATAGCAACAATACCACATCACGAGAAAGAAAAAAGCCAAATAAAGAATCAGGATCCAGCTTGAAATCTTTGTAACATATCAGGCTTATAGATATTTTTTCTCTTAAAAGCCTGCATTCTGTTGAGGATTAAGAAGTCTGATCTAAAGAAAGAACACTTACTTTGTCAGATCAGCAGCTGAAAGTCTCAGTAGCTGGTATTAATGCAGTGGGGGCATTTTAACTGGTTTTTGAAATGAATCATAGATATATTTTCCCCAATGTTTTCTCTCTCTTAGCGAGTGTAGTCTAAACAGCAGAAAAGTCACGCCACAGAATCCTTCTAAAACTGGATTTCACTGCTTGATTCTTGAGAAAGAGTGAAGGAGGGAAAATAGAAGAGAAACCTGGTATGTGAAGAATTAAACTCTGTAAAAATGCATCTTGAAACCACTATGAAAACAATTCCAGCAAAAGGTTGATATTTGAGCACGTTAAAAACAATTTACACAGGAAGTCTGGAGAAACTGATAGGCTCACAAAGCTCATTTGAAACAGTAGGTTTTTTCCTTCATATTTGTTTTCTCTTCCTACCAGCAACAACCTCCAGACTGGTGGTGAAGAAGTTAAGTCATTCTGCTATAGATTTGGACAAACGACATTAAGTCAGTCTTTAGTCACACAGAAGCCTCAGGACATCCAGTTGAAAGTGTCCATTTGCATTAGGGGACCAACTTTGACCCAATTGCAGACAAAATTTTGTTCAGCAATACTGAGAAATATGTTATACTTAAGCCAACCAATTGAAGAAACTGTAATCTCTGTGACCCACTGATCTGATGTTCTCTCAGAGGAAAATCTAATGAGAAATTTGTGTGTCAATCCTCACTGCATTCCTGTCCAACACCTGCAAGTTTCTGTTTGCAGGCTGGGGATATACCCTGAAAGACTCCAAGAGCAGCAGCACTGTTTGGTACCTTCATCAGCAGCCAACACTGGGATCAAGCACATCCTGAAGAGATTTGCAGGTGACACCAAGCCAAGTGGTTTGGTTGATACTCCTGAAGGATGGATGACATCCCGAGGGACCTGGACAAGCTTGACCAGTGGCCCATGGGAATCCCATGAGGTTCAACAAAGCCAAGTACAAGGTGCCACATCTGGGGCAGGACAACCCCGGTATCAGTCCAGGATGGGGGATGAACAGATGGAGAGCAGCCCTGCAGAGGACTTGGGGGATGCTGGTGGGGGAGAGGCTGGACATGACCCAGCCATGTGCACTCACAGTCCAGAAAGCCAAGTGTGTCCTGGGCTGCAGCAAAAGCCCTGGGGGCAGCAGGGCAGGGAGAGGATTCTGCCCCTCTGCTGCACTCTGGTGAGATCCCACATTAAGTCCCCAATATGAGATGGGGGCCTGTTGGAGCAAGTCCAGATGAGGCCACAAAAACAGGGGGTAATGTTTTTTTAGCTAAAAAAAGAGGGTAGATTCAGATTACTTGTAACAAAAAATATTTTATGCTCAGGGTGGTGTAACACTGCAACAGGTTACCCAGAGAAGTTTTAGATTCCCCATCTATTTTTAAACAAGACCCCATGTTGAAAATGATTTTTAGATATTACTTCATTTCCAGCATGGAAATTTGTCTTCAAATTTGTCTCAATATTTTCAGTCTTTAAGATGAGACAAAAATACCACTCTCACTTTGCTTTGCAGATTAATCACATCCTCCTGATTATTATGAATTTAATTGGTACACATGACTTAACAGTAATCTTTTTTTTTTTTTCCCTCTGGTTTTAAAATCTTGGCTGAATTTCAATTGTGCTCCATTAGACCCAAGAATCAAGAATATTGGATTCTCCAGAAATTTACCCATGTTAAAAAATTCCACATATTCAGATTCCATCCTTTGAGTTGCTTTTTTTTTTTTGAGTGCCACCTAGAGATTTCAAACCACCTCAAAGTCATATGCACTCTATTTTGAGTACAGTTCAGTTACATCTAGTTCCAAAATAAAGTGTTCACTGCTTGAATAAGTGAAGGTACTACATACTATTGCATGTCTATGCCAAACTCAGACACTTTTCAGAGAGCCTTATAGTTCACCTCTGAGAATATAATTTCTACTTGATCTTTAAAACTTTGTCATTCCATGGTAATTCACCAAACTGGACACTGCTCTAATTAAACACAGAACTGCAACAGCTTTGTATCTGCTCTTGCATTCAGTCATCGCATTCACACAGATGTTTTCCAGATTCAGAAACCTGGGTTTAAGGTCTAAAGGAGACAGTTTAAAATCTTCCTTGAATAGCAGAGCTGCTGGCTTTCAGCATGTGCTGGTCAGCAGTTGTAGCAGAGCTGTCCTTGCCATTGGGATCTGCTCTCTCTGAGACCTCCTGCTCTTAGCCAAAGGAGAAACTGCAACATCCCTAAGGAATCTAGGCCAGACAGGAAAAACTTGGGAAAGGAGGGCATGACACACCTACACGAGTCCCGTGAGGCACTTGGGGTCCTCCTCACCAGGCAGGCAGTAATTAGGTTCAGACAGATCTATAATGAAATGCTTCGTGATTTGCTTCAATGAATTGTTTTGTTTCATATGATTTGACCCAAGATGCAATATATTGTTTACATTTCATCAAAAGGAAAACCAAGATATTTTAGTTTTACCTTTATGTGGCCACGCTTTCCACTGGGGAAAGAGGATGAAGTTAAAAAAAATCTGTTAATAATTCTTTCAATATTATGGCATAATGAATAACAATTTGAAGTTAAAAGCACATTCAAGATACCAGTGCTTAAAGATCTTAAAGTGCTTAAAGTGATGAGGATAAAGCTTTATGTGTAAGACTATACCATCATTCACCCAAACTAGTTGGCATTTTTCACACTATTCAATTCAGACACACAAATCCCAATTTTGCTGGAGAAGAGAGTAAGGATCCAACCCAGCTTTCAACTCAGATTTTATCTAAGTTTTATATTTGATATTCTTTTAAATCCCAGATCTTAAAATCATATAACTACAACAGAATACCTTATCTTACTTCTAATTTTAAAAAAGTTCATTTATGAGGAAAAATCTGGAGAATATGAACCATTCTGTTTAAAATAAAATAATTTTTACATGGTGATCTTGATTTTTAGATCAGTTATCACATTTATATGAACCAGTTAAGACTGATAATACTACTGCACAACAATGAAAAACTTCTAAAAAGAAGTTATTCTATTAAGCATAGCATCTTTTAACTTACTCTGATGAAGAGATTAAAAAGAAGCCTTTTGAAGTACTGACAGTAGAGAAAATCCTCTTTTTTTGATACGTACATGTATGATATCCATATTTAAATAAAATTCTCCAGCCTCCTTTATGCTATGACAGTTATTGATTTGTTTCCTTCCTTTCTTTGAGATATGTCTGAAATAAAGCAGGCATTTCCTGGCTTCACTTCCCATTACTCCCAATACTAAAAAACCCTGTTAATCTGTTGAGCTATTTCATGAGCCACATTCATTGAAATAAATAATTTTTATTGCCAGCTTAGAAGAGGTTCTTAAGGAAAAGTGCTTTTTTTTTTTTCTTAACTGTATTAGAATATAACTTCCATTTAATTCCATTCTTAATATAGTAAAAAGAAGTGACATTCTGTTCTATGCAAAACACATCTGTGCAGAAATGTAAAGATTATTCCATTAGACACCTGAACACACCTGAGAGCTCCACTCTCTTGACCTCTGGGCTAGTAAGTGTGCCTACATGTCTTATACAATTAGTATGTACCACTATAACTGTATATTTTCCTGTTGAAATAAACATTCTGAGCTGTACTTAAAAGCTGGAGCTCTATTCTGTGCTTATCAGATTTAAATTCAAAGTGTTCACAAAGAACTTGGCAGGTTGGGAACTTGTAAGATCTGCAGAATTTGAAAATGCAATGCTTTGACAGACAGAATTCATCTTAATACTCTTTGCAGATACTTTTTTCTTATCAGAAAAACAAACATAAAAAACTTCTCGAACAAGAGCTTTTCAAATATGTGACCCCCAGCATGCACACTGACAAAATAAACAATGTGAGAGACATTACAGTTCAACATCTATAAGCCAAGTGATCATTTACTTCTCACAGAAAGTATTTTGCACATTTACCAGGCAAAGCACCCCTTGCCAAATTCACACATTTCTGCAGTGGTAAGGTTTTTTCATTACTAAGGTATTAAAAAAAGTTTCATCCAAACAGAGCTCCCCTTCCTCTGCACATGGTAATAAATAGATCTCTGAAAGAAACCACCAACAATAACTTATACAAAATCTCTGCCCTGAGACAGGAGATGAGAAACTCATCTAAGATTCAAAAGAATCAACAAGGGGAACTTGTCCCACATGAGAAAAAAGATTAATGAGTGGAGAATGCACACCTTGCAAAGCATCTACCCCTGCAAATTATGCTTCCTTTGAAGGCTGTACTGACTCTGTGTGCTGTCCATGTAAAAATCAGAAGCCAAAGTTTCTGGTATTGAAATGGCTTTACAAGTGCTGTAGAAATCATGCACTAATCTTAATGTTGCTGATATTTAGGGAGAAGAAACGGGCCCTTCTAAAGGATGATTTTCTTGTAAATTAAGACCAACAGAGCCAGGAATTTATTCTGAGGAGATTAGATCCAAATAGCTGACTGTTTAATGAGGCTTAGGCAAGCAATAAAGAAAGCATTAAAAGGAGTTGTAGCTTTCCTTTTTGACAAAGCACAAAATTATGACACCAGAAGTAGACATACTCTTTTTGAAAGTCAAAATATCCTAGATCTTAAAGGTATGAGATTCCCTAATTTTATGCTTTCCAAAGTAAGCTGCCCCAAGGGAATAGGTGTTTTCAGTTCTGTTCCCTTCCAGCAGAATTCTGACACATGTACAGTGTGGTGATGTTAATGAATCTGCCTTTTTTTTCCCAGAGCTCTGCTTCTCTTTAATCAACTAATGTTTTTAAGACTCACAAAAAAATTGCTCCTTTTGTACACCTGTCTGTAGCATAGAGCTCAGACATTCATTTTTTAAAGTTTGCATCATATTAACCTGCCATACTTGATGAGAACAAATTTCCCCAAGCTTCAAAGGAAAAAAAATTAAGCAATGACAATACTTTGGAGTCCAGTAAAGGAAATGGCTAACATTATATCTCATATTAGCACCAAGCAGAAGAACTGCTGGCAGTATGGTTACTCATCTTCATATTTTCCCATTAACATCTACCATATGCCTAGAGTATCTATTTAACACCAAACTGTAATTATTTCACCTAATTAACTGATACATTAAATGAAAGGCCGACTGTGCAAAGTAAGTTAAACCACAGCAATTATGTCTCGTGATGCGTATTTTCAGTCTTAAAATTGTCAGTGGAGTTTCTCTGACTATGATTAATGCAAACTGATTAACTTCCTTTTTATAGCTTTAATCTTCCTAAAATGTGTAAATATATTCTAGTATTAGCAGAAGGTCTTGAAATTACAGCTGAGAGAATTCATTGTTTGTTTATTAATTGAATGCAGTCGCCATCAGCTCAACCCCACCAATACTTTATAACCCTCCGAAACTGATGACAAAAAAAAAAAAAACAGAAGAAACAAAACCCAAAAAATTCAATCTCTATTGGTCTTCTATTTTTCAAGCTTACCTTACAGAGCAATACTTAACCATAGAGTCTTTTCATGACCTACAGCTTTAATGTTGGCCCGGCAGTATAAATAAAATGGTTATAATTCCAAAGAGCCCCTTCTGGATTTATAGTCTCATTACAAATGGTGGATGTCCCTTTGACCTCTGTAAGTGCACATTACATCAACTGGCTACTCCTTAATGAGCTATTTTGATGCAAAATGCACACATACGTGCAGTGATTAATCACAAGGTGTGCAGAGAAAACATTTTAACTTCATCAGTTACTTCCTTGCTCAGTTGTGTATCTCACTGAGTCAGTGGTTTTATTCCCCCTGACACTATTTCTTCTTTACTCTCCAAGTCTTAAACAAAGTGACTGCTTTAAAACATCAGATTCCCAGTTCTGTTAGAGTTTCAGTAATTTTCAGCATTATCATCATTACAGTTGGTTTCCTTTTGCTTGCCCATCATCTTTGGTACTCATTTTCTCTGTCATCCTATCAGCATGCCTGTAAGAGGGTAGGGAGAAGTTTAAGAATTCGTACAGAATGAATCATCATACAAGAGATAAAAGCTTATTTTGGCCTCAGTGCCAAGTTCCAGATTTCCTTCCTTTGAAGAGTTAGCAAAATTTTGGTCATTACTAACCAAAGAGAACAGTGGTGGTCTTCCCTGTGTTTAACCTCTCCTGTGCCAATTGCTTTGGTAAAACTCAGGTGTGGACTTCATTTTGCTACCATACCTCTATGCATGCTCTATAAAAGTACAGTGTGTAAATGGCAAGAACTCTCCCCAGACCTCTTCTGAAGTAGAGCTAATCCCCAAATCAAAAGCTACTCTGTCCTAAGTTGCATCAATACTGTAATTACTGTATCACTTTTATAGCCAGTCCAAGATGAAACTGAAATGAGAGATGGGTAGGAAAAAAGAAAACATTAGTCTATTCCATTTGCTGGCTTATTTAAATTGAAATGTCACATGAAATAATTTAATTTTGATGGTGTTTAACAGATTCAAAACAACATTTCCAGATTCACATGCCAAACCATGTTTCTGTGGGAAAGCTTTTTCCTTTCCTCTTGCTATCTTGCTTTAGCTCCTGGCAGCTCACCTGGTGGGCTGAAAGCCTGTGGATGACCTGGAAGACTAAACAGGAGCTCCTGACATCAACAGCTCCTAGGCAGGCTGCCAGGTGAGCAGCTTCAAACCAAAACATCATTTTCTTTCCTGGAGAGTTTCAAAACACTTGGGAGATCTCAAAGAAAATTCATTTGGAAACACACTCTTCCACAAAACAGAATTACTTTTCTCCAGGCACCTCTGCCTAATATATATATATATTTTTTATTTTAATAAAGATTCGTTAAATATTTCAAAACTACTGAGTTTTCTCTTTCCCATTCAATGCGCTTCAAGTTTAAAGACATACCACAACAAATTCACATTTGAAGTGTTGTCCTTGTAAAGGAGAGCATATTTGTCTGAGATTACAAACCAGTAGTTATTTTACTTTGTTGTGGCATGTGCTTAATAAATAGGAATAACATATTAACTAAATTTCAGGTTTCTCCAGAGGCATTGTGAGGCATGCTAAATATATGCCAATTCAGAAGGTAGTCACTGTTTTTGCAGGTGTAGAAGAGACTACTATAGCAATTACTAGGCTATATTTTCCTCTCAGAACATTGCAAATTAGAAGTAAATATGCTGAAATGAGCAGAGCTAACCAACAGAAACACGTATTAAAAAAAAAAAAAAGAAAAGTAGCTGGTTGAAAGATTTGAAATAAGGTGTTTTAAAGAAAACAGTGTAGGTCTAAATATTTGACAGCTAAAGGCCTGGGATCAGCTTCTCACTTAAAATATGTTTCACTAATAAATTTCTGTATAATTCCTTTTCAATTTCTGCCAGGTTAAGTTAAAGCATAATTACCCTAAGAGAAATGCAGGTGTGATCAATAAGGCAGTCACTGCTCAGCAGCATTGAACAGCCTGAACAATTGTGTCAAGCCCAACAGGCAAATAACTCATCTCTCAGTGCTAAGTGTTCCTCAAAGTACCAAGCACAAGTCCATTCTTCCTGTAGCACAGAAATTATTCCAAAAGTGGGAAATTTCCAACCATTCACCTGAAGAGAAGTCCAGGAAGAAACTCTAAATTGCACAGATACCGTGCAAGCCCTGGAATGCCTAACCCATTTTCCTCCTTTAAAACTAAGCTAAGCACTTCATCATCACTCAACAAGGCAAATATTGAGAGTTCCACGACTTTCCTTCAAAAGAATCTGCAACTCTCTATTCTTAGCATTTTAAGCCTTTTTAAATACATAAGTAGCTCTCACAGTGCTGGTATTATGGCCAGAATTTCAAAGTAGTTTAGCTCTGATTTTAGCCCCTAAATAAATTGGCAGATTATCAAGTAGGCTCAGGTTGTTGTCATTAAGCATTTTCAGAGCGGGGGATGGAGACAGAGCACAGATGTTTTGAACACAATTTGACCCTTTAATTTTCTCTCTAAAGAATGTCAGAATTCTGATTCCAACTCTAGGTGCCATTTAATTAAATCATCAAGCATTAAAGTCCAAACAAACTCACCCTCAAGACAAAGAATGTCAACAGCTCCACACTCATAGTTAATGGGACAGAGACCACACTAAGCTCACTTTATCTGGTTATGTTACAGCAGCTACCCTAGGCCTGTACCTTAAGATCTTGCTTACAGTGCACTTTTCTCACTTCAAGACTTGGCTTTTGGCAGGAATTCTTCTATTTAGGCCATCCAGTACAGCCATCTACCACACTAACTGCATCAGGCCAAGTTCTGCTGCCTCAGAAAGTGTTTTTATGCTTTCCCATGTTCTTCACACAGTGCAAGGGATCTGGTTTGAGGGATCCCTGCACCCATAAGCAGAAAATGTTTAAAATGCTAATAGAAATTCTGACCAACAGCAACTGCAAACAATTTATGGTATGGCACATGATTTAGCATTAAAGTTATTCTTAATTAAAAAAAAAAAAAGGTATAGCAGCGTGACAAGAAAACATTGAATGATGAAAACCTTTGGCTTTGCACAATAAATTGTTGAAACAAGAGAGGGGCCAAGATGATGGGAATGGGGAATTATGTGATGTAGGTTGCTGACGAATGGGACATTTGAATAAGAAACAAAAATGTCATAATCTCCATATAATGTACACTCCTGTGCTTTATAACTATAGGCTGACCACGTGGCCTTTTATTGCCAAATTCAGTTCTTTGAGTTTGGGATTTCTCCCCAAGCTTGGCATTTTTCCAGCTGCTGATATGCTCTGAGAGGTGGCATAGAGAGGGCATTCCTTTGTACCCAATTGAATTCATAAGATATGTGCTAGAGGACTTTTTTCAGGTCATGATATATCTCCCTGATTCAATGTCAACTGACATCTTCCACAAGGAGAATTGTAGGAATGGTTTTCTGGCTTTCTGGAGTGAGCCATTCCTGAACAGTGATTTTCATCATCTATTCTATGAACAGATGGCTACCATTTATATAATGGAACTCAGGGCCACAGAGGGGAGGAATAAGTTGACAAGTATTACTGATGAAAAACCAAACTTGTTTCCCTTTCAACAATTTTATTCAAATTGTTCTAAATCTTTTCTCTCTAGAAATGGATATGACTGATAATGAAATACACTTTGATCATACTTAAGTTAAAATATGCATTGTCAAGTAGCCTGGAGATTACAGTTGCTCACATGCAAAAATTATATTAAACTAATGATTGTTCATTACAGAAATAATCACGTAAAAGTGTAAACACACAGAACTATGCAGGAATCACAACACAGTAATATTTTAATAATTTATTAAATGCAAATTGCCTAGATAAAAACATAGCAACCCTTATTTCATTACCATTGTTCTGTAATTTTGGTACTAAATATATTTCAAGTAGTGTTGTTCCAATGAAGCTCATTTGCAAAACACTGGCCATTTCACCAGCTTGATGCTCCTTTAGTTTCTCAACTATTGCTTACTGGAACAATTAAAAATGGGCCTTAATTAAAATTTTCAAATTCCATACCATGAATTTGCTTAGTTCTAACCGTTTTTAATTTAAAACAAAATCTCATTTGATACTTAACTTTTTATCAGATAAGTACATCAATGTACAAGGTGCATTTGAAGGATGTCATGGGTTCTCAGATTTTGGTTGGATTAGACAGAAAAATATTGCAAGAGCCCTATTCTAGAAAGCCTAGAGATCAATTATACAGTCTTAGAGACCTAAAGCAACAGCACCAGGGATCCTCCACACCCATGCAGAGAGATGTTGGGAAAGGTGCAGAATATCAAGAGCTACTGAGAAAACTCATTTGCTCAAATCCTCAATTTCTCCTTGCAGTCTTAGCCACAAGGTCCTCTGCCCAGAAAAATCTTCAAGATTTTCTGAAATGATTAGTGACAAATAACTTGTGGGAAGCCAAATTACTCCAGCTTACTCATTCAGTTATAATTAGAAATTGTTAGGAGTAGCCTCTGGACAGTTCACTTGTCCCTCAACTAAAGGTTTTGCAAGAAGCTGCAGAGCTGTAGCACATCTTCCCCAAGTCATGATGGTGATGTCACTACACACTGACTCCATTAGAATTTAATTAATGATTGACATCCCTTAATACCATCAGCTTGTGAAAATGGAACTCCAAAACATCCCCTTTAAGATTATAACATCACAGCTTGATTTTCAAAGGTCACAGATTTTTAAAAAATCAATGTACCTTGCAAAGCAGCATAAGCTTAGTATCTCGAGAGAAGAACCCAGAATAGTAACCTTTAGAAATCAGATATGAGTCAAGTATTAGCCCATGAGTCAGCAAATCAGATACTGAAAGTGATGCATTTTCTAAAGCAGAGCTCTGGAGAAGGTAGTGTGTGATCCTGCACAGGCTTTGAACACACAGAGCTTTCACTATCTTAGAGAAGATTCTTTGCTAAAGAAGATTTGAAGTAAAATACTCTAAAAACACAATGCTAAAGAACTGAGTCTCTCAGCAGTCCAGAAGGGAATATTGTAACCCCTGAAGATTTTAAATCTCATTTAAATGGTCAGAGTGAGGTAGGAGGCCCTGAAGCCCTAATCAGATGCATTAAAACTGGAAGAAAATATCAGACATGGGAAATTATTGTAATTAAAATTTTAACACATACAAACACAACAACTCCAACATTACTAAATGGAAATCAAACAACAATATTTGGTGTTAAGGGACTGAATAATAAGCCACCCTTTAATCACCCCCATCTGTTCTTGTAAGTGCATACTTTGCAAAGTGTTATATTAATGTTATATAACACTATAAAGTAAAGTGTTATGTTAATTCCAGGCATTAGAGAGTTAAGTATCCCACAGAGGATGCAAGACTTGCTGGCCTTATACCAGAAATAAAAGACTCAACTTTAATAAAAAAATTAATTTATTAAAACAATCAGGTTTTTGGTTTGGTTTTTTTTTAATTTTCTTTCATTATTCATCAGAAGGCAACAGACTGGGGGAGAATGCATGAAAAAAAATTTCTTTCCTTAAAAATGACATTTTAGGTTTCTTCTTTCATAAGCTTTTCTAAAATCTGTGGTTTTCACAATTTTGATTTAATTTCATCAGAAATAAAAATCATTCCTATTAACAAAATAAGGAAGTCAAAATAGGACTTGAAACATCTTATCTTCTGCATTTACTTCTAAAGTGCACAACAGCTGCTACTTATGACTTATTTCCTAGATCAAAATGTTTCCCAGTTCCTCTGTAACAGGCTGGCAACTTTAGGGTCAAGTTGTTTCTCATTTTCTCTTCTTACTGTCATATTTCTGGCACAATCTTTAAAGCTGTCCCACATAACAGCTTAAAGTGTCTTTTCTTGGCATCCCTTTGGAAGTACAGCCATAGAAGCAGCAATGGTATCAGGCAGTGGAGTTGTATTTTGCAGTTTGGTTACAGAAAGCTCAAGGTACAACAGGGTCTACCGTTCTCCATTTATTTATTTATCCCCTCCCATTGCTATGTATACTGCTCACACTTGGCTCACAGCGACAGAATATTCCATTTTTTCAGTCCTAATGCTCCATTTTCCCACAGAGACACAAGACACTCTTGAGTTCATGTGAGTAAGTATTTTTCTTAATTAAATTGTAAAATTTATGTGTGGTATAAGAGCTGAGAAAGAGAAAAGTTAAAATGGAGAGAATTTGCTACACAAACATATTTGTCATAGAAATTTCTTTGGTCCTTTCCAAGTTCCAGCCTCGAATTCTCCTGATAGGGCCATCTCTTTGCCATGTCAACACATCTATCAGCTTTCCACAGATCTGATGGCTCTTCATCCTATTCTGTACTGCTTTAGGAAACCTTGCTGGGAAGAAAATGTTTGCTTTGGAGTCAGGTTTTGTCTTGCAACCTCCCAGTGCTTTCCTCTTTACATTTGATTCAAAGAGCAGTCAACAAAAACCACCATCATTGCTTGACTTTAATAATTATTTACTACTTAACAATAGAAATAAAAAACTCTTTTGCTGTTATTACAGCCTCAGATCCCACACAGGCTGTTTTACATGATCTGCCAACACCAGTAAGGTTATGTGATAATTCTTCAATCTTACAACTTCGTGCATTTCTTTTACTAAGCGACGGATTTTCTGATAATATCTGTCAGCCAAACTCCTTGATTTCCACAGGACTGTGCTTGACAGATTGCCACATACCTACTACTTTAGACCAAGTAAGAAAAATGGCTTTTCAGTGCTGACACCCAGACTCCTTTTCTGACTGAGAACAGAATGAGAGCTTTTAGCTCTGGTTGATATCCCTAGCCAAGTGTCATCAATCCACTGAAACAGAAGTTCCTTTCAAGTCTTCTGGATGTTTAAGGAACAGAAAGAAACTTACCTATTATCTTCCTCTTTCTCCTCAATCACAATCTCAACTTCGAGGCAATAAACAGCCCTGAAAAATATCTTTGCACCAGGGAGGAATTTAGTTGCCTTTTTCTTTTAAATCACAACCGCTGTTGTTAGAAACTCCATGATTAATTAGCAGAAAGTTTTTCAAGTTACAAAAAGGCATTTGAATACTGCTAAAACTTTATAGATGCTATTTTCCTTTTTTTGACAAAACCCACTGAGGGGAGAATAGAACCCCACCATTTAAGCCTAATTTGCAGTCTGTCTAGATTCAAAATCCACTCTTTTTTTCCCTCTACAAATTACAACACTGTTTCAGGAATATCTTTATATTTTCCTGGTAGCATTGCTTGCAGAGATAACTAGTATCCTGACACTTTGATTTGAGTTTGGTAGATGCCAACAGTTTGGGTACATAGTATGACTCATTTATATTTCTGTATTGGATTGAAAACAAACCAGTGGGAGGTCACAAGTCAAGATTAAAATTTATAGAAAAGGTAGAAACAAGCAAAATAATATAAGGAAAAAGGTACAGATAAAGTTAGATACAATCTGATACTCTATTAGGGTAGCGGAAGCAGTCCAACTGAAGTGATCCAGTTGAAGTGATGATCCAATGGAAGGTTCGGTGTCCAACTGAAAGTCTATGGTAGCTCTTGTCCTCTAGCTACCCAGTAGACAGGGCTACCCCCTAGGCAGTTCTAGGGCTAGCTTATATCCAGGTGGGAATGCCCGGCTTCCCCCTCCTGGGTGGAGCATCTCACAATAGGGTGAGATAAGTCCATGAGTCATTGGGTGGCTTCTTGATGGCCCATCATCTGTTATCAGGGGGGGGTCGATAGCAGGTGATAACAGCTAACAGCTAACGGCCCACAGCTGGTGGTAATAGAATACATCTATTTTTAACCTAGGACAATTTCCACTGTGCTTTACGTAAACTCTGGATAATCTTCAAAATAAGCCACAGATGATGATCTGTACTGCAACAACACAGCCCAGGGTTTCCAACAGAAAAAGCACTAGCTCTCATGAAGTTTGAAAGTTTTGCCAAACATCCATGGGTATTTGAGTCTTCTGTGGACCCAAAGAAAACACTGTGAGTGAATATCAACCCATAATTCAAATGCATATTATTCCCCTCAGATGCACAATTCTAAAAATTGAATTGTGATCAAAAGACTCAGAAATAGGTATTGGGATGGAAGAGGAAATTCAAATTCAAATGCAGGCTGGGTGGAGAATGAATTTTGAACTGAGATGAAACATTTGGGGATTCTAGCAGCTGAGAGGCTGGACATGAGTCAATAATGAGTTCTCAGCCCAGAAAGCCCAACTGTGTCCTGGGCTGCATCAAAAGCAGCAGGTCCAGGGAGGGGATTCTGCCCCCCTGCCCTGTTCTCATGAGACCCCACCTGCAGTCCTGCATTCAGATCTGGGTCCTCAGCTCAGGAAAGACATGGATCTTCTGGAACAGCTCCAGAGGAGGCCACCAAGATGCTCAAAAGGCTGGAGCACCTCTGCTATGGAGACGGGCTGGGAGATGAGGTTGTTCAATCTGGAAAAGAAAATACTCTGGGGAAATCTCAGAGCACCTTCCAGTACCTAAAGGAGCTCCAAGAGAGCTGGTGAGGGACATTTTACAAGGACGTGGAACAGTAGCCAAAGGGGGAATGACTTTAAACCGAAACAAGATAGATTTAAGTTAGATATGAGGAAGAAATTCTTTACTCTTAGGGTGGTGAGGCTCTGGCACAGGGTGCCCAGAGAAGCTGTGGCTGCCCCATCCCTGGCAGTGTCCAAGGCCAGGTTGGATGGAGCTCTGAGCACCCTGGGATAGTGGAAGGTGTTCTTGTCCAGGGCATGGAGGTGGGTACTTGTTGGGAAGCATTTGAATCCTGTTACGGGCCCCAGCCAAGTTGTCTTTAGCTAACACTATCTGAGGCCTCAGGAATTCATCAAGGTTACAGAACTGTAAGCTGTTCTAAATCGGGAGAGAAGCGGTCTGAAGAACGAGATAACAGGACAGCAAGAAAGTAAACAAAAAGGGACTGCACCATCTCGGACTTGAACCAATCATGAGCTCTAGTTTTGCAATATGCATGAGCCAATTAAGTGTTGTATAAAAGAAAAAATGATTGTAAAATAAAATTTGAGCTTTGCCGAACTCATCTGAGTGAGCAACTCCCTCCGTCGCTCTCCTCGGTCGCAACAGGTACTGGGTGATCTTTAGGGTCCCTTCCAACCCAAACTATTCTAATATTTTATTCCAGTATCAGTTTAATGGCATATTTATTTAATTAGACACACAACACTGCTGCCTTAACCCATCTACTGGGATCAACACTGCTCCCAGTCCCCAGCAGGGCTCCACCATGTTATCCTGAAGTGCATAACCCTGTCCTTGTGATTCACCTGTTTCTTCCAGCCTATTTTCATTATTAAATAAATCTTGTGCTCTAAAATGCTATCTTTATGCAAATTTCAAGCACAAATTTTATGTTTAAGAAAACTGTAGTAGCTAGTCAAAGAGCTTAGGACACCTGAAGATAATCAGACTCTCTGAAATAAGCTATGGATACTTGGGAAAAGTAAATTAAGAAACCAAAGATGACACCACGTAGCTGTAAATGGAGGCCTCTTGTATTGTGAGAAACACATCAATGAATAAAAGTTCTGAATTCAGTACTGATACTAACTCTAGCTTCTAATATAAATTTATAACCATTAAGTAAAGGGAGCACTTTACAGACAGTCATGACACACTCACCTTGGGCTCTCTGAAGTCCCATACATGAACTCCAAATCCAAATCTCTGAAATCCGGAGAAAGCCAAGAGTTAAACAGTAAAATTATTAAAAATATTCTTGAATATTAGTACATTTTCTCCACTAATATATGTATTACTCAATTTCATTGTCATCCCCGGGTTGTGATCCTCCTTTCAAGAACACTTGGTCATTGAAAACTTGTTTGTCTGGCCACTGCTATTAACTCACCACCTGTGACTAAGAAACCCAGCAAAGCAATGCTAATTTTGTTTTTGGAAGGAGGAAATAGAAAACTTATCATTTTTATACAAGGCAAGCATTCAAGTAGAGAAGAAATAACTTTTCTAGTACTAGTCTGTTGTCAAGCTACAGAAATCTTGAACTAATGACAAAATTCAACCTAATTAAGAGACTACTCGCACTCTTTGAAGCTGCAGACAATTGTTTCAAATTAAATGGGAATAAGCTATATAATAGTCACCATTTCTACACTCAACATCTGCTTCAAAGCCTTAATTTCTTTTTATTTATACAAGAAGAGAATAAAATACTCACTGTCTCAACAACTAACATCTGCTGCAAGTTTCTTAGCACACAAAGCAATTGTGGAAACTTTCAGCAATTCATTCAGATGGGATAGTTGAATGGGCAGCAAGAATGGGCCAAAATAAACATTTCAGTAGTACAACATTCTGTAAACCAGAGATTACAGACTTCTTATGCTACTTGTGGGAATTAAGGCTGTCATACTGATTCTAATCAAGATCTCCTTTACTTTCTTAACATATGATATAGAAAGTCCATTATGAAATTGGAGTGCAAATATCATGATTTAGGCTGCCATAGCCCATCAACTTCTGGTGTCTTATTCACTATTCAATACCATGATGCAACTCTGCACTTCAGACAATAACCCCAAACAGCCTCCACTAGAGAGAGGTACATAATTCATAACAACAATACAGGAAAAAAAAATTACTTGGAGATCTGCTAAATATGACAAGGTGAGTTGATTCATGGCAGCTTGGACACTAAAAACCTATGCACAGCTTAATATGACTCTTGTCTTTCTAATTGTCAGGATGAAGAACATTCCTCCTTTCTGTGAAATGCTCTGGACATGAAGTGTGAACATTTGAGATAACTCAAAACACATCAGTTTTATGGCTTATACATCCTCTTTTCCAAGAATCCTGATTTGTATACCATGTATGTCATTGATATTATTTCCCCTCTCTTTATTGTTATCTGGCTGAAATGATGTAACTAGAAGAGATTGCATTAGCTCTGCTGGCATGTCTGAGCAGGAGCCAAACATTTCCATAGCAACTTAATACTGCTACAATGCCTTGGTAACCAATTTAAGATAATTATTTATGATGTTTACCTGCACTAATGTTCCAGGGCTGCATATTTTAGGAGACTATCATTCTTAAAGATATTTGCTAGTTTCAGGAATAAATCAGTTTATGAATAAGCACATTTTTATTGTAGTATCCAGTAAAACCCCTTCCCAGATACACATTTCGGTTTCTTCAGTCTGTAAATGTCTTCAAACTGACTATAACTGTCAAGAAACCAAAACCAAGCTCTCAAGCAGGACAGGTTTGTAAGGAGGAGAGGAAAAAAAGAGAAACAATTTTTGTTAATATCCAAGATTTAAAGGAACTTAAAAATAATTTTATTTTCATTCAATACTTCAGTCTGAGATTATTTTCCTGGCTCAAAAACCTGATTCAAAAATCTTGAGACTCTGATTCGATTCATCTTAGCTGCATATAAGCCATATCTAACTTTTAATCAGAAGTAATAAATTAATCAACACAGTAGATTCAATTGTTTTGAACCTCAAGCCTGTTTTTCTAGTGGCTGCATTCAAGACAACTTCAAATTGTGTGCTACCAGTTATTACCATACCACAGATTAATTTTTAAGTAGAAATTACAGGCTCTTCCTCTTCATATTCCATGATAGCAGTTTGGATTTTTTATTTTAAAAATACTTTCCTCTTAATAAATTACAGTAAGCAGAAAATTATTTGACCTTATTTAACTTCAACTATTCTGCTTCTTCGGGCTTGAATTTTAAGTGCACTAAGAAAAAAATCACAATAATGAAAATAAAACAATGCACAAACCAAATCCATGACATGCATAAGACAATTTAATACATTATGTGACTGCAAGAGCAGGAACTGCATAATAAGCACTTCCAAGGCTATTAAAAATAGTTAAAAACCCCCCCCTTTTTATCATAGAAATGTAGAATCGTTAGGGTTGGAAGGGAACTTATTGTCTAGGTCTAATCACCCTGCTATGGCCAGGGATGCCACTCACTGGTTCAAGTTGCTCAGGGCCCATCCAAGCTGGTCTTGAACATTTTCAGAAATGAGGCATCTAACTCTTTGATAAGGCAGAGAGTGTCCTATTGAGTTAGCTTTAAGGTTACAAAAAAATTAGCAGGAAATTTAACATCTATAAACCAGTAGTTGGACAGGTTTCATTTTTCTTATAGCTCAGTGTTATCTGTCTGCATTAAAGTGCTTGAGAGACGGCAGCACATATGTTCATAACTGCAGACATTCAGTGTCTTGAGAAGTGCCAGAAAAGCACCACTGTGCCAAGATAGCAATCACTTAATGGCATCAATTTCTTGTAAAACATTCCACACTAGGCAAACAGCAGTTATTTTTTTCACCATCAGTCGAAAGCAGGGAACAGAGGTCTCAGAAAGAGTGGTGAAAGCAAAAGAATTTGATACCTAAATTCTGGTCTAAAGACACATTGTAGACATTGTAATTGTGTGGTCCTTTTTGTGTGATCAAAGGCTGAGCCACCAGCAAGGATCTCCAGCAACAAGCAACATGTCAGCTTTTTAGCTTCTGAAAGAGCAGATTCAAAGTTTGATGGCAAGCTCTCTGAAAGTTAGCAGCCTGGCAGAGCTCTCTGAAATAACAGAGAGGAATGCTGGAAAAAGGAGTCTTCTTTAAGCTGGTCCCTGGAAGTGCCTGCGGTGCAAGGAGGCTGGCAGAAGGATAGGCAGAAACGTGAGGAACAGACAGGGAGTGAAAGATAAAGAAGCAGGAACATAACGGGGCAAAACCTCAAAGGCAGGAATCAGGAATACGATTTAAGGATGAATGAAGAATTTCTGATAAATTGTTTAATCCAAAACTCATTGAGGACAATGCAAAGACTTTGAAAATGGTTTGATATGAGGCTTGTAATCTTAAATGACTGCATTTAGAATCACTGCTTGACCAGCACATCAAAACCCAGTGAGCACTCCTCAAAAAGTGACTTCATAAAACCTCTTCTAAGACAAAGATGCCACTGCTGCTTTGAAGATACAGTCATTAAAGGATGAAGCATGTGAACAGTCCGTATGACTTCTCTGAAGTTTTACTATAATCTCCTTATTATTTCTTCCTGAGTTTTTGAAATCTTCTCTGTTCAAAACAGAAAGCAAAACTGAGGCAAACAGCTTAATCTAGAAATTACCTGTAGACTTACTTTAGTCTCAGCTCTTTTTTTGTGTGTGTGTATGGGCAGAATCATGCCCAATTCTAGCAGCATCTAGGGTTTTTACTGTTGTGTTTACCAGAACAAACACTGAAAGGCAGTGTAATTTTCCCACCTGACATAGCTATTTGTTACTGCTGCTTGTCACATGGTGAAAAGGGTACATTTAGTTTTGAAATTTCATTGTTCTGTTAAGAATAATTAGGAGATGTTCCTGTAAGGGAAAAACTTCTCTATCACAGGCTAAATTTTATTTAAACAAATATATTTTTTGAAGCAAAGTGATGTTTTTGTGATTAAGAAAAAAGTCAGTGACAATAACATTAAAAAAGTTCAGTATAAGTGGATTCTGAAGCAGCCTCAAATATGTACATAAGTCCATTCAAACACACTCACCCACAATGACTTGCCATAGATATTAGACACTGAATGAGGCATTCTTGTCAGTGCAGAAAATTCATCCTTGTTTCTATGGAAGGGTTCTGAACAGAAGCAAGGATGAAAAGTGATGTGTTTGTATTAACAACTGACATTCAGTTTTAGCAATCTCTGTTCTTCCTATAAGAGCCTAAAAAGACACAGGCTATGTGCTCTAAAGTACAGCCAATATCCTGCAGTGTTTTTTGGTGGTTTTTACTTTGATTTTGAATAGTCGTGTGAAATAAGACTGCAATGTTTGAGGAATGTCAAATAAAAAAAAAAAAAAAATACAGTTTAAGTGTATGAGGCACCAGTAGAGAAAGGATATTTGTAGAAGAATTATCCACCTTGAATATATGGAAGACAAGAAAACACAGCACAGCTCTCAGAGATGTTTTGCCTGTCTATAGATTGGGCAGTCCAGACCACGATCATTTCCAAGGGGATACATTTCATACTGCCTCATTGTGCTTTACTCTACAAATGAATACAATCCAATCACTGAGCAGCTTCAGGAATGATGCCAACCTTTCATGAAGAAGCGTATCAGTCAATCATTCAGTCCCACAGAATGGACACTCATTTTATATATTCAATGACCTAATGGGAGGCAGATTGTTCATGTATTTACCAGTCCAAATAGAAGTCAGTGCCTGGGAGTAAAAGAAATAAAATGCCCCAAACAGATTTCAGTGAAAAAAATATTAAGCAGGGCAGGAAATTCAAGGCATGACCCAGCTAAAACTAAGTTATAACATTTCACATATTTCTTTGTACAATTAACTGCGGTGGGGTTTAGGGTCTTTCAGGTGTTTTCATTAGTTTGCTTTACAGTTTTCTTTGGTTTTTGTAGATGCTGAAAGGGCTTCAGCAGTGAATTTCTTCAGCTCTAGAATTTTGTGAGAACTTTGTCTTTCCCCTGCAAGCTAACTAAAACAAAATTAGTAGTTTATCAAACATCCACACCTGTGACTTGTTTTCCCAGATTGTTATGGCTTCAACTAGAAAAGCACTTGGGAACAGATGTGTTAGAGTTGGGCCAATCCCCTCGAGGGGTGGCTGGCCAGAGAACCAATTACTTTATGCCATTTAATTCACTTTTTGCCAACTAACATATAGAAACCCCGGGGAAAAACCATTAAATGGGCTCAGTCCGCCATTGGTACCTGACCCTGGACCTCGTGTGGTTTTTCTATGTGTCTGCGTTACAACAGTGACAGGTTTTGTCTTTTCTGTGGGCTTCTTTTTGTTTGGTTTTTTTGGTTGGTTTTTTTTTTTTTTTTTTTTTTTTTTAAATGAAGGCATTATGGAATAGTGTTTGTTCTTTCTTTACATAGAACAGGCTACAATGATCTACATTCTTTCTCCTGATGCTTCAAAGATTTCTCTGCTTTGATATCACTTTCAAAATTATGCTTTGCTACTCAAAGAAAAAATGCCTGTGAAAGTACTAAACACTCCTAAAACATTTTAAAAGCTTTGGTAAACAGCTTGATGGAATCACAGCCCTGATCATGTGGATCAAAGCTTGTGAGCCCTAAAGGCAGCAAAGCTCCACCTGCATTTGTAATACATCAAGACAAACAGAATTATCAGCACAGAATCTAATGGGAAGAAGCAGAATTGAAACTACTCAAGATCACGTTTTGGAAGAGATGTAGGAAAATACCTTCAAGCCTTGTTCAGAGCCTCACCTGGGAAAATGTTTGGCATAACAAAATAATGAGTCCAAAACAAGTCACACACATCTGTATGGATTCAGCTGGAATCATCAGGTGTCAAATCAGTACTTCATTCCTCTTAATTTAAAATACTTCAGATTCTTCCCTGACAGCCAAAAGCAACAATGGTCACCTATAGCAAAGGCTGTCTTTCAACTTCCTGCCAGGAATCATTACTGAAGTGAAGAAAGGGGGACACCTAGGGTCGTGTTTAATGAAGGACAGCAATGAGAAGAGGTTCTGTTGAGTACTGAAAATTCCCCATAAAACCATAAAACTCATGAAAGGATAGCCTATAGCCAAACCATGTGTACTGCCTGGATATTAATTACTACTTCTTTCATCTAATCATGGAAGTAAAATGTCTAATCCTTATGGTGAGAGATGGATGAGAGCAGCCAAAGTGAACAGAGAACACAAAAGGTTTCTATGCAAAAATGACAATCGAAACAAAAATATTCAAACTCAGAACAAGCTTTAAAACCTCGTACTTTTATATGTCAAATTACTGCACCTCTTGCTTCAGTAAACCAAATGTGCAAAGGACCAAAGCATTACTAAGTTAGCAAAACCAAAGAGTGAAAATTCCACAAGGGGAAGCTATATATTCGTACCATCACCCCATTCCAAGATAAAAATTACAATCTCCATTGATGTGCAACAATGATGTATTCTGACTACAGTGTCACACTACATAAACAGATGCTTTTCCAGTGGCAGATTCAATGGTTTTGACTGAGCAACTGATTTCAGGCACATACAAGCAGAAAACAGAATAATGAAGTTTGTCCAATTCTTTATAGCAGGGGTGAAAAATACGTTGATGCTTTTTGCACTCAGATTTGACTAGTCAAAACTATGCATTACTCCATGGACCAAAGAAACCCTGAAACAAACAAGCAAAACAAACCCCTAAAACAAAACCCCTGCACACATAAATAGCCTAAAACTCTGTCTGCTGTGGCATTTATTTTCTACGAGCTACAACATTTAACTTACACTTTTAAGTCCTTAGACAGAAACTGAAAAGAAATAATAGCCAGTTTTTGGATCTGAGCTCACATTTCTCAGCTTTACAAGGAAAGAAAGACTCAATATTTATCATCTCCCAAACCATTTTCAAGAATGTGATAATTACCACATTCCCACTCCTTAAATTATCATCTTATTAGCCAGGAACCATCATTATTTACATTACAGAAGCAGCAGTTTCCCAAAATCCTTATTTGGGTCTGTGCTAAAATGCTCCATCATCACAGAATTCACATCCTTAAAAACAACAGGAAAACAGACCCACACTGCTGAAGCTCCAAATCTCCTGAAAAACCCATCTGTTTTAACTTGTTGCAACAGTCCCATTGAAAAATAATAGGTCTACATTTGTGCATAAAATTAACCACTTCCCTAAATATTTTCAGGGCTGAGAAAGTCACATTCTTCTGTGTTCACAGTTTCATTGTTTCCATTAAGGAAAAGATGCATGGAACACAACTCAGAAGCGGAATAACAGACCCAAATTTAGAGCAAACACAAACAAAAGTTCTGATTCCATAATTTAAATATTTGATTGTCTTAATATTACTACACTAATATTGGCACTATTCACTGTAAGCCATCCAAGGAGAAAAAGATTCTCGAGTGTCCATCAAGGCAAAGTCTAATACAGTCAATTTTATTATTTGTTATACTGCAGAAGTGCTACATTTTCCTTTACCATCTTTATTTATAATTAGCAAGAAAATAAACTTTTTCAAACTCTGTTTCCTTCCTTAACCTGTATGTTCTGTTTCTGTAACCCCTTAAATAAGGGCCCTTTTGCTTTCAAGATTATGCTGCTGAAACCAGAAGGGTCTGAAATTCTCCTTTCTTCTAAAATTTATTTGAAAAATAAGTTGTTATCTGGAAAAGAACACTTAGATTTCTTAGTGGTTTTTCTTTTAATTTCTCATAGTCCTGCAAGAATCTCTAAACTATTGATCAAATGGTTCATCTGTGATGAACAGATTTCCTGTCTGGCCATCCAGGTGCAACTCCTGGGGTCACACTCACACCACCCCTACTGTCACTGCCAGCACCAAAGTCCCTTTGCAGCGGAGGCTCAGGTGACCCTATAGGTCCCCATGGGTCCCCTCCACACCCCACACCCCACACCCACAGTCACACCAGCTTTCCTTATCAGATCCACCCCAAGTTTCCCATAGTAGAGTCTCAGACCTTTGGATCCTTTAAGTAATTTTACTTAGGAGAGCCATGTTTAGATCCCAGCCTGGGTTGACCTTGCATTTGCGAGGCAGGTGATGCCTTAAGAGGCCTCCTAGAAACAGAGACCAGACAGGAGTAGAGGGAATAAAAGTGGGGATTTATTGGAAAGCCCTTCAAAGGTACCCTGGGGAGCCAGAGGCTGCTGCCCAGATGGGCCCCGAGATGGACCCTGAGAGGCCACGAGCTCTTCACACTTTTATAGCTTTGGTTCATTTACATATCAAGATTAATTCTCCAATTAAAGCTTCAGTTCAACGATGTAATTTCCCCTCCTCTTGCCTCACTCAGAGGCTCTTTGGTTTCTACTTTTTGGGCCTAGGATGGTCTGAGCATCCTTGGAGAGCAGCCCCGGAGAGGCTTTGTTATGTCTACCTACACAAGAGAGTAGAAGTGAACAGGCTACAGGAAACTTCAGAGTTACACACTGGGCAGTACAGGATTTGAAAAACATGAAAGGTAAAACCTCAGGCATCACAGGTTTCACCTCATGAGCCATCGGCTGCTTTGGGAACAGCTCCTCTCCAACTCTTCTACTGGGCGACTTGGCTTCATATGAATAAATATTAATTGCAGCAGAGACAAATAGAGCTTTTCCATAGCCCACATGAACACTACAACCACTGAACTGTAAAATCGGTGCTTCTCTGCTGCTCCCTGGCACAATAGATATTTAACCATTCAAACAGTGAATGAAAGAAATCAAGACACAAAAGAGGAACCATCTCAGTATCCCAGTAATTAGGTCTTTGACTGAGAACAATCAGCACCTGACAGTGATGGAGATCTACAGTTTTCTCTCTTAGAGCAGCAGAAAAAATCATTCAAAGCAACACCCCAGCTCTGGGCACACACCAGATATACCACTGAATACTCTGTACTAAAGAAGGTGCCATTCCTCAGCTCCCTTCTAACCTGTGTTGAAATGAACCTTAGCTCTTGCAACAAATGAACTACAAAGGAGCCAGGACAATAATCTCCTCTAGAAACTGGCTCCTGGATATTCTAGTTTAATTTTCCTGCACTGAATTTCATAAAAGCAATTGGAAAACAGCTTTCAGAAACAACTATTGCCTTTCTTATCCTTGCAATGATGTGGAACATATTTATATTTGTGGAATTTCTTTTTCCTTCAATCTGATAAATATTTCATAATAGAATTTAAAAAGGCCCAAGCTTTAAGCTCAGAACTCTATGGCATTTAGAAGCAAAAGAATGCATCCAAAGAATCAAAGAATGTATGGAATGACACACTCTTTTATGCTTGTTTTCCTATAGCAGAGGATTCTTCATTTAGATATGCTGCATGAAAAATAGATCTTCTGCTCCTAGTAAAATTAATTGCTACTGATGCATGCATTTTTCCTGAAGTCTATTTTTGACAGACATCTATTACATTGAATCATTCTGGTTTTTATCAAGCTTTGCACAACTAAATGTTGACAATTGAAGGAACATTTTTGATAAATATTTTTAGCCAAGACTAGGCTGTGGGGCAGAAATCATTCAGTCATAAAATGAATCCAGTTGACCTTGTACAGTTGCTCTAGTTCTTTGAAAATTATTAATATAAGACATCAGGAAGGCTGTGTAAGTGATTAAGTCTATGTAGCAAACCTGGTTTATTATTTCATGGTAACTAACACATTACAATATGTACTGGTTGCACAGAATTAATGAAATATGAAAATAAAATCCGCAGTTAACCTTGGAAAAAACCATGAAGTTCACTGACCTAGCCCTTCAGGCAACCACCAAATTGGGGTAGGCTGCTTTTCCTACTTTCAACAGCTGGTCAAGCCTGATCTAGATTAAAGAGAAATTTGAAACACAGAGGAATTATTTATTTACAGTAAGGAATGTGAATGTTGTACCAATGCTTTCACCTAAATAGCAAAATCAACCCAGAAGTGCCAGCTACAGATTTAAATAAGTGCATGTTATATATGAGGAGGATTACTCCCAGGTATTAAAGTAAATAAAAAATGGTTTATTTAACAATTAGAAAAACTAGATCCAAAAACCTAGAAAAATCAGTAAAAGAGATTAATTCCAGATTCCTTCACAATTGAAGACCTTTTTAGCCGGTTTGGCTAATAAAACCTCAGGCACAGCTTTCTTTCGGTGCTGGTTGCTTAAAAAAAGCGTGGTTGGACCGCGGTCTGGACAGCACCGAAGCTCCTTCGTGGCTAGATCCGACGAAAAAGAGGAAGAACTTTGGAATTCGCTTGGGAAATAGTACAGAGTGCCTGCTCTGTTCCACCCCCCTCAGTTCTGCCCCCGTGCCTCACAGTGGCTGGTCGACTCCTCTCCCAGCTCTGGTGACAGGCTTCTACCTTTTAGCTAATGGCAACAGTATCTCCGGTGGGAGAAGGACTCATTTGAATACAGGGTTTCCATGGCGCCGGGTTGCAGGAACAGGGTGTGTGCTTTTTGCAGGCCGGGTAAGCTAATATTACATTTCTTAAAACTATTTACACACTTTAAACACCTTTAAAACATTTTCATAATTGTCTAAATAAAGAATACAGTTAATTCTGCATTCTAAATATAATAACATTTCCTAAAACTATTTTTTAATCACTTTTAAGTAACAACCTTAATACTCGATAAGAGGAGATGCGAAAAGTCTTATAACTTTCATGGATAACAGTGCATTTAATGGAAAAAAATGTTATTTCTCTGAACCACACTCATGTTGAGTTAACTAGCACCTGTCTCCACATATACATTACCACTAACTGTCCACACATGAACAAAAAACTGGAACTATATTTACAGTTACACACATTAATGCAATAAAAGAAGGTATGAGTCAAATAAAAGTGAAATAACTTCACTGCAGCTGCCAGAAGTCCAGGTAACTCTGGTTGCTTGCACAAAAAAAAAAAAAAAACAAACAAACAAAAAAAAAAAAAAAAAAAAAAAAAAAAAAAAAAAAAAAAAAAAAAAAAAACTGAAGAAGAAAGCAATGGGTCTTGTAGTTTTCCCTTACTTTCCAGCCTGAATTTACCAAGCTTTCAAATCACATGAAGGTTTAAATTTCAACAGAAATCTTGAATGGTGCAAAATGCAAAATTCTGAAGTCACTAAAATGCTTAGAAAGAATTTCTTCCCAATTCTGATATTAAAATATTTATTCACTGTATAAATACCATGCATGCAAAGATGGCAGACTGCTTAATGAAAAGAGCAAAAGCCCATGGAGAAGGGGAAATAGATGTCTTCACAGAAAGGTTACAAAGCAAGTAATTTCCAGAGAACCCATTTATTTGCTGGAACAAATAGAATTCTTATGGCTGCCAGGTATTTTATTTTCAGACATATGCCAAAATCAGACTCCACCTAACTGGTATATTTTACACAGCTTTCTGAAACAAGATTTTTAGAACTGCAACCAAAACCCATAAGATTATCAAGAGTACTCATTTCTTGTTCTGGACCCTGAGCCATAAAATTCCTCGGTCTTTTTGTGCTATCACAGAACTTGTGCATTGTTCCACTCCAGCGAGACACTAACTGGAATCCAGCCCATCATTACCAGAAAAAGCGATGGGCCACAAAAACACTCCAATATTTACAAATTCATTCGTCTCATTGCTATTCACGAATGCGACAAAGCAGTTAAAAAATGAAATTAAAATGTAAAGTGCCAGAGAACAGTAGCCCAAACAACTTTAGCTTTCTGTGACCGGCAATTATAACGCGGGCAATCCACGCAAGCACTGCCTTTGGCAGCATTACAGAGGAATCCTTTAAAAGCGTTAAATGGCTTAAGAGACAAGAAAGAGACAGCAAAGAGGAAGGCAAGAGCATGTTCCTCATAAAATAGTGTCAGTTCCATCTGAAAAACAACTTTGCCTGAGCTCACCCACACAACGATTTGCACCTCAGCAAAAGGCAGCTTACATAAATAGGAATGACTATAACTTATTTGGGCAGAGGTAATGTATATTTAGCTATGAGCATTTAAAAGTAACTCAAACAAATTAACAAACAAGTAACAAATTTGATTTTGCTCAGACCAACGCTTAGTATGTGAAGGAACTTCTTCAAAGCAGTATCTGCAGGAAGATAAAACAGGGATTCTCTCTTTGCTGCCTTCCACCTGCAAGGAGCTGTATCCCATTCATGGCTCTCCCATTCACTGGGTGTAGAGTTCGTGGGCACAATGTCTGCAAGAAGATAAATCCAGAACAAGTGTTCACATAAAGGTAGTGATGTGGAAAAACTTCTTGAAACTGGTGTCTCTCTTCCCACACAAGATTGTTTTTGTTGTTGAGGCAGTGGGGTTTAATAGGTGTAAGAGTCCTTCTACCCCAAAGATTTGTTTGGGATTTTTTCCTCTTTCACTGTTGTGCAAATCTATGGTATTTTTTCTATTTATTGCTTTATTTTCTAGTGTCAATATGATATTTCTTCATAAAGGACATTTACTTTCGAAGAAAAATAGAAAAACTTACAAGTTCTCTAAATTCTTAGTTGACAGGTGGGAAGAGATCAAAACCCATTCCACACTGGCTTGCCAGAAATGGATATATGACTGTTTTTGCCCAAAGACAGCAACATGTTAAGTAACAAGAAATAGAAGAAACACAGGCATCTTGATTCCTCTACATCTTCAGTATTTCAAGTCAGAATAAGGATGGACCTCTTGGATTATTCCCCACAGTGAGAGAAAGCATTAAAATGGCATTAAACACCTGGTAAAGAGCACGTCTCCATTGGTTGTTTCATGCATGCTTAAGCACCAGATAATTTTCTCACCCCCCCAACTATTTAAACCTATTACTGGGAGTGAAGCCACAAAATTGAATGATCCAAAAGGCCCCAAAGAGATTTTACTAAGGAAGAATAGAACTACGAGTAAACACAACAACATACTTTGTATAGAAAACTAGAGAGGTGCTGAGATCAACCCTGTTGTCTAAATTTTATAATTATTATTGATTCCTAATCACTCCTTCCATCACAACAACTCAAGAATACTATTTAAGAAGTATATCTACACCAGGAAATTTTAAGAGATACTATGCTATTAATTATTCTGATATCTTTTGTTTCCTTTGGTTCAAAAGTATGAAGAATCATGTTTGCATATGCATTTCAAAAGAAAAATTCAACTGCCTTTACTTGAAAGCATGAGGAAGACTAATACTTGAAAAATTACATGCAATGACTATCACCTTCTCAGAAGACATGCTTATTTTACAGCCTCAGGACTACTATTTTATAAAAGGAACTTGGGTTTTGAAGCCAAATTTTGCTGCATGATTTTATAAACATGACAGATCCTAGGTAGAATTAATGTCTTGCCTTTCACCAAGATGACGTTTGCAATAATCTTCCTCTGAGATGTCAGGAATCAGGCATATAATTTACCCTATCCATAAGGAAACTTGACTGATTTCTATTAGCTTGATATCATTATTCATAAAACTTTATCAATGCCATCTGAGTCTATACCCAAGTCAGGATTAAGAAACCCCTCAAACTTTCTTGTAGGCAATTTAGTTAAAAACAACCAAAAATTCATTTAAAATGTGAACTTAACATCTGAAGCAGCTAATAATCTTTCCCTAGATAATTGTTTAATCACATGGCTATAAACAGATACAAATAAACCAAGCTCCAGAATCTAATAAAGACAGGAGATTTTATTTACCTCAGATTCTTCCAACCCCCCACTGAATTGATTTGTTTAATCATATTTCTGTTACACTCAATGCAACCTTTAGGGAGGCAGTAGGATGGGAAGGGGACCCTGATAGAACAGCCTTGGATCTTTTATTTTTCTTGTCCCAAACTGGTCCTATCTAATATGACCTTGATTAATGTCCACTCCCTAAAAAGCTCTCCCATGTCTATTATATTTCTTTCAGATCCTTGACCTAATCATCATCAGGGACAAGTTTCTTGTTGTTGTAAGATATGAACACAATTCTGCATCCACAAGAAGTTAGGAAAGTGAAGGAAGGAACTCAAAAGGAACTGAATCCTAAATATATTTGATCAGCTATGCCTGCTTCAGTAAATGTTTGCAGATGGGGAAATGGGAAAATTGTTAGACCAAAAGAACAAAAGGAATAATGTATGATTCTCCCCTGGGATATGCATTAGAAAAAAATAATTCAATAAGGTTGCCACCTTTTCTAAAATATTTCAGAAGGGCAGTGGATCAGCAGAGGTATTTTTAAAACATTCGTGTTGGCTGCTCACTCCATACTTCTGAGACAAAATCCTGTCTTGCAAGTTATTATGCAAACTATTCAGGAAGTGGATAAGAAAAGCCCTAAAATAAAGAAATAGGTCTCTTTAAAATGGATTACTACTCAGTCACTGCTGTGGTTTGTATTTCAGACACACCTGTTCCATTCAGCTACATAACATGATGAAGGACAGAAATGGTCTGTGGCTGTGGCCGGCTGTCTCTCCAGTGACCACAGCACCCCAAACCTCCAGGCACCCACGGCCATGGTCACACACCACACAAACCTGCACCCTCTTCTAGCACAGCAGGAGAAATACTGTCACAGCAAGTTTTTATGCTAGACCTGCAGAGATGCTGTGAGTCAACATCCAACTTAAATATGGTCCCTGGCTTAAAATAATACATACATAAATATTAATCTTCTCTTGTAGAATAAGATTTTTAAACCATAAACTACATAGGGACTACATGTTCAGTCTACCAGGAAAAAAAACTTATTAAATTGTCATTTTTATCTAAATTATATACTGCATTATATTCAGTATACTTCAGAAAAATATATTCATAACTTTACTTACAGTTAAACTAAGTTCTCTATAGGAATAAATTTACATTTACAGTAGCACATTAGGATCAAAGCTAAGTTACAGTAGTCAGACTTTAGATGAAAATATCATTGCTAGGTACCCCATTTGTAAAATAATGCTTTATTGTTTCTCTTATAAGTTCTTCACAAAGGGTAAGTTACTAACAGAGGAATTGGTGTTGGAAACAAGAAAAAATACTGTGAAAGATATTTATTCACACACCCAAAAGAATTTAATATGTTTAGAAATATAGATATTTCCCCAAAACCTGAAAAACGTGCAAGCAAATGCTTATTATTTTGAAAGAGAAAAGGTGGTTTTGGAAAAGATTTAGAAAATGGTTAGCATTACTTCTCAGTTGAAATATGATTAATCTCCTCCAGCACAATCTTATGGAAGATAAGTCTTGCTGAATATGCCCATTTTCTTTCCTGGACATGTTTACAGATATAGTAAGTATTATATCACATTTAAATTAAACCAACTGCATCAAGTGGAGTAAATACAAGTAAATACCTGGCTGAGTAGTACACTACCTGAGTAGTACACATCAGTCTTGTTAGTGAAGAGATATGAATGAGAAGGTTTATTTCTATTTGAAGATATTTCTCTAAATAATTTAACAATATCTGACTGCAAAAAACCCAAATCAAAATTCCATCTACAATCATGAAAACAGTATTTGCTAACAAGAGTTTTCTGCAAGCATATTAAATTAAACAGTAATTTCTAGAAAAAAAAAAAATCTTCTAAATTGGAATGAAAGTCTTGCAGCCCCAAAAAGGAAACCAGAATTAAGTTTAAATCCTATAAGTCCCAGGTGTATAATTTAAGGTCAGATCCCATTTCTCAGGAAAATGATGGTTTATAGGATTAATATTTGCCAGACTTGGCAGCTTGCCAGAGGACACCACCAATGAGGAAGCAGATTAATCCAAACCAATAATTTTGAAGAACTGGAATGTTTAGACACAATGGAAAGTTTTTTCCTAACTTGTACATTTACAGCCCATAAGTCACAGCTATGCCTAACACATTTCCTATGCACTAAAATTTTTATTATACAATTTTTTCTTCAGAAATACCTAAAGTAGAATGATTAAAATGTAATATACCTCAGCTGGGAGTAAACTCTAGCAAGAGACAGCAGGACTTTTAGCAACACACAAGCTACTTATGTTTCTTACACTGCTGACTATCCCGTCTCTACTTCTTCCTCTGTGACCATAAGCAGATATGAGTGATAAAAGGGGAGAATCTTCCAGCACACAAAATCCTACAGGCCTGATTACACAGAACTAAAACATGAGAGCTTTAATGTAAATGGGAACAATGAAGAACCCATAGTCTATAGCTGGACAATAAGCCAGTTTTTCCAAACAAGCCTAAAGTCAGGGGTTAGTTTCCACTTTTAGCCCAGGATTCCTTTAGGAATCTGGAACTTTGCATTCCTGTGCTTCTGTATTCATACACAACACAATGAGTATCACAGGTGGCTAGTAATAGAAAGCCAATAAGATGGGAATGAGAAAGGAGAAAGGCCAAACAATTCTGTTGAAAAGGCATGAAAAATTATCAATTGCACTCTACAACATCAAATTTATATTACATAAATATGACACTAGAAAGAAGTGTTGAAAATCTTCATAACAAAACAGCACATGAATTCACATGAGTAAAGTGTCAGTTCTATATTGTATATTTGAAATGAGAAGTTACTTATAAATAATGCACTAACAGTTCTGGATATAAGAGTAACAAAAGCCAAAAGCCAAACTTGAGGGAGATTTAATGTTGTAACATTTGGTCCACTCAATTTCATTTTAGAGAGAGCTGGAAAAGACAGCTCAGAGTCCCATCACCCTGACTTGTCTTGGCACACAACAGCAGGTACAAGTCAGATTTCACAGGGCTAGAGATACAAATTTTACTTCTACATTAGTGAAATGAGATTAGCTTCCCTCACTTTTTTTCACCCTTTTAAATAGGATCACACCTAGAGAATAAATAGCATTATAATAACAACTCAAACACTGAAATGCCACAGAGGCTCGTGATTTCAGATAGAGGTTGTGGAGAGTTGTTTCGTTCAAGGACATTTCACTAGAAATAATAACAGACCAAATTCTGCCAGCCACTGTATCTTTCAATAATATTGGCAACTGAAGGCATGATTTAGCAGAAAGTTTGAGGTAAGCAAAGTCTATCATCTAAAGCTTCCTTTTAAAAATTAAATTTGAAGTGAAAAATATACTTCATGTTTTGATTTGCATTTAATAATGACAGTCTGCATCACTATTCATTATAACATTTTATGGTCAAAATAAAAAAAACCCCTCATTTTATTCATGGTTGCATCCATTTTCACTGCTCTGGAATTATGTCATATTGCAGAGTTAAAGTTTGCTCTTCTGAAACATGGCAAATGTAGTAGAAGTTCCATAAATTATTTACATTTTTAAAGACCAAAAGCTTATTAACATTTGCCTGGAAGAGTACATCTATGCTTTGCTCTGAAGCTGAAAATGCAAATTAGCATCTTCTGGCCTGATTCTTTTCTCACTCTGTTAGTGTTGTTCTCAGTTAGAATGGTCCAAATGAGATAAAGGAAGCCCAGGGCATATAAATACCTCCAAGAATAATTCCCTAACACTTCAGAGCTCTACCCGAACTTGGATTTTTCAATTGCTGCAAAAACAGGACACTGCAGACATTCACCACATTAATATTGAGAAAAAGTCTCAATAATAGAAATTCCTACTTCAGGATTTCAAAGTGTAGAGGCAGCATGTATCCAGTGAACTGCTTTGGCTTTGTTAACAACAGAGGGGAGCACATGAGGCAGAAAGAGCATAAAGATGGACTTGATCCTGCTTCTCCTCCTGCTCTGAAGAAAGCAACAAGCAGACCACTGAAATTTTTGAGGGTTCATCAGCAGTAAATGGATGTAACTGATCTAATGTCCAGAATAAAAGCAGAGAGACCCAGCAGGAAAATAAAAATATCTACAGTTATTGTAAGAAGCAAGTCATCCTTTTTCTGCCAATTTTCTCATAAAACACAACCAAGAATCTGTGTGGAGAGTATGGATGAGGCTGTGAGTCTGTGTAGGTGAAAACTCTTGACTGAAGCAAATAAGGAGGAAAAGAAATTGGTAATGAGGAGTAGGATAGAGAAGAGGAAAAAAATGAAAAATTACAAATAAGTGTGGGAAAATGGAAGAGTTTGTTGTTTTAAACCCAGTTCCTGTTCAGTGTTTGCATTCCATCACCCCATAGAAGAAGAGCTCTTCCTGGAGGGGGTGCAGTAGGAGGAAGTCAGGACACCTGCTGCTGAACTCCATAGAGTGTTTTGTTTCTAATCTTCATTCCGGCAACAAAACACAAAACAATACCTTGTAAGATGCAGGAAATTCCCCTCTCCCTTCTTATCACTCTCTTAGACTAATAGCTTGAAGCTGATTTATTTTCTTTGGATCAAATATTATTGTGCTGCACAAAGTTCAATGAGCTACAGAATGCCCCAGAAGAATACAGTATTACATGAATATGACAAAGTAATCTCATCTTCTCTCTACACAAAAGGGGGAATAATTTCCTGTTGACAGGAAAATATTTTACTAAACCAGAGGCATCAGACAGCAGCCTTTCATGGAGAATGGGACTGGGGAAAACAGTTTAATAATCAGCAGCTTATATGTCCTGACATGTGCTGTGTACAGCAAGCATTAAAGATGATTTATAGTCAGGAGTTACAAAGAGAATAAAGGCTTGAAATGACAGTGAAAACCAGAAGAGCTGCTGGTCACTGTCATCATGACAAAGTGGGGTGGTTTTGTTTGGCTTTTCTTTTTATTTCAAGAGAGAGATGGTGATTTCAACCTAAAAGCACTTGCTACCCTGTCATGCTGTTCAGCCTGACCAAGATTCTTCAAAAGAATGCACACAATGCAGATCAGATAATTTCAATAAAGAAAAACTATTGCATGACCTTTCTGGAAAGAGGAGACAAGTAATTCATTTTACTGCAGCAGAGTTAGCAAAAGGCTAACAGAGGAGCAGATGGCTTTCTCTTCTCAAGCACCACTACCTGGGGTGTGCATGAACAGCAGGGAGCCAGCCCAGGATAAGCCTGTCTGTTAACATTTAACATGGGCAAAAAAAGGCAATTCAGCACTGGTAGACAGAAAAAAAACCAGCTGTGTTCCCTGATGTGTTTCCTGGGAAGGGGAATCTTTGGGACGTTAGTCTTTGCAGCACGAAATTGTGTGATGAGATCTGCTTGCTCTGTTCGAGGGGGTGACTCCCCCCTTCAGCAGCCTTCAAAGGCTCAAAGGCTTAATTTCCAAAGATTGATATGAGCACTAAGTGGCAAAGTGACTTTATTATTAATATCTCAAGAAAACAGTTAGTCTGGCAGAGAAACCTGAGTCTTTCCTAGTGGAGCTTCACTATCCTCAGGTTTCCCCTGCTCTCCAGAGATTAGGGCAATATAACTTGGATTGCCTAAACTTCCCCCCTGCCTCTCCCCAAATCTTTCAGCAGGGAAATACAAAAAACCTTTAAAAGTCTCATCACTCACTGGCTAAATGGCTGAACGTGGGCACACTGATATCACAGCACTTTGCCCTGGGGCCACTCTTCATCTCACTGTTTATGCAGGGTCTGCTGGGAGCATCATTCAAAAAAGGCTGTTCAGAAATGAGTCTATCATTGTAGAGTGTGCACAGATCCAGTGATGGGTATACATTATGCTCTAAAAAAGACAGAATATTGAAATATCATTCAGTCACATGGTACATTATACACTAATGAGATTATTTTGGGATGCAGTTGATAGCAATATGCCAGCAGAGGAATTTCACAAATGCTCAGAACAGAACTCTTAGACTTAATACTTTGCACTTAAGGTAGTCTATAAGCAGTACCTTCAGAAACAAAGCAGGATCTCAGCTCAGAGTCCTTAGGCAGAAAGCTGCTTTCCTCAGTTAGGTCTTGAAATAACTGAGCAGTGAAAGAAGTGCTTTAATCTCAAGTGCTCAAAGTAATTGGGACTTCCTTTTGCTGGCTCAGAACTAGCCCTATAACCTGCCACTTCATGACCTCTGAACTCGGGCTAGAGAACCACTCCAGGGCAGAAACAGAATTTGCTTCATTATCTCTGTTCTGCACTGGGGACAGTATAGCTTTGCATCATCTTGAACACGGCTAACATTGTTGTACAGTCTCTCAAATCAGTGCTCTGGTTCACATGAATTTATGAATATTGTCAGATTTCAGCATTAGGATCTAAATGTACAGCAGTACTCAGCAATGAGAAAGAATTTTTTGACTATTTGCATGAAGAACTGGCCCAGAAACCCAACAAAATAAGGTTTTCTGTGCACATTGTTTTATGATATCACCCAAGGTATTAGTAACAATAATTTAGAAACTCCTTTTCTCTAGGCTGAGCTCCTCAGCCTTGTGCTCCAGACTTTTCCCCAGTTCCATTCCCTTCTCTGGACACACTCCAGCCCCTCAATGTCTGTGTTGTCATGAGGGGCCCAGAACTGCACACAGGATTTGAGGAGTGGCCTCACCAGAGCCCAGTCAGGGGGTCAGTCACTGTCCTGGTCCTGCTGGTCACACTATGGCTGGGACAGGCCAGGTGCCATTGACCTCTTGCCCACCTGGGCACACCTGGCTCGTGTTCAGCTGCTGTTGACCAGCACCCCCAGGGCCTTTCCCACTGGACACTTTCCAGCCCCTCTGCCCCAGCTGGAGATGCAGGGGGTTGTTGTGACCCAGGGGCAGGACCTGACACTTGGCCTGGTTGACAAAAACATTCATGCAGTCCATTTTGAGTATTAACAATAGAAGTTTTTATTCCATTTATTTTCAGTCAAAACATTTTCCTTAAAATAACCCAAATGTCCTCCTTAAAAGCAGTTCAATTCTAGAAATACCTTCCATAGCCAGTAAGAATGAGTTACAAAAAAAAGGAATAAAAGTAACAGCAAATCACTCTCCAAGGAGTGAGCTCAGTCATTATACTCCCAGATCTGCAAGAGACTGAGTCAAATAATGCAACACTTCTCTACAACACTCAGCAAGAGGTGTTACAGAAAACAAGAAATCATAATGGCATAATGAACAAAACACTGAAGAAAGATTTATCAGGCTTCTTTTGGATTAAATGTTCATTTATAAGTGGTTAGATGATTAACAGATGTTTTAAGTATTCTTGTTTCTTTTATAAATAGCCCACTGCATATACATTTATTTAATAGAAAGGCTGTAGGAGCTAGTGATTCATGAGAATAAGCTACAGCCACAGCTTATGTAATTAATGACCTGGGTACCCTACTGGAGATACTATTTATTATTAATATCTCCTAATCACAGATTAAACTCTTCAAACAGCACCTTATTATAAGGTATGGCAGATATATATGCCTGTTTAAGATTCTAATGGTGGAACTGCAATATCATTGAACACTAACAATTATTTATTGAGATTTGTCAACCCACAGTTTAGCAACAGAGCAGCTACAAATAACACACTGAAATATCCCCGATGTTACTCAGTAACTGGGAAAATCCAGACCGACAAACAGACTTTTACTCCATGGAAGTATGTCACACATTTTGTGACAAGAGACCTCAGTATGGCACAAAGCTTTGCAGAAGGGCTTAAGGGTCAAGAATAAACAAGTGAGCTGAGTTACTAGGTGACATTGTCTAGGATTATGTCCTAGCAAAAAAAACTCACTAGATAAGGGTTTGGTTTCTTCAAAAGAAGTGCTAGTTCCAGAAGGAAATCAAATACATCTTCAAATAGACAAAAGTCTGAATACTTTCAAGGACAGTGCTAATATAGCCGTGATAATCTAATAAAATATGAGTTCCAGTGTCTATTCTTGTCTGTCTTACCTGCTTACAATAACTGCTTATTTTGAAAAATACCACCTGGCTCCTCTTTCAGATACAATATATAAAAAAAAATTGGAAGTTATAGCTCAAAATATGTGTGCTGAGTTTAATCACAATTTAATCCATTATACCATCTCTTTTTCACAGAAGGTTTTTCCATGTTCCACAAGCAGTAAACTACTTTTCCTTCTATTTCCCACTAGAGAATGAGACCACCTTGAAATACCTTCCCACACCAAAGTAGCCCTCCTGCTCCATAGGTGGTACACTCAGCTAGTTTAACTAGACACCTTAACCAGTCAAACCAAAACCAGTTCTCATTTTTCATCTAGCTTGGAAGTTTTACTCCCATTCTCTCCCATCTGGCATATTTAATTTGGTGCAGAAGTTAGATACAGCTCAAGAAATTATTTAGACTGTCTACAAGTGAAATAAATCCAATCAGAACTACCCTCAACAATAGGGGAGAAAAAACAGTAAATGGCAAGGGTTAATAATTTCAGACAAGAAGGAAAAGAAATACAGAGAACTGTGTTAAAACCTTACAAATTCTGAAGGGCAAAAAAGCAGACATTTAAAAGCAATCACTTAAAAGATAAAAAGGTGGTTTTTAAAAAAAAAATAAATTAATTAATTCTGCCCCAAACTGCTTTTACATATTGCAGAATATGCCATCTGTCACAACCAAGCCATCCTTCACACGGATGGATTTTATACTAAGTAAACATTTGGAATGTAGTAACTCCGACTGAAAGTTGGCTCTTCCATATGAGGAGGAGGCCTGGAAACATTAATATGTGTCAGTAATAACAAGCTTCACCACAGCTGTTTAACTGCATTTTATATGAGCATAATTAAACTGATCTCCAAGAGATATTTTACACTATACAGTGGATCCAAGGCTTTATCTTTATTAAGGAAAACCACTATGATAATATAGAATTTAGAGTTAAATCATAGCCAGATTGTCTTAATATTAAGGGGACTTCCATTTCCAAGTATCCAGAAGCCACTGGCAGCCACACTCACGCTCACCTTTTTTTTGGTTTTGAGATCATGACACTGTTAGAACTTCCCAAGTTAACAGATGAGACCTGAGAACCAAATTCCACAGTACAGAGTCATCCCCCAAAAGAAATATGTCAGCTCACAGACAAGCATCTGACTGTTTTAAACTGTACTTACTACGCGGCTCATAACAGACCATATTTAGCACAGCTTCCAAATTTTCAGTGGGATATCTGGCATGCAGATAACCTATTTCAATTAATTCAGTTTAGTTGCAATTTGAGTTCTTCTTGGATCATTTAACATTACTTTGGGCTACAAACACCTTTCTGTCTACCCTACACTACCCTTTACATGTCCTCCAAGTTGTTAATTCAAAAAGTGTTATTCCTTCAAATTGCTCGTTAAAAAAAAATAAAATAGTTGTCCTGTGTTAGGAAGGGTGGAAGGTCAGGCAGAACATTAAAATTATAGCATGATCTAATATTTTCAACTATGATTAACTTAAATATGAATAATTGGAAGGAAAAGATTACATTATTATCTGGTGAATATCTTGCCACAGGTAGATTGATTTTTTTCTGTCCAAGAGCATCATGTTGTACATGCAAATTTAATCTCTGAATCCATTCTTCTCCAGTCAAAACTGCAAATGCCCTACTACAATTAGTTTGTAGAGATATGCACTAAAACTCCTGTTTTTTCACACAACATGAACACAACAAACGTTTGTAAGCTGCCTAAAAGGAATATTTTAATGAAGAGGATAGGAGATAAAGGTTTCAGAAATTAAACAATATCTGTTAGCAAGACCAGGATCCACGTCTCGTGCAGATCCCAGTGTTATGCCCTTAGCCAACCTAACAGTAGCTTTAAATCGATATCCTGAAAAATGGAACAATAATCCAAAGCAAACCTTTCCACATAATGCTTTAACCTGAAGAATGGTTTAAATGGAACAAATTGGGCTTTAAAATACATGTCTTCTTAGGACAAAATTGCTTATTAACAAGCCACAATTTTCCTGTGTTGTTACAGGGTTAGTTTATAAACCCAGTAAAGCGATAGCACAGTGCTAACAATTAACAAGTCAGAATACAAAGGTTTGTTTGGCAAACTATTGTTACGATGGATCTGTAGGTATAACTAAATAAATTAAGGCTGTCATAACTATTAAATCTATCAGAGATTGCATAATGATGAATAAGAGACCACCTAATGGAAAAATAGACACAACACAATTTCAATTTCTAAATTGCTATCAGGTCTTGTTTCCTTCCAAATACAATAGTATCAGGCAGATGAGAACTGCAGGGCAAAAAGGTCATTGTAACTGATTTCTCTAATACTCCAGAACATTTGTAGGAGAACAAGATAGTGGAGACATAGGTTATATAAAATGACATTTTTGAAGTCAAAATGGGCTAAAAATCTTTGCTGAGGTCATCTTGTCATTAATAAAGAGAGTATGCTATAATCAAATGTCTGGATCAATGTAATTGCATTGAGATGAAAGGAAATTTTCCCATTAAAAATCTCACTATAAATTACAAAGGCCCCCTTCTGTTACTCCCACTGGAGTCAACAGCAAATATTCATCAGCTACAGTGGGACTGCTGAAGGCCCTAGATGATCCTTGAAAGCACATTGCAGGGCACCTAATTTGTCTTTAATTCTGATGAGGGCTCACAAACATGTAATTGGAACTAGCATACCCTTCCTTAAAGGAATCTGCAATGAAGACATTTCCCTTTATTGCCAACCTTTCCTAAAGAAAATAACACCACCTCAGGTCACATTATGGATGAGTTACTCAGCTTTTCTGGAGCTTGATATAGATCAAATATCTCTACCATATCTCCACAGTTTCTCTAGGCAATCTGTCCCAGTGCCTTCCCACCCTTACGATAAACAATTTCTTCACAATATCCAAACTAAATCTACCTTCTTTCAGTTTGAAGCCATTTCTTCTTGTCTATCACTCCATGCCCTTGTAAAATGTCCTTCTCAAGCTCTCTTGCTGCCCCTTTAGGTACTGGAAGATGTGTAAAGAGTCCCTGGAGCCTTCTCCAGGCTGAACAACCCCAACTCTCCTAGTCTTCACATGAGAGGTTCTCCAGTCTCATTGATCATCTTCATGGCTTCCTCTGGAATTGTTCCAATAAGTCCATATCCTTATGTTGAGGAACCCAGGTGGGATCTCAAGAGCAGAATAGAGAGGGTGGAACCCCTCCCTCTACCTTTTGCTCACTCTTTTTGAGGCAGCCTGGGATATATTTGACCTTCTGGGCTGCCAGGGCACATGGCTGGGCTATGTCCAGCCTCTTATCCAGCAACACCCCAAATTCCTGTTTCTTAGAGCTGCTCTCCATATCTCCATAAACTCTCTGCCTGTGACCATGAAGCTCAGTTCACTTGAGTTTCATTTCTTGATTTTGGGTTTAAGGCAAATCCTTTCTGATAAGACACCTAGGAAAGATCAGAACATATTTCTAATAAAGATCATTTCTGCTTGTGAAACCTTAATCTGCACACAGCTTAGCACTCCATCAAACCACTCATCAGCCCAAAAGGAGAAAAAAACCCCTCAAAACAGTTAGAAGCAACACATTCCCTTATCTCATTTCCACTCTTTTTTTGTATACACACACTGAATAATCCATTATCCCCATTATCAAATCATCAACAATAGGATAGTACAACAGCAACTCGGATTTACAGTACAGTTTAAATCCAAACTGCTTGGAGCAGAATCTAACATGATGATGTGGCAAGAGCTGGCAGAAATTTAACAGTGTAAAAAAAAAAAAAAAAAGGGAAAAACTGCTTTGAAAACAAACCCCCAGCATGTTCCTGTTCAAAGTTTTCCACCCAAGTCCAAATACTCTGAAGGGGAGACTGAGAACCAATAGGGGGTAAAAATGTCCCAAAAACCATTTGAATGGTTTCAGTCTTCTGCACTTGATGGTGGGTGGGGGACAGTATTATGAATATTGAAAAATCATTTAAGCTGCTTTGGAAAGGGATAGCAAACAGGCAATGTATGTATTTTTCAATTCCCCATTTCACTTTCAAAGAAGCATTTAGTGGAGACATGAATATGGATCCAACCTCTAATTTTGAATACCTGTTTATGTTTAACCTTTTGAATACTCAGGCTTTACATAATCTTTATCCTACTTTGTCAGTATTCTTGCATTTATGTCCTTGGAATGTAGAAGTTCAGAGTGAAGATTACTCAAAACCTATAACTACCTGAATGAGGGCTTGGGAAGGGAAGGCTGGTAAGAAGAGATTAATTTGTACTTGTTTTTTTTGCAAATAGAGTCAAAACCAAACCTACCAACCAAAAAAACTCCACCCAGTACTCTTTCACTTCTAAGATAAAGTAAGACAAAATTAGGGTTGAGTTATGTTCTGATTTTTTTTTCTGCCAGTTCATTTGTCCACAGTTTGGGGAGGGGGTATTCATACTAAAATACCGTATATACCAAATATCTCTGAGATTATGCTCCAAATAGATTTTTTTTTACAATGTTAACAGTCCTAATACATGAGTACAGAAAACGTGCTCAGAATAGTTTCCCTTCTCTTTATCTGTTTGCATGTTTAGTTAGATGATTGATAGAGTACAAAGGAGAAATGTAATTTCATTGGCTGGGATTTTTTTGTGAGCAGATGGCTCTTCAGATTTACCTTTAAAACGAATACAAATTCAGCCTGCAAACAGCAATCATTTAAAAGTATAACTACAATGTGAAACCCCATTTTCAAAATATTACAATAATTCTTATCTACCGAAGTGTTGAGTCTAAGTGCCTGAATAACTAACTCAAAGCAGAAGGAAAACACAGGGGAACATCATATTCATGGCACAGTCACCAACAAAGCCTTGTTGCAGTATTTTCCTTTGAATAAAGCTGGCAGCTGTGCAGGATAAGCCGCCTCTCCTCTTTCCTTCAGCTCTACCTTGAAAACGCTGGGAAGCCTGATGACCAGCGGTTTGCAGCTCATTCACAGCCAGCTAGAGATGGAGGACTGGTCCAGCACAGCCTGGGAAGGAGAGTGTTCACTCGGGGGAGAACAGGGCCACTCCTCTACAGAGCTCTGTAGCCCATCCAGCTCCATTGTACACGAGCAGGGGCACAGCCCATGAAAGCCATCTTTTGCAAGGGGAGTGTTTTTAGGAAACAGTGCACTAAAATTTGTAAAGGACTCTAATTTACTGTACCCAGTGCAAATGGGTATTTTGACAATTGACTGGGAAACAAAGTCAGGTTTGGTAACTCAGACCACGGAAAAGTTATCTTTACATAGTTGTTAAACACCACCACAATTTGGAAAGCCTGATGGCCCACAGTTAAGGCCATGATATTTAAACAAATTTACACCATATGGAAGTAGGCATATCCTTCACACAAGCCCAGCATCGCGGTCAGCACATCCACAACGATCCTGCTGAAGTTCACTGAGCAGCTTCTGAATCAGCCCTGGGGCATTGTGTCCAATCAATTCCTTACTTCTACTCCAAAACTGCTCCTTTCTCCCTCTATACAGTTTATACCTTTGTTATAAATAAAAACGGGAAATTTGCGCTCAAATATAATATCAAAATATGCTAGCAGCTTGAAACGAGTGAAACCTGTCCGGGAAAGAAATTGTGGCTTCACCCAGGGGAACAGATTTGCATTTTAAAAGCAGAATCACGAAGAATGAAGGCTCATCAAGGAAGCATTGAGCTGACCTCTGATATCTACATCTCCAAGGAGGACTTCCCGGCAGAACAGATTGACCATCTCTGAAAAAAACCCCTCCCAGCTCAGGTGCCAACTGCCGGATCAAGAACACGATAAGGGACATCATGAGCCATCTGATAACATCCCCTGGTGATGAGAAATTAATCATGCACCGGATACGTTTTGTCCACCTCAGTTACATGAATAGCATGCTTCATGAATACGCTGGTGGACAAAGGTAATACCCGAAATCCGGACTTCAGGAGAAAAACTGTATATAAGCAAGCTGTTAAAAGCAGCAGTCGTGAACAGAGGGAGGTCTGGTGCGATAGAGGTCAGACCTTGCGTTCACCCAGTTCCAAACCCGGGCTTGGCACTGTTTTGTTTTCGAACGTGGCATCGAGTGATCGAATTCTCGAACCCGAAATAAAATTTAATACTTGCTCTATTAAATTGGGTGTACTTATTTATTACACCTTTAAGTGTGTATGCCAGCTCCCATTATCCCATACTCGGTGCCAGGGTTTAGCTGAGCTGTTGGGGCATGGGTTGAACTTGATGATCTTGAAGGTCTCTTCCAAGCTGGTGGTTCTGTGATTCTGGGATCTTAAGCAAAGGAATGCAACTGGCATTTCCTAACTTCTGTCCAGTATGTTCAACAAATTCCAAGACAAATTATCCTTAATCTCTTCAAAACCTAAGACTGGAACTACAAATTAAAGTAACTTGCAGGAGGTAAACTGAGGCAACATTTCCCTATTTCTGAAGGTTTTCAAAATGTCTTTTTAAATAAATCAGAAGCATTTCAATATGTAGATGATTATTCATGTAAGGACTAACAGAAAAACAAAATAATAAAGTTGCAAACACATCTGGTTTCTCATCTGTCCTCCTCTGTTGGAAATTACTGCATATCCTCAATACTGGTGAAGAATAGGGTCACTTCTTGTGCAAAAACATGTCTTGCAGAAATTTACCAGTTCTGGTAGAAATTTACCAGTTCCATTCACACTAACCTCTCTACAGCAGAAAGAACACAAACAAATTAAATTTATTAAACACTCTCCACAGAAAAATCCATTAATCCCCACAGTCTCAATTTGTCTGAGCTCATTACAGTTATTTGCTCATGTAAAACTTCAATTACAGAAGTAAGACAATGAAATTATTTGGCCTAAGTTACATCTTTTAGCACTTCAGTTTCTAAACCACCTATTTAACTCCTTTTATTCACGATTTTCCAGTCTCTGCTTCCCACCTCGTTACTTTAACAAAAGTCTCTTAATGATGTAAATTTTTATGTGTTCCTGAGAATCTCGATATATTATCTTACTAATAAATTAAAGTAACATCCAATTTAAATATCCCAAGCACATGTTCTACGGAAATTAATTCCTGGAGTAATGTACAATATGTCAAGAAGGAAAAACATAATCCTCTGCCACTATATATTAGATTAGAGGAAGCTACTTGATTAAGAATTTTAAGATTCCATGGCTACAAAACAGGAGCAATGCCTCTTCTATGAGGGTCTTTCAGTCACATATACATATAGCATGTACAAAAAAAAAGCTAAATCATAATGAATAAAATTGATTCCTTTCAAATTACTACTTAATTACTCCAAATCAAAATTCTACGGAAAAGCATTAAAAGCAAGACTAAAGATCAGATCATACTGAATCCATTTACTAGAAATGGTAGTCAGGCATAAGGGCAGTTATAGCTTCAAAGGTAGAGGAAGCATGATTCAAGTACTGAAGTTTAAAAAAGCCCTGACGCGTTAATTTGCAGCAGCAGTGGCTTGGAAAGGGTTGTGAAATAATCAACAAGTACTTTGGTAGCACACATACTACCTGCATGATACAAAAAATGAACCTTCATCACAGAGCTCTTTTCTGTTTTCACAGCTATGTAATAAATGTGTTTAAAACATCCAAGTTTGTCTTTGAAGTACTAAGGCTCAGTATGCAGCTTCAGGGAAAATTGTACAGATAAACCATGTGTACCAGTTAGCAACAATTGCACACTCATCTGGGTGCATGCAGCACCATCTCTACTACTTCTGGACATTCCATTACTTCTTAAAACACCATCCCAGCACATTTAGGAATAAAGAATTCCTCCATGCAGTGCTCACTCATAGAGCTCAAACCCCAAAGCATTTCAATACAGTAATACTTTTATTTTATAACACCATCAGGTCCTTGCCCTGCACAGCACATATACTTTAATAGCAATGAACTGTAATGTTTAATCTGGTATATGTTATCCTTAAAGAGCCCCAGCAAAACTACTTTGTTTCAGGATTTTTGTTGTTGTTGTCATTTTTTAAGTCATTCAAAGGCAGCCCCCAGCAGTTAAACACATAGGCCCCTTCTCTTTGTGGTGTAATATCAGGGAACTACTTTATAAATAAGCCTTAGAGATCCTGTACTAACCTTAACTACTCAGGGATCCTCTGGAAGGATGAAAAAAAAATAATGCACTTAACTCTGAAACCTGTAAAGCTACCTCATATACCCTGGGAAAAGCCATCAGCTGGGCCAGGCTGGAGACCAGCGGGGAATGCAGTGTTATCAGGTACAGCAAAAGATGCAATCAAGGGTGTCCAGGGGTTCCGATTGCTCAGCCGTGTGCTTGCCTGCCACAGACTGTGGCAGGACAAACTCCACTCTTGCTGTTGTGCTGTGTCTCTCTAGGTCACTCATGGCACACCAGCAGGAGGAATTTGGCGTGTTGTCCCTGGGGTTGGTGGAGGGCTGTGGGTCTGTTCCTCCTCGTACTGGGGAGTGCTGCCTAATCCTTGCATCCCTGCCTAACTTCCTTCACCAAAGGAGCACAATAAAACCCATGAAACGACATAAGTTTAATTGATGGAGTCTGGTAACCTTTCCCAGGAGAAGTGACCACAGTAAAACTTCTAACTTTCAACTAGAGGAACCAATCCATCATATCTGACATACTAATTTTAGTATAGAACCTTGCTTTGTAGGAGGCAATGTGTCTACATTTTAAAATATAGGTAGTTATGCCAACCATCTGGAAAGCAAACTTCATTTAGCATTTCAAATTAAATATTTTAAATAGAATGTTCATAAAACATCCCCACAGTTTTGCATTTATACTACTTAGAAACAAAATAATTTTTCCTCACAAGACAAAATGCCTTGAATATTTTATTACACAACTGTATTAATAGTGATTTTGTAATTAAGCAAATAAAAATTCAAACTGTGAGAAACTGAGTTTTTCCACATATTTTGCAGTGTACTATAAACAATGGGGACATAGAAAGGCAAGGAAGACTTTATTTTAACTGAACATTTCACAAAGATGACAAGGTACAATTCCTCACCTCCTGTATGTGTTTCTCCAGGTTGTCATAGTCCAAACTCAGAAATCTTTCATGCTCCAAAGTCTAGAACCCTGTCCACTGGTTTTCATCTTCATACAAAGTTTATCATGTCAAAGATTAAGTCACTGTCATGCTTCTATTTTCTTTTAAGGAAAAATATATCGTGCACATCTCAGCGACTACCACAAGCTCTGTATTCAAAATGTGCATTGGAAAGGACAGAGACCAGGTATGTAAAACGTCAGCTCAAAATGGAATTTACGAGTGTGTGGATGAGAGGAGATATAAAAGGCAGTTTTACAACCCCAGCTGTAATGGTTATTGCTGTGGAGAGCTATAACAAACCCAAGGCTAACAGGTGACATCCCAGCTCTATTTGATAGGGCTGCTCACTTCCAGGGAGATGAACTGACCCAGGAGAAAAAGCTGGAAGAGCTGTTAAAAAAAAAAAAATAAGAGAACAAACACAATTTAAAAGGAGTCTTCACTCAGTCATTTTCATTTACCTTGCCTGCAGCTGCTGATTCTGAAGCCTGCTTATTTCATGGAAAACTGTCCATCAGTGACATCTTTCAGAACATCTGAGATTCACAGATGCAAAGACCTGTGATGCAAGATGAGCCTTTCAGAACTTAAGGTTGTTTGGTGAAAAAATTACCAGGAAAAGTTCTGTCTCCTTGTGCCAGGAATCAAGTTGCTGGTCATGATAAACTGATTAGATTAGTGGTCAGATGGCACACTCTAATTAAGCAGAAGCTGACAGTAAGAAAAAGCCAATTCTATTTAGCTATCAGAGAGAAGTTCCTGACTAGAAAAACTTAGGGAACTGTTTTCACAGACATTGTTATTGACTATTCCAGTCAATACCACAAAATTCTTCCTACCAGTTGCTTTAGCCACCTGATCTCCTCACAGAATCACAGATCACATCACTGTAATTTTCCACTAGGCTGCATGCTTTAAGCATACCAACCAAAACCTGAAAATATACAGGTGTACAGATTTAATTTGTTCTGATTACTGCCTACATTTTTTTCCTGACAAACTAATCCTGTGCCATTAAGCCTTAAACCATATTTCTGACAAGTTTTATTTCCCATATGCCTGCCCTACCCAAGCCCTAGATGTTTGATACAGCTCCTTCTGTCACGCATCACCTTTGCAAAATTACTAATCAAGGTTTTGCTCTCATTTCTCCCCCTGATGACTCATATATTCCACAGAACCACAGGGGGGACATAAAGAGGAAAATGACAGCCAGCTTAAAATAAAAGAACACTCTTAAAAATACTTATTTATTCCTATGATTTACTAAAGAAATGCTATATTAGACTGTCTGGCTCAGATATTCAGTTGTAGTATCAGTCAGAAGTTAAATGCTCCATGGGATAAGGACCATGCCTTCATTCATTAAGGAAGTGCAGACCTTTAGTTCATTCAGCCATTAAGAGAGTCAACGAAGTAATTTACTAATCAATTAGACATCAGTGAGCTCTAATGCTGCTCTGTACTAAACTACAGTACAGATGTACCTCAGACTTAGTTGTTAAACAATTACCTGAAAATTCCTCCTTCTCTGAGTGGGCATTAGGGCAAATGACTGGCAAAGTATTAATTACAGCTTCTAAGCCATTATTTTATCCTTCACCAAAAAAAACCCCAATCACAATAAACATAATCTATCAGGACAACAGAAGGAAAAAAGTGTAGAAAGAATAGACAGGACACAAAGAGAGTAACACAGCTAAGCAAATGTACCATAAAAAGCTGTTATTCCACATATTTTTTCAATTTATTGTTATACAGATTCAAAGTAATCTGATGTCAAATCACACACTATCTGGGATATATTATTAACTACTTTCTAAGAGCTTTTTCTGCTCCCTCTAGTTTGAAGAGAGCTTTTAATTTCACACAAACCCTTCAAAGTAGTCAAGAGTAAAATCCTTTGTCTGTGAGAAATGATTGGCATGTACAACTAGTTTAAAATTATGCAAAGAAGAATTATTAACAAATTTTAAATTAACAAATTGTAAATTAACAAATTATTAACAAATTGTAATTTAATATACAATTAAGAAATTGTATATTGCCATCAAACACTTTGCATTTAGCCTTATAACCACTCAGATTTAGTATTAAAACCACATATCTGAAAATCCAGACCAATGTCATCAATGTCCCGTGAGCAGGAAATGAAATATCATCACTGTTTATGAAGAAATTACCCCATTGATGCCTTAGGTTTTAACTTTTATATTTTTCAAATCCTGTACTGCTCAGTGTGTAACTCTGAAGTTTCTTGTAGCCTGTTCACTTCTGCTCTCTTGTGCTGGGTAGTCATAACAAATTCTTTCCAGGCATGTTCTCCAAGGACACTCAGAGGCCCAAAATGTGCAAACCAAAGAGCCTCTAAGGGGGGCATGCATGGGGAAATTACATCATTAAACTGAAACTTTAATAGGAGAGTCAACCCTGATATGCAAATGAACCAAACCTATAAAAGTGTGAAGAACTTGTGGCCTCTCAGGGTCCATCTCGGGGCCCATCTGGACAGCAGCCTCTGGCTCCCCAGGGGTACCTCTGAAGGGCTTTCCAATAAATCCCCACCTTTATTCCCTTATTCTTGTCTGGTCTCTGGGTTTTAGGTGGCCCCTTAAGGCATCACCATCTTCCCTCATTTTAACACTTGCAGCCAAACCTGAAGAGTATCTTCTACCACTGCTGAAGTCAACAGTACATGTCTGTCTCCAAAATAGGGAGTGTGCAGGACAGACCATCTTGACAAGCTTTATTATTTCACTTTCTCTAGATGAAATAATTCATTTAGCCTTTCTGCTGCATTTCTCCTCCCTATTTTTAATGATTATTAATTTTCCTGTGGAGAGAGGGAAATTGATAAGAGAAAAAAAAAATAAAACCCAAACAAACAACTAAACAAACCAAGACAGGAAAACATAATTCTGAGAAATTTTATCTGCACTTCTTAGAAAATAGGAGTATATCCATGTGGATGTTCCCCTTTACCTATCACCCAGAAACCAAGAATCCAAAGCACCTCTGCAAGGTAATAAATGTGATATCTGGAAGAGCACAGCTGGGACTGGGGCCCTGGATCCTCTCCAAGATGCAGTAGAGAACCTCCAGACTGACACATTTATGTCCCATTTGCTGTTATTGCTCTGAGTTTTACTTACAGGTTCAGAGGTCAGGGAGGCAGCAGTGGCTGGTAGCAGCAGAATGCTTTTGTATGTGACCAAAGTAAAAGATGAAAACTGGAAAGACATCTTACACTGCATTTTGGGTCCTGCACAATTCTGACAACTACAGGAAACTTTAATTTAGAATCCCCAATACTCTCAAGAAAGACATAAAAATGCTTCTACAGTTTCCAACAGGAAATAATTGTGTTAAAACCAAGAAACAAAACAAATTTTTAGATTATGCAACAAAATGCCGCGAGTGAAGGAAGAATATTATGCTCTAAATCAGCTTATATCTTTAGAGAAGGAAGAATATTATGCTCTAAATCAGCTTATATCTTTAGAGGAGGGAATTTATTAAGAAAATCAGACAAGGATGCTACTCGTGACTAAATCCTACCTCTCCTGGCTGAGTAACATTTTAGGTCAAACAGATTCTAGTTACAGCCAAGCTTGATAGAGAGGCCTCACATATATTGTATCAGTGGTGTCTTTATTTCACATTATCAGCCTTGAATGAAAGGAATTCTCAGCATAAAGAGGAAGCTGGGACATGGTGAAGATGACAAGTTGTCCTGCACTACTCTCAGAAATCTGTTGGGCAAGTCACATATTTTTAAGCATAGATTTGAAAAGAGTGTGTGTGTGTGTGTTTAATTTTTCAGGTATTTCTCTCTCCAATATATGACCATCAGTGGCGGGGCCTAAATAGGAAAGACAGCCAAAATCATTGCAAACTGCGTCTATCACACCTCTGAGGGACTGACAGGCTGACAGGACCCTTTCTGGAATGAATGAAACATATGGCAAAGTCCTAAAAACATGTCAATTTGTTTAAATGTTATGAATTACACCTTGACAAAAGTGGTTCCTAATTCCTCCATGGCATCTGTCAGCAGACCACACACATTTCAGCAGTTCCTTGACATTAAAATAAAATATTTTAAAACAGAACTGCTTTCAAAATGGAACTGAATTGTTCTGTGGCCTATCAAACTCACTGAACAACTCTAAACAGCAGCAGAAAAGCACCATGTAACTTCCTGCAGTGAGGAAAGGAGCACCTTTCCACTCTGTATTAGGTAAGGATCTGGAAGATTTTATACTTACTGGGGACTGTGTGGCTCCAGCAAGAGAAATTATACATGAACAGTGTTATTTTGCATAAGTACGGCTTTTTGTGTATGATGTCTGATGCATCCTGACACCAAGTATGATTTGCTGCCTGTGGCTGCTGGGCATTCCACAGACGCCTGATAGTCTAGACTTCCAAGCACCAGGAAAAGCCACCAAAAGCTATAAAAATGCAGCATAAATGACATCCTGCATGGGTTTTCTACGGGACACGGTATTTAGTAGAAAATATGTGAAATATCATTTTGCAGCAGACTGTCTGGATGCATTAACCATCGCTGCTGGATCCAGCCAAGCTTGGAGGACCCTCTCCCCTCATGGCTGGGGACAGCAGTGTTTCCACCCACTGGCTAGGATGCTTCCATCTCTTCCAGGAGCTCACAATAGAGGCATGTTATTGGAGCAGTTTAAAAATGCTTTTATTGCTGTGTGGCTTGCTCCTCAGAGACAGAGAGGATTTTAGCCAATGTGGCATCTTTTACAAACAGGTACTGCACCAGTTCCCTCTACAGCCTGCCCTTGACAAGTAGCTGCAGTTTGCTGGAAACTCTTCCTAGAATCTGTTAAAGGGGTAGCATTTGTATTTGTTAAATTAATGGGAAATCAAATCTAGCCAAATTCCAACCAGCTCTGTCTGCCAAGGAATTTCAGAGGACTGGCATCTCCAGAAGAATCCAAATGGGCTGCAAGGATGGCACAGCTCTGACTGGAACCCAAGTCAATCCCAAGTGAGTTTTGTAGCAATGAGGATGCGTGGATGAGAAAGTCAGAACTGAAAAATAAATACAGTGTCGCTCTTCAGGTCACAGGCAGCTGTCCTGCAGAATGACACAAACTCAAATTGTATATTTTCCATGGGGAATCCTCACAGATGTCAGGAAATGGATTGCACAGAGATCAATGGAGAAATGCAGCTCTTCCTAATTGCCAGCCTTAAGATAAAAATTTACTTATCTGAAGCCCCACATATCCCTCCTTTGCTGCATCTCTTCTTTTTGCTATGTTATTTTTTCTTTATAATTCCAATCTTTTTTCTTTAATTTTGCTTTTCCATTGACTCCCTGAATTCTCAGCTCAAACGATTAACCTCATTAAAAATATCAACATATAAGTAGCTAGCATGGAGCCAGGTACACCATTACTGTGGTTTCACTATTCTCTCATTGTCAGCGTGGGACATGATCATTCCCTGTGAGGTTATTCTTGATGTGACTGCATACTAAATAAAGGTGTAATGGCTTGATTTTATAGGATTTTCTGTCCATGTCTTTCCTATGTTTTTTTAATGTTAAAGGAAAGTTTATTTATTCCTGATTAATTAAATATGCAAAACACATGTACATTGTAATGGTTATATTACAAGTATTAAAATTCAAATTTAGATTATTATGACTATGGATTTCAGAACTGGCTAGTACAATTATTTCTTTAACATCACCCCAAGGTACCATACCAAAAGGAGTTTATAGCATTTAATTTCTCCAATAAGTATCACATCAGCCATATAACTTATGAAAACAGCACTCAACAGAAACACGATGAAGCAGAGGTTCTTCCAAATCCAGGAGCTTCCTCTGTCCCTGCAGGATGCTAGACAGTGATTGCATGCAACAAGCAGAAAGCAGGATTAACTTTTCAGCTTGCCTAACATCAGCCACAGCAAAGAGCAGAAAACCACACTGGCTACTGAGCACGTCCATTACATTTTACAATTGGAACTGGTGATGGATGTTGGTGTCTTGAAAAATAACAGGGCCAGAAAACTGGATTTCCAGAGCTCCGACAGAGGTAGTTTATTACCTGACTCTGACATAAAGAAAAGGAATTACAGACTAAACAAAACATATTTTAAAACCTGCTGTAGAATATATGCATTTAATCCAGCCCCACATTAGTCCAGAATGGGGTCAGGATATTCATTAGATTTCTTCCAGCTTTCCAGAGGCCAATAAAGGATGCATTAATTGGGCTCCATCGAAGATACTTCTTATGAATTCAGTCATATTCTCACTGTTTTGTCTTTCTGCTCACAGTCTCACACTGATTTTATCATGGGCAGCTCAAAAGTAAAATAAAACAAAATTCCATGAAATGTATGGGTCTCTGAGTGCTGCAAACACTCTCATCTGCTTATTCTTCAGAATTCATTGTCACAATTTATCATAACATTTGATCTGATCCACAGTGTTTTGGGTTTTTTTTTCTATTTAACTGCTGAGTTACTGGAAATTTGGTAAAATTGATATTTTATATGAATTTTACTTTACAAGTATCAGATTTGCATAGTAACACATGCATTGAAAATACCTCAGAACATCATACACTACGCCGATGGGAAACAAAAAAACTGTCGCTTCCATATGCAGTGCTCTTATGCAGCTGTAGCATTTTGCATTCTGTCAGGGACAAGAAAATTCTCATGCATCATCTTGATTTTGACAGTGGGCAGCTTAAACTTTGAAATACAAGTCTGAAATTCTGCATTTTAGAATGCCAGCATCACGACTTTACCCTTTCAAATTCTCCAAACCCAAAGTCCATATGAAGGTGGGCAAGTGAGAATGTGGATTTTTTTATTACTTTCTTCCTAAAGAAAAAAATATTCCTTGCAAAATTACTCGTGATTGAATACTTTTATTTAAAAGTAAAACACTCATAGCAAATTATCAATTTTATTTCACAGGAAAGTGGCTGTTCTATTGAGTGGTTTTGAGTCATCAAATAAAGTTGTGCTCTTTTGTTAGTTTTTTTTATTAATGCAACAGCTTATGTCTACTACAATTAATTAGAACTTATTAGATAATATTTCTTTAGCTGAGGTGTTTAAAATGACTCCTTCAAGATTTTTATTCTGTGCTTATATGGTCCCACATTCTAGTTTTATTTACTTTAAATTGCAAGTTTCCTTATTTCTTCACTCAATATCTGATGCTTCAGCTAAAAGCAGAATACTTTTTTAGTATCTAAAAATCTTAATAATTAAAGATTCTTCATCCTCCTGAGTTACTCTGCCCATGTATGGCTACTTAGCCTTACATTTTTACGAGCAGCTCCAGTTTGTGTTCTGTGTCTGTAGGCACCTATACAATGTGGGCTACAGAGCAGGAGGTTATGTTTCTGTACTTCTCTGAAACGAACTACATCTCATAATAAATGCAAAGGCCTTGAATGGAACCCATACCCTGATGTTCAGAGGATTCAAAGAGGTAAATCTTGCTGATTCACACAAACACCACAGTGCCTTATTTATGCCTTTTTATGATTAAGGCCTTGAACTAGCAAAGTTCTTAAGGACATGCCTAATTTTTAATTCAATAGAAGCATTCATCTGTTTGAAATGCTTAAACGCTTTGTTGAATTATGACCCAAACAAAGTGAAAAAGCAATGAAAAAAAAAAAAAGAAGCAGTAAAATTTCCTTATGCAGTAAATATTCTGAAGCCCATTTCAAGAAGATGCAGCCACTACAGGAGCACTCAGATTTGTTCATGCTGATGTCAAAGCTGGGGCACACAAATCAGATTCCTCTTCCCCAAGGACATGCATCTCTGTCTCTCAAAGTGTGAGACTCCTGTGCTTCCTTCTCCTGCTCCCCCCTGAAACTCCTGAGAGAACAGTGCCAAAGGATCCAAGATGACATCTTGGCTCCCTTACCACACTTCAAAGATCATCATAAAACAGGAAAAGGTTGCTGCAATGCTCTAATTAGGACATCTGGCCAGGTAAAGAAAAGTTCCCAGGTGCCTTTCCTAAACAAATAGCCATATACAAAACTATTGTCTAGACTCCCTGGATATTGTATCCTTCTCCCATGAAAAATCTCAGTGAACTCCACCGTTATCTGTAATCCTCATTCTTCGGTTTTCTACAGCCATTTGAAGTTCTTCCATTTATCAAAATATTTTACTAGTGTTTAATATAAATTCGCATGATCTTACGTCTTTAATCTTGATTCTGGCTTTCATTTTGAGTTACCTACTTTATTCTGATGTGTCACTTTAGATTAATTTGTTATGCTAAGTACTTGCCAAATAAATAATGAGCTTTCAAATGAGTCCATATGTAATAAGGTAAGGATTTAATTATTCCTAACACTATTAACATTTTACTACAGTATCAGGGTCATGGCTGAAAATATGACAGACACTTTTAGGACTGCCAAGAGCTCAGTGTCTCACTTGTGAACCATTACTAGTGCTGAGACATTGGTATCTAATGGTTTGTAATAATGACAAAGACGGGGCAATTCTTTGCTGTAATCCCTGGAACCAGACATTCTTTATTTCAGTACCAAGCTTAAATAATTATGAAGTTCCTTCCTACTGTTCAAAACTACTACTTTGGAGAGGAGAAAGAGAATCAAGAGTGTAAGATTACATAAAGAGAGGGTTTTTTCCTTTCTTTTTTTTTTTTTAACCATAAATGTCTTTGAGTTAATTTTGTTTCCTGTCTGATTGTCCTTGAAACCATAGGGGCTGCGTTTGGGGCTCCACTGAGCTGAAGATTCCATGTGAATTAAAGGTGGTCTCCTGTACAATCTGCAGATTGACAGGCCATGAGGGAAAGAGGAACAGATGTACAAGAGGATGAGGTGACACTGTGCCACCTGCCAGAGGTATGTAGGAAAGGGACCCGTGAATCCAGCCCCAAAAGCTGCCTTTGCCACACTGGGAATACCAACATCTGGGCCAAGGCAGTTTGATGCAGATCCCTATTCACTTTTCAAAATGTAGCCTGTCTCCTGTGATTGTGTCAGATCCTAAAATATACAATTGCTCCCATATTCCTTCGAGAATTCTTTCAACGGCTCAGTTAAAAGGTGGAATATCATTTCTTGAGCAAAAAATGTGGAGTTCTAAGGATTTAAATTTGTTCCACAGTTTTTCTGTAGCCATTTTGCTGACAGAAACAGACTGGAGGTTTTGAGAGTACAAGACTGAAGACAAATCTGTCACTTGAAGACATTTCAGAATTTACATCCATAATTACACAGTCAGCTCTCTTCCTTATTCTAGCTGCACCATTAGGAGTGGACAGTTGAAAGCAGCCACTTGGAGCCCAGTTCTTTTTCAATCCCTGAAGGTAAACAACAATCTAGCAGGATTAATATCACATCTCTTTGCATAATGCCAGGCAAAAACTATTTTCAACACCTTGGAAGAAGGTGAAAAACGAGTGTCCAAAGCACATAGGTACCACGAGAGAGCAGGAAGCTTGAGGGAATCACCAGCATTCCAGGTCCTACCTGCAGTAAGGAATTTACTGACGATTTTGAGACCACACTGCCAAGATTACCCACTGTCAAGTGCCCATCTGCTTCTAGAAATCTGGAATCTGGAAACTCAAAACACAGAGTCCTGCAGAGTGGCACAGCTCCAGTCCTGATGTGTGAGTGAATTCCTGCACCTGCAGACACCTTGGGCCTAAAGGAGGTGACAAATCTCTCCCTGAAGCCTGTGTAGGAATGCTGGAGCTGAGCACCAACACGTGGCCAAGGCAGCAGTGAGGCACAGCCCTGCTCCATGTGCTCTGTTCCCAGCTGGAATAGAGGCATTAAGGGTATTTCCCACTAACCCAGTATCAGTGCTTACTCATGAAACATGGTGATAACGATTCTACTAGGTAAAAGATTTCTCCTCAAATATTTCTATGGGCCTGTGCTTGGTGGGTCTTTTATAAACTGTTTTTTCACCATGCTAAATAAACCAACAAAAAGCCATATCAAAGTACAGGATTTTCACTATTTATCTGGGTTCTGTGGAATTTTGTTGCAAAACACACTGTTGGCAAAATCTAGTGAGGGGAGTTGACCCTGGCTGGATGCCAGGTGTCCACCAAAGCCTCTTCTCTCACTCCCCTCCTCAGCTGGACAGGGCAGAGGAAATATAATGAAAGGAACGTTGAGATAAGGGCAGGGAGTGATCACTTATCTATTACTGTCACAGGCAAAACATATTCAATTTGGGGAAATTAGTATAATTTATTAGCAGTCAAATGAGGGTAGGGTAATGAGAATTAAAACCAGATCCTAAAAGACCTTATAGCCACCCCTCCCTTCTCCAGGGGCTTAATTAATTCCCAGTTTCTCTCCCTGCCTTCCCTTGTGAGGCGTAGGGGAACAGGAAATGGGGGTTGCAATCTGTTCATTACAGGTTGCCTGGGCTGCTGCTTCCTCCTCAGGGGGAGGGCTCCTCACACTATTCCTTAGATGTTTTTCACTTTTTCTCTCTTTTCCAAGAGTTCTGTTTGCTCAGATGGATTGTGTTCAGTGGTTTGAGTGGTGACAAAACAGAATTATACTTGCAAATTTCCCCTCACCGGTAGCTGCCTACATGCAGCCCTAGCCAGGATACAGCCCTTGGCAATAACAGCCTGACAGCAAGGAAGTGATATTTCCATTTGCAGTAAAAGAGTTAATGGGAAAAAATCCATGTTCAGGGCAGTCATTTGAGGTCAAAGACCATGAAATGATTTGGGGGCCAAAATTGATTTCTGTGTAGGAAAAAAAAAGCCGTTTCCCATGTAATTTCAGAAGATCCCACTTGATGTTTTCCAGAAAACCCTAAGAAGGTGGAGCATAAGTGAATTTCAATGCATTCATTAATGAGCAAACGACATCTTCACGTTAGTTTGTTAACAGAATTATGCTTCATTCAGTCATTTCTTTGTATTAGCCATTTTACACTGCTCTAGTAATTACAGCCAAGTGCATTTCCATGTGGGTTGTGGTGGAAGTTGTTTTTTGCAGAAGGTTTGTCACATCACAAGTGGACTTTAGAGAAACGGACATGATGTGATTGTTACTGACTGCACTTAACCTGGAAAAGTTGCAAGGAATAAACTAATTACTTCAATATTCAAATATGTGTTCAAGCAAGAAATAATTACACTGTGACATGGGTGAGTAAATAAAATGTGAAATGTAGGAGAAGCCTTGGTAAATACAAAAAGGAGATTTTGTTTACTCAGAACTAGACTGGAATACATTAAAGAAGATATTATGTGGGTTTGGTATGAGATTGCTTTGGAGCTCCATAGGTTATGTGTGAGTGCCTAGCATTAAGACCAGAGTATTATTGTGTCTGGGAAGCAGTGCAGCAAAAAGTAGGAATGGTATAAAGGCAGTGAAAAACCTAAAGAACAGTTATTTCCATCTCAGTACGTGTCACTCTCGCAGGCTCTTGCCTAATTTTAGTCAGTCCTTACTCAAAGTGGCGAATCTCCCACTTACTTCAAGAAATTTCACATGAACTGGAGCAAAACCAGTAACAAGTTCTGGTCAAAGATTTTTTTATCCTATCTGGCAAAGTGTGTGATACATTGCTGTGTGGGAAGAAGCCATGGAAGTGAAGGATTTGAAAATCCACAGTGCACAAAACTGTGATTTCAATCAAATCAGCTGTTCTTTCAGAGATAGTGTCTAAAATGGTGGGGTAAGGCAGAAAAAAAGGAGGCAGGAACTTCCTTTCCACAATGAACTCTCAAGCAGATATTACCTGTTGAAACATAAAAGGTCTATAAGGCTCACATTTTATTTATTGTCATTAGCAATGCATCTATAATGTAAAAATAATCATTCTAAATGGAATTCTTAGAAAAAACTCCATGAATATCCTGTCATCAGAGACACTTAGCATGAGATGGAAGAGTCACATTAAGGAACACAATAGAGTGAACTAAAATGAACATTGGTAAAAAAAAGCAAAAAACAAAACCCAGAACTAACCAACCAAAAAAAAAAAAAATAAATAAAAGAAATCATGCTTCATGGTCTTATTTTCACATGATTCACATGATAACATTAGCGCATAAGCCACCAGGGGTGAAAATCTCAGTGACAGCCCCCCTGGCTGTGGGGCAGCAGCTTCACTCAGACTCAGCACCTGAAAAACCAACAACTCAACAGCACTTAGGAGGAGGGTGAGAAATTGGGAGGAAAGCCCAGGAAGAATAGAGGGGTGGGAGTGAGGTGTTTCAAGATTTTTTTATTCTTATTTCTTATTATGATATGCTGATTAAGCTGGTAATAAATTAAATTAATATCCCTCAGCCAGCTCCATGGTTTTTCTGTGATGATAATTGAGGAGTGCTCTCCCTGTCCTTGGCTCAACCCATGAGCTTCTCATGGCATTTTTCTCCTCCTGTCCAAGTGAGGAAGGAGAGTGATGGAGTGGCTTTGATGGGCACCTGACATCCTGCCAAGGTCAGCCCATCACACTGATTCAGGGATCTGTGACAGCACAAGACTAACCCTCAACATATGGGAAAAATAATTTTCTCCCTGTTTCATGATTAAATTACTTTTGTTGTTGTGACTGCTCTCTATTTTGATTTAAGGAGGCATTTACAGTGGTATTTCTGCCATTTTCATTGTTAAAAGGCAAAAGTTTGAATAGTTTTTCTGCCCAAAGATAATCTATTTCTTTTTCATATTAGAAAAATTAAATCACATGAGGTGTATGTCAAAGTAAGAAGGTATTAGTCTAAGAGATATATCCTGACTTCGGGAAGCCAGAATGTTTTTCATCAGTTTGATGGCAAACAAACTGGTTAATAGTTGAGGCAAAATTTTATAGAAGTTGGGATGTTACTTTTAGTTAACATATCTGATTTATTTGCCCAAATAAATATCCTGAATGATGTAATGCACTGGTTATTTATTTCTCAGTGTCTGGGAATCAAAACAAGTCTTGGAGGTCACTTACACTTGGAGGTTTTGTTCTGTCATTATACACTCATAAAAGTTAATAGTCCTTGCTGCTTGCCTGAGTTCAACATTAAATTCTAAGATTAATTAAGAGAATGTGTTAATTACTGTTCATTACTGTAGGAGTTCATGTGAAGCTACTTGGAAATTACAGTCAACAGAGATGATGGAGAATATGCTGTGTTGGGTTTTTTTGTGAGGGATGGCATTAAGGGAGATCAGAGGGACAATAAAAGCTGAGCTGTCAAAAGGGAAACTTTTTGGCAGTATCTGTGATGTTTGATGAAAATTTAATGGGAAAAGATTTCTTAGTCTCAAATGGGGACTGATTTCTCTCATTTTGCCAGGACAATAAAGTCACTTCTTGAGGTAAAGTGACTCACTGCAGTATGAGAGATTTTTGGTTGAATATCTCTGCTTGATTTGTGCTAGGTGTGGAATCTCTGCCAATTTTCCTCTGTGCTGAAAGCACATGCAATCAGCAGCAGGTTTGGGGCCATTTTGTCAAGTATTACTTTCTCTCTGAAGTTTTCATTAAAATCCTTCAGGAGGATCTGTATTCCTACCAACAAAGACAGATCTTTAAGAGATTAGAAGGATTTAAAGTCTTTTTAAGGGCTGATTTTAAACCTGAGCAGGAGATGGATTTCCTACTTCTTCTTTTTTTTTTTTTTTTTTTTTTCCTTAAATGCCCCAGTATTAATATTCCATTTTAGCACTATTCTAACACTCTTCATCTTTTTCTCTATGTATGAAACAGATCTGACTTGGAGGTCTGGAAGTTTTTTGTGACTAGATCTTTAGACATCTCTCTGTGTGGTGAGAGAAAATAGGGAACTGGAGCCTGAATGTTTTAAAGAAAACATATTCCTGCAGATTATTTCCTCATTTTACATCAAATAATTGCCGGCTGTCTTATGGAGTAATTTTTTCTACATGAAGAATTCTGTTGGTTTTCAGCTTCACAGGTCAACTGAAAATGATCTCTCAAAATGGGGATCAAATCTGATGGAGGTACCTAGGCTCCTTATTCAGGTCTTTTTTAGGATATGTTTCTAAATTATTTCTGCATAATTTGTGCCACAGAAAGAGAGACAGGATGGCAGGATGTGTACATCAACTCCATCTAACAGCCTGTAGACAAAAATTGCTTGTCCTGCCCTCACCCCAAGCAGCATCCCTGAAACTATCCCTATGTTCCTCAGCCTTGAACTACTGAACAACCTTGAACAACCTCAGCTACTGAACCACTTCTGTATGTTTTCTCTTTAATCTAGATTTTCTCTTTAATAGACATCTTTTCACTAGCCCACTTCACAGTGTAAAAATATGTCTGAATAAGCAGTGGCTTTGGTTTAATTTTCTAAGTAGTTTACCAGCAGGTTCATGGGTTAAAGGGGGAAGATTTTTTGGGGCTGACTTGAGTTCTGGTAAAGAAAATTTAATTATCCCATCTGAAGGATGTCAAGTTCTCTACGTTCAATACTTTTTCAGTTTTGATAATGTCTGTACCCAAGGTAACCAGGGATATTTTATTTGTATATAATATTGCTCTTTCTGAGCATAGGAACAGTGGTGAATACTCCAGAGAAAGATATAATAGTTGAAGAAAGCAAAATTAAAATATCAGCCTGCCTGAATACATGATCATTGGGAGTGGCTATGGGAAATCTACAGCCTGTTGAAATCCTGGTATCAACAGTTCTGAGGGTGAAACTTTCATTGGCTTTATGGCTTTTTGAGACAGACCTGCCAGTGTAGGAGCCTGACCTCAGCTGCACCTACTGGCTTCTAGAAATCAGATAGACTAAGTCTAGACTATATCAAGCTATTGTAATATCTGTTATTGTTACTTTTCTTGAGTCATTTCAAATTGAATGAGATCTTATAAATCCAGTTAGATAATACACATTGAATGATACTTTAGTGGAGATGACAATGTTTAGAAGGAGAAAGACTGTCTGGAAATATGTATTTTCCTTTTTTTTTCTCCCTAAATTAATTTTCCCACATGAAAATCCTCATAGACTACCAGGGGAATTAAAAGATCTGAAATAATGTTATCTTTTAACTAAGAATAAAAAGAAAACAAAGAAGAAGCATAATTATGAGCTAACCATTAGAAAGTTCTTAGTGCTAATATGCAGCAGAGGTCAGAATACTCATGATTTATAATTGACATCAAGAGAATAGAAGGCTGCTAAGAAGGGCTCCTCTTCAGAGAAGTGAGAGAATGCTGCACGGATAATAGCATTTCCTTCATGCTGATGACTTTGTCAGGGAATACAATAAGCTGATTCATTAGACAGACTAATTCAATATAAATCCACTTAATATTAATACCTAAAAGGTTTAAAACATTTTAGTGATCATGTCACACAGAGCTATTGTTAAAAGGGAGAACTTTTTGCCCTGTCTCACATTCAGATAGAGCTCAGGAACATGAAAACAATGGTCACATGGGCCTTTAACTCTTAAAAATAGGAGTACTATGGTATAATAGAGGTGTCTGAGTATTCCTCATTGTCAAAAACCCTTCTGTATCACTCCAAATGATCAGAGAGGCTGTTGAAGCCACAGCCAACTCTGCTCTGAAGGTTTCATGTCAGGGTAGAGTCAGCTGTCTCAATATTGGCTTGTAATAGACTTCTGGGACAGCAAATCATCAGAGACCCCTCACTCTCTGTTTCTTGTGTGTGATGTCAGGAGTTTGATGGCAAAATTGGAGGGGAAACTCTCAAGGCTGCTCAGCCATTGTGTAACATCCTTTAGAAATCCCCAGACATGTTCAGCTTGTGCATTGATGGGGAGCAGGAGAAGGCAGATCGAGCCCTCTACAGACAAAGTAACCTCCTTGTGTTCAGTCGGTACAAGCCCTCGCAGCTTTAGGAGCAAACAGTTTTAACCTTCTTACCAAACAGGGGACAGAGAGACAGCATTTGCTAGAGTTTATAGAGGCGATAAAGATGTAAAAATATATAAATATTTCAATACAATTTGATGCAGTGTAATGGAACAATTACAATAGATAACCTGAATTAAGTTCTCTGTTAGTGCTAAAAGGCAATGTCTGTTAGTTCTTTAACAGAAAATAGGATCACTTTGAATTTGTGGTGGGTTGACCTTGGCTGGATACCAGGTACACACCAAAGCTGTTCTTTTTCTCCCCTCTTCAGCTGGACAAGGGAAAGAAAATACAATGGAAAGCTCATGGGTTGAGGTAAAGAGAGGAGGAGATCACTGGAGTGGTTACTGTCATGGGAAAAGTAGATTTGATTTGGGTAAATTAATTGAATTTTTTTACCAATCAAATCAGAGGACAGTAATGAGAAATAAATTCAAATATTAAAATCACCTTCCTCACATTCCTTCCTTCTTCCCAGGCTTGAGTTTGTTTCTGATTTCTCTACCTCTTCCCCCCAGAGTGTGCAGAAGAAGAGAAAATGGGGCCTGTGATCGGTCCAGCACACATTTTTACATTCTCTGTTTCTTTTCTTTGACAATGGTCAGGTTTCTGATTATCTACACATAAGATCTTCAGTGGTGAAAGCTGCAAGAGACTGTGCAGTAATTATCTGTGAAATTTCTGTCTGAGAAATTTTTGTCTCTGAAATGCTGAAATTTTGTAGGCAACAGCAGGACGCTGGTGAAAATTGGACAGGTAAAAATTGTATGCAAAGACTCCATTTGTATAATAACTTGATTGCTACCAAAATCCCTAATGAATGAGTAAATCAAGTTGGTCAAATGTCCTGGGTTTTATTATTAAGGAACTACATGCACACAAAAAATTATGGATGATGGATTGTTTGTTAAAAAATTAAAAGGGTTTGGGAAATGGAGGAGAAATATAAATATTCTGAGCAGAAGCCAGCCATGGCTGTGGTATAAGAACATCTTTGAATCCAGCAGGTTTCATCCCTTGAAGTCTGGGTACTTTAGGGTTCAAAAGCCTGATTCAAAGATGAACAGAATATTTATTAAATGCTTTTGTGACAGTGGAAAAGACAGCAATATTCTCCAAGTACCAGAGGATGGAAGTGAGAAAATATCTGACAGCATGCTTAGGAAACTTGGTGTGTCTCAGCTTCCGTGTCACGAAGAGGGCTCCCCTCAGTGGTACCCAGCAACACGACAAGACACAGGAATCCACTTAAACATGAGAGAAAAACTTTGTCCACCAGTAGATGTGCCCAAAGATAAGAGAACAAGTTTTGGCATGGCAAAACAGAAGTACAACCTTTGAACCTGGAACAGTACCTTGCCATTTTTCACAGAATCACAGAATTAATGGGGCTTTTAGAAATCTTGAGAATGACCTTTCGTCACATTAAAGTGCGCGAGCAAGAAATATTTGCAAGTTATAAAAGTCAAGTGGTGCCGTTGGGAAGAGGAAGGAGAAAGGACAGAATGTGGCTCTGGCAAGGGAAAAGAAGAGGTTTTTTTCTAGCCTGGCAAGATGACACATTTGTTTGATGAATATCAAATTAATATTGTTAAATATGTTGCAAAAAAGCAACTAACATGCAACTGTAACTTGTCTTGGTTCAGTGAGTGATCTCTTTAAAGTGTTTATGTTTGGGAAGTTTGGACCCTGGTGGTTGCGGGGTCCAAACATTCTGAAGTCAATATTTTCCTCCATTTTACATATTTTTGTTTAATTGATTTGCAATGATTCACCCTACAGAACTATCATTCTTTCTTTTTGCATTGTAATTAACATTCTGGAAAGGCTAATTCCTTTTATAAATATATCGTGACATGTTGAATCAATACAAAATTTCATAAAAATGGCATGCTTTTAGCAAAATGTGGAGAAAAGAACTCACAAAGTCACAGTTACTCTTACTATACTTGTGCAGATTGAAGGAGGCTGCCAGACTTGATAGCCTGGCAACGTCCCTTTAGGAACAGACTTGTTGATCTTGTTAATCCTGTTAACATTAAAAAAAAAATGTATATTCCTGTGAATAATATTTAAAAATATTTCTAAAGGGGAAACACCTACATTTTACCAAATGCCTACAAAATGGCCTTTTTTTTAAAAAAAAAAAAAAAATTTGTATGCATATTTTTAACTTAAATTTATGGCTTTTCTTTGGAAATAATTTTGAAGAAATACCTATAGTATTCTCTATATTAAAATTAGAGAGTTTTTTAAGAATCACACATTGATTCCTCAATAATACATTAGCAGTACTTTGCTGGTATAGCACACTATTAACATCTTCAGGATCACTGATATAAAGTTCAAGCTGTAAGGAATAAAATCTCTTTTTTTTCCCCAAAGACTTTAGGATAAGTGCTGCAATGCAGTGGTCTCCTTGACTTTGTGGTATAAATTATGCTTAACTACTGTAATTTTTTCCTCAGTTTGAAATTGAGTAACTCTCAAATCCGCTTGAGAATGTATTATATGGGGAAAAGAAAAGACATGTAAAGCTGGTGTCACTGAGATTCATACACTGCTTATTAGCTTCTGTTTTCTTCTCTTTCATGTATAAATATATTAAGGTCATTAGTTAATTGGAGGGCACAGAATTATTAAGTCATCAGCAGAAACATCAAACACTCAAGAATGTTGAAACCCTTTTGTGTCTCCAAACAGCATCTTTCCCCCCCCACCCCCAAATTGAAAAAGAGGTGCCAGACTGTTAGTAGAAATAAATGAGTAAACAGGTAGTAAGATGATTAGGATGGGTACAGATTCTCTGCCAGAAGGAAAGTTGTGCATGCTTGCAAAATTGCTCTAAATCCTTGTGCAATAACTAAATGCCAAACAGAGGTACAAGGCAGAAAATCATCGATTGTTCCATTAAAAAAATTATAACACAGGCCAAGAACACTTGAATCAAATCCTTTGCTGCCAGCGTCAGGTACTTCACAAATTCTCTCGGCTGTGTGGGAGACATGAATGATGGGTTTGGGATAGAGTGTGATAGCCGATGAATCTGAAGAATCCTCTGTTTTCTTCCCAGATTTTTACATCTCTCAACTCACAATTGCAAGGAACCCTCCAGAACTAGGAATTCACCACTACCTCTTTGATCCTTCTCATAAAATGTTTTTTTTATGATCCTCAGAAAGCTTTCTACTGCTCACCCTCATGAGGAAGAAATGTAATTAGACCTGGCTCAAGGCTTGGCACTGTCTAGAAAGTAGCACAGGTCAGATGCTGACTCCCAGTTTTGCAGTGCCCCAGAAGTAAATTACATACTTCATTTTTAAGGCTGTTCAAAAACCTGCTCTATTCTACCTCTCAAAACTTCCAGCTGCAACATTGTTCTGGCGGTGGAACCAGCTGTCATTCCCTGCTATTTTATTTTTCTTCAGAGTATTTAATTTTGTCTCCCATGCTGAGGGTCTCTCCATCAGACTCCAGAGGTCACCTAAAGCAGATTGTACATGACCAAGTATCCACTCTATGGACGAGATCTTTGTCCAGTCAGTCATGCACGGCATTTGCTGCCATGTAAGTAAAAAGGTGTTCCCTGATATTAAGCTCAGTTCATGCTGATGTTCCTTTCTGCAGTGATACCCTCCTCAGTTTAAGCATCTGAGCCTTAGAGATTCCTTTGATAAACTGATCACCTCCAAGTGGGTATTAATCCCTTCAATAGACAGATTTAATGAAGATTCTTTTCAGTCTAACTGAAAATATTTCAGATTTTATAAAACTATAATTACACAGCATTTTTATTCTTTTTTTTTTTTTTTTTTGGTCTTGTGGCTCCTATTTTCCTGCAGAAATTTTAAAAACCAGTTACCTCAGGGCAGAATTCTTTAACTTCTTTTGACTTACAACTTGTGTTTGGGTCAGCAAATGCCAAGTGTATAGTTGGCTAAATCCAAAACGACTTGAAGCATGAAAAAGTTTAGCTAAATATAATCACGCAGTCTTTAGAAATTGTATTTTAAACCAAGTTACTTGTTATCTGTGCAATATTGCAGAAATATCCTGTTATTACTGCTACCAAATTTGTTTTAACAACTTTCAGTTGACTCAATGCATATGCTCAAGCAGAAGGCCTGCCTTTTTTTTTTTTCACCAAATAAAGTGCTAACTATTTTAATAGAATTTTTGAATCCACATTAAAAGAAGAAACTGGATGCAATTGCAGCATTAAAATATGGTAGATCCTGGTCAGGTTTTCCAAGAAAGGCTATAATAATCTTTAGGGTAGGGAGGGACAAGTGAGAAAGCTAATTTGATCCAAATGTGGTAGATTAAGGGCAAAGTAATTTTAAATGTTCATCCCAAAGACACTTTTATTGGAGTATTCAAATGTTTAAGAGGCTTTTTATTATTTTATAATAAAAAGTGTTTGGATATTTTTTTCTGTAACTGCAATACCATGGTTCTTCATGGCTAAGAAAAATTATGAAGTTGCCCTTAGAACCTCATTTATTATCAGTATGTGCAGGAAGATAAAAAAGGCATTTGTTTATGCACTGTAAACTGGATTTCTCTGTAATATTTCTGTGCTGCTCTGTTTTATGTTTTTATTAAATGTCCTTAGTAGCACAGGACATAAGAATCACTATAAAATTGTAGAATTGATTCTGAAATCTGGTAGTATATAATGAAGTTTTCATCTTCAGCTTTGAGACTGTATATATTACGTATTATTAATAAAGAATACGAAAATGTCTCAGTAAGGAGAGAGAAGATATGATTAGGGAAATGACACTGGGTATTGATTATCTTTCTAGTGCCTGTTATTGATGTATTTAGATGCCTTAACTTTTAGAAAGATATCTCTTGCCATTTCCCTGTGGATAAGTTTCTACTGTGAAGAAACTGTACCCTCAAAAGGCTGCTCCACAAAAGTGCTCCATAAATAACTGGATTTGTAAATTCTCTGAACTACCAGCTGAACATAATATGCATGAACCTGCTGGTTTCTTTCTGACCACTTAAAACGCCATCAGAGAACATAAATTTTCCAGTGAGTCTCAGAGTTCCCTGTGTGGAGCCAACAGAATGATAAGAAATCATATCATCTCCAAAATGGATTGGCTTCTTCTAACTGCAGGGGAAAAGGTCAGTCTTACAGGAAACATTTTCAGACACCAATTTGTTCAATGAAGGTCACCTTCTGGGTTCCAGCTTCCTGAAAATAAAGCTGATCTGACTGCAAACTTAGCCCTGCTCTAAGTACCTCCAGGAGCAAGTGTTTTTCTGTGATTTCACATGTGTGTGTTATATTCAACTTCACTTTTTCTTAATTTTTTAAAATTTTGTTTACTTATCTTGATTCCTGTGCAGTCTGGTAATGGTACATCTGTTTCCTGGTTGGATTTTCTAACAAATGGCACATCATTCTTCTGAATACCCTTTTTGCAACACCATTTCAACAATTACTCTAATCAAGACTGCACCTACACAGGCTCTTTTATATCTTCCCCAGTGCAGGAACAAGGTTCAGCCAACTAGTGAAGGATGAAGTTGAATTAACCTCTTTCTGCCTTAATTTTTGTTTCTCAAAACTAATTTTTGGCAGTGGCTAAAGCATGAAGGAGTCAGTGTGTCCATCCTGGGTGCTCAAAAGATGTTTGCTGCCATATTGTCTGACAGGATTTTTTTTATTCAGTTGGAAGTATGGATCCTTATGGCTTGAGTTAGGGAAGCAGATCCTTTGACTCAGCTTTGTGACACACTTGCATACATTAATATCAGATTAAAAACCTCAAACATGCAAACAGCTCAAGCATAGTAATTACATTCAATACATGAGTGGTACCATTAATTCACATTAAATTTGTTTGTCCTTAGGGGTTTGTGAGCTTGAATGCCTTGTTTTAAATGCAATGGTTAATAGAGTTTATTTATTTTTGTTAAAGCATGAAAGAAATTTATTTTTTTTCCATACTGCCACATTTTAAATAGTCAGAAGAAATGCTTGTGTAGAAATGCAACTAGCTCACAGGATTTACAAACCTGGAGCCAATACTGCTTTTAATGCATATTAACCGGAAATCTTCTTATGCTCTATGCACATCCTAGTAAAAGCTGTCTATTTTTTATTACCCCTCAGCAAAAATTTAAACAATAGCACAGAGTTTCGCAAAATTCAGCACCTTTGCAAGGATTAAATTTACTATTTAAAATTTAAAACAAAAAGTTTAAAGCTTCTGATATATTGAAACATTTAAAAATAAATAATTCCATTTTTATAAAGTTTCAGTAGAAAGCAGCTCAGAGTAAAAATATACTTTTAATAGATTTGTCAGAAGACATGAATCTAAACTAAGTTCCTGCCCATGGAATAGAAGAGCAAGTTAATACTAAATCTGATTAGTTAAACTCCAAGTGATCAGGTGGAATAGAATTCGTTTAATTCCCAGGGGTGTTCAGGTGAAGGGGGAGACATTTAAGGTTACCTGTGTCAAAATAGAGAAGGCGGCTGTATAAATTCAGGGGATGACTACACTGTATTTTATGTAATAATATTTTTTTCCCAAATGAGTTGTCAGAAATTGTTTAATCTAAGCATTCTTAGAGTCATTGGGGATTCAATGTTTAAAGCAATTGTCTCTGCTACTCTGCCTGGGCTGTAGTAAAATATATTTATCAAAACGAGCCTTAATGGGACAACTAAGTCTCTTTCCTTTCATTTATGTCAGCAGCGCTAGAAATATTAGTAATTTTTATTTTTCTCCTCATCAGTAAGACTGTGTTCAAACAACTTTTAGCAGGACACTTTTTGAAAACAACCTTTTAGTCTGTATCATCATTCACAGTCATCATCAGTAATCCCGTAATGTTCCAGCACACTAAAATATCAAAAATGACTATTTTTTCCATGCTGCTGCTAATTTACACAGCTTTGACAGATGGTGTGATTTGGGCTGAGAAATAAATGGAAGAAAATAAAATAGTTTCTTTTCTGTGTTGGTAGTTACAAAACCCAAAGGGTAAAACATAGGTAAAATCAGGGGAAGTTAAGGAGCAGATAAGAAGGGACAAAATGTCAAAAAGAAAGAGAAGTCTGCTTGAATAAAATATTCTCTGCAGGGACCAAAAGAAACATAAAGGAAAATCAGATAAATTGTTCCCATATTTGGAATACCTGTCTTGGATGGGTGTAAATAAAGGTAAAATGCCCAGTTCATGGCTCCCCACTATGATGCATTCTCACGGCAGGAAATACTTGAAGGTAAAACAACAGATGAAGGGGTTTTTTTCTTTGTTTTGAGTTTTAGGTTGCTGATTGTTGGTTGGTATTTTTCAGTGTTTGTTTGATTCAGTTTGTTGGTTTTATTTTATTTTTTTTTTAATTATTAACATATGAATTACTATCAGCACTGACTTTTCAAGGTTGTTTTTATATAATTTTAAAAAATCATTTTATTCATCATTCAAATACTTTTTATACATAACTATTATATAACTGAAATATAAATTTGTTATATGCTTTCTCACAGGCTAGTCAGAGCTTCAAATGTGTTTTTGTAAAAAATTATTGTACCATATATTGAGTTTAAGCTGAATGAACTATTCCTTAAATATTAACATTTATGAAATTGAGAATTTATTCCTTCTTTATTATATTTCTTTTTCCAATTCCTTCATATTTGACTTCTCATTCACATCTTCCATTCTTGGAAGCCTGATCCCATGAAATCTATTGGAGTATTAGTTGTGAGAAATTTATGCAAGAAACTGTTTTTCTGCTCTGTTCCAGCTGTGTATTTCTCATGCTTATTTCCTCTTCTGGTCTGAGTATTTAATAGGATTTCTGTCTATTTGCTATGCTGTTTTTCCTGGCATTTCTTATTTTCTTCCCTGGCTTCTGTTCAGACTCCAAACCCGCAGCCATTCAACACCTTCTCCCCAAATAATTACAAGGGTCCAGAACTCCTGCATGCTAAATTACATTTCACTCAGGCTGTCTTTCTGGAAGCAGGAGAGGAGGAAGGAAAAAAGCTTTAGTGTCCCTCCTGAAATTCAATTTGAAAAAATAAAACATGCTGCCAATAGCTGTTGTGCACCCTCAGAACAGTGTGCATAGCTGGGCAGCTTTTGATATGAACATCAGAGTCATTTTCCCCTGCATAAATTATCATTCTACTGCTCCTAAAAATATGCTTACATTTTTCATTATTTCTTCTGGTGCTGTGAAAGGGGCTGGTTCAGGAACATTAATCAACTTCCCAGATACATTAGGTCATTATTTTTGGTCCTATGATGCTTTTCTCATTCCTCTTCCCCAATAATAATCTTACTCTAGCAACCCCTGATCCGTGAGTGAAACCAAAATCTGTTACTGTTTGTTCTGGTTCCACTCCCTGTTGTCCAAGGTAGCTTGTGTCAGCATATGTGCTTTATGTGTGCTTTGGGCAGTGCTGGTGTTTATGTTGTTCTGGGGGACTTCTTGGCTTCCAAATAAAAACCTGTATTCCATAAACTTCGGGGTCAATTCACTGTCATGGTTAAGCATCATCTACTGATCATAAGTGACTGTTTTCTTTTTCTTGACCTTAGACACATAGGGAGGAATGGAGGTAAGAGTTGTAGAGAAATAAATGGTAGCAGAGAGAAATCAAAGAAAATTTTCATCATATTTTGTTATTGGAGAACTTAGAACCTATTCTTTTTAGGTTTAATCATATTTCTGACAGACTAGAGTGAAAAACAGCATCAGTGCTTCTTCAAACCTTCAAAGGTTCTCGTGCATGAAATCCTTTGTGTCTTGATGCCAGAATATAAGACTGGCATCCTTTTTATTGTAAGCACCTGGTGTTTCCAGCCTAGGTTTGGGCAGTGGTAAAGAGGAATGTGTACTTGTATGCCTCCCCTTCATCTTCTCCACTTTGATTTTCAGGTTGAAAAGTGCAAAACTGGGCAGTTTGCTTTCAGTAGGACGGCTTCAAGTGATGAACTCTGTCTGCAGGCAAACATCTCCTGTATGCTGCACAAAATGCTGCTGCAGCTCTTCTCTTCAATGTTCATGGTTCCTGGTCTCCAAGGACTGGATAAACTAAGGAGAGTCTTACTGGGAATGCCCATCCAGTTATAGAATTTATTTGTTCCCATACTCTAAAAATTTTCTTCTATTGAGCGTTGCATTCAGTGCAGGTGGCCTGGGGTGCAGGCACAGGTGAGCTTAGGTTGGGGGAACTGCTCACCCTTTGGACAACAAAGGGCACCTGTGGTTCAGCCAGGTGAGGGACATGGCAGGAGCTGAGAACCTCAGATTTTCTTGTGCTTGGACTGGGAGGCGATAAAAGTCCAGGGTTTGTACTCTTTGGTGTCCTTCTCAGAAGCACCGGCCTGGGCTGTTCCTGCGTGGCTGCACCAGGAAAAAAATTGCTTCATGGAACAAGATGTCTGAGACTCAGCTACAAGAAACCTGATATCAAACCAGTAAGGAAACCTGATGTTAAACCAGTAAGGAAACCTGGGTGAGTGTGGGGGAGTTCAGTGGGGACCTGTTGGGTCACTGGAGCCGCTGATGTGACAGTCTGGGGTGGTGCAAGGGTGGCTCCTGGAGGTTCAGGCTGGGAAGTTTCCTTAACCCTTCCTTAACAATAGTTGTCAAACTATGTGAGCCCATTTAACTGATCTGCCTTTTCCAGCAAAAGAAAAGTCTTTATTAGTTGCCTATTTTTGTGTCATACGTGTATTACAAATGCAGCTGCCAGAATTCAGTGCTCAGTAGGGTTTTTTGTTCATCTCTATTGTGGTTTGCTTGTTCTGTGTGTAAGTTCACACCTCGCATTTCATTCTCTTGCAAATTGGTAGAACATGCTGGCTTTAAAGGAGCAGAAGGTGAAAGCTCTTTGGAAAACACTGAGCTCAAAATAACACCAATTAAACCAAAATAATTGCTGGCTGCTCTTAATGAAAAAAATCACATTTTTATTAGAACTACTTGCCTTTAGTTAATAGAACAACCAATTTTCAGTAAATATACTTTAATGGGGAACACTCTTAGTGCCATCAGTAGCACGTAATTGTTGAACTAGATTTCTGTAATGGATTGTTATCTCTTAAAGTTGGTTGGTTGGTTTTTCATCTAATACACTTTCAGTTCTGTAAAATGACACTCAGCTACGTCAGCCTGAAAGGGAAAAGAAAATGTGATACAATTTAATGGAAGCACATATCTTCCAAGAAAGATGAAGGCCTTTAGTCCCTAAATTATTGTGGTTATGCCAAAATCCTTGAATTAAAGGCTCAGAAGATTTTTGTCCAAAAATGCCCAAGAGGCCTATAGCAACCTGAGGAATGAAGTCTGGAGGCAAAACCTTAGCTTCTGATCTACCTTTTCCTTAGAGTTCTGTTGAGGTACCAACAACTGAATTAATATCCACAAATTATAACTGGGAACACCATCAGCTTGTTCTGCAGAATGTTTGCTTATAAATGTCTGTGATGTGATGCTTACTGGGAGCTAGGCTGTATGTTTGACATATTCTTTGTAAAAAGTAAACAAACACTTGCATCCTCAGTAAGATCATTCCACCAGGGGAGGAATGGTGTGACATTTTGCTGCGCTTTATTGAGCATACGAAAAATGACTGTGATTTTGTCCTTTGCATAGGTTCACAGGAGAGGAAAGGCAATGCTTTGAGCCTCTTAAGTCTCTCAGTAACACAGTGCTGTTAGATCAAAGGTTAATTTTTAGCCCTGCAACCTTTTTGCTAGCATTACACAATGAAAGTGTCTGAAGAGACCAGGATGAAATGCCAAGCTGGGTTTTCCCCTCTTATCATACATCTCCTTATACATGTAATTAAAATACTCCATCACTGTTCTGACATTAATGCTGGCTTGTGATATAGCCTTTTCTTTGCAAAGCACAACATTTTATTCATCAGTTGCTAATAACTAAAGGTATTCTCTACACATTTCAAAGCAAAAAATACAAAGAACTGCATAACACCTCCACCTTCAGATTACCCTTTCAATCAACTACTTTTTAGAAGCAAAGTCATAAGGACAGCTTCTCTGTTTCAAATCCCTAATTCTGCTACAGGTTTTATATCTGTAACTTAAGACCCGGGGAAGAGGGCTCGAGAGGTGGGAAACACAAAATGGGTAAAAACTATGCAGAAGTCCTCCAAGAGATAAATAGGGAACAAAGTCTTGGGTGGCAATGTTTAAGATCAGGTGATCTAGCTCATGATGGTTACTAACAAGGAGAAGGAAAGGTACCTTCTTACTGACAGGACCTTGCACTTGATTCTGACCCTGATTCTCTCCTTTGGCATAAGTGAAATCCCAGGACACCACAGGCTGAGCACAAGCATTTTTTGTGATATGGAATCTGTTTGCCTGGGGAATTGCTAGGTAGGCTTTTGAGACCTGCACATTTTTAATGTTTACAGAAGGGGTTTTTGGGTTTGAAACTAAAGACTGGATTGCTTAGGTTTCATTGTGCTTGCCTAAGTATTCTGGAATCAATGCAAAATATGGCATCTCAAGCTATGCTAAGGTCTGTCAACATTTGATATAAATAATTATAGGAAAAAAACTTTTAAAAAAATCCCCAAACACAGACAAACAAAAAAAATCTTACCATATCTGGAATAGAATGTTTATTCAGCAGTATCTTGTGTGTCACTTTTAAATGTTGAACTAGGGCCCAGAAATATAAAACTGTTTTCACTCTGTGTGGTACTGATAATTAATGGAAACTGTGATGCACCTGTCACTAACCTTCCCTAGAAAGGTAGTGCAGCTGTTCCTCCTAATATGAACCTTTTGGGAAGGTTCATGGTAGAAATGATTGGCAAGACTTAAGATTATCCACTTATAAAGTTATGTGACTGAAGAGAAAATGTCATGGAATAAACTTTCAGGGGAAAAAACAGATGCTGAAAATATATTGCATTTTATGCTGTGACCAGGAAGACTTTTTTTTAAAAATTCAAGTTCCTGTCTTAAATTCTAGACCTTTAGTGAATTTTTTTATGTGCACAGATGAAGTTCTTCAGGTTAGCTGATGTCAGGTTGCTTCTACCAAATGCCAAAGCTGAAACTCTTAAATAGATTTTATAGATTTTTAACAAGCCCTGCAGGCCTCCCATCTCAGTCAATAAGGATGGGATCTATGGTGATATATAGTGAGTTACAGAGCCTAGGCTAGGAGAATTACATTTTTAAATCAGATCTTCCCAGAAGATTTCTGCAATTGATTATTTAAAACTTTGTTATCTTCCTATATATAAAGAAAGCTATCCTACTGGCTGCACTCAGGAGTTATTACCTTCCAAACTACTCTTTTAAAGGAAGATTTTTTTTATTTTTTTGAAAGATCAACTGTTTTTCCCTTTTCAAAACCTTTCTGAAACATTCTGCATTAAAGACATTGGAAAATTTCTTCCAGTGGAATTCAGAGTGCTATATAGTGCTTTCTTGTGTTTCTGTAATCTGGGTGGTGTTGGAAAAAGTGATAGAGCAAGAAAATGAGAGCCCTCAGGTGTGCACTGACCAACCTATAAATGGAAACAGAACTAAGACTAGGATGAGCACCAGTGCTCATCTCCTTGCAACAGGTGCAGAGGGCCCAAGCTGCTGTTGTACCTCTCTGTATGGCAAGCCCAGGTCTAGTAAGAAAATCTCAATTTCTTAGTGGTTTTCTACTTTTAGAGCCCAGAGCAGCCCCTCTCTACTCAGCTGTTGCAGTTTTTGTTCTGTGTGAATCTATGGAATTGATCTCCCTTTTGGCTGGCAAAACCTCTCTTGTTTTGTTTATAGAAGCACAGAACACCCTGAGCTGGAAGGGACCCACAAGGACCATCAAAGTCCAGCTCCTGGCCCTGCACTGCACAGCCCTCAGAATCCCTCCCTGTGCCTGAGAGCATTGTCCAAAATCTCCTTCAACTCTTGTCCCGTTCCAGTTCCCAGCCACCCTCTGGGTGAAAAACCTCTTCCCAACACCAAAGCTAAACCTCCCCTGATACAGCTTTGTGCTGCTTTAGTTTATACAGACTTCCTACTGAGAAGAATGAACATTCTGAAGCCCATTCCCAAAATTCAGATTTTTCAAGTATTCTTTTAAGAATATTCATTCTTACCAACATTCAACATATTCATTCTTCATGCAGAAGGGTTTTTCTTCTGTGGTCTCTTTCCTAACCTGATACTGGGGAGATCTGAAGATTCAAATCTCTTTTCCAAGCAATATCGCAACTCCAAATGTTCTTAGCCTGAAGTGCTGAGAGAAATTGGATACTTTTGGCCATGCCAAAGTGCTCACTGAAGTCAGCAGAGGTTTTTTTCTGCATTTTCAGATTCAAAGTTTTGTGTAAAGCTGAATCCAATAATAAATTCCATACTAGTATTTTCAGAAAGTCTGAGTGACGGAGGTTGACTATGTGCCTGTATTAAACATGTGTTGTACCCTGGGCCTGTCTGAAAATGGTGCAAATGTAAATATTCTATAGTGAAGTATGGAAGCAAACTAAAGCTTGACCTAGACAATTATCAAGACCAGTCTTTTCCTCTAAATAATTGTTTCCTTGTTATAACACTGAGTTCCCTCATTTCACAGTTTAGCTATAGGACATCTGGCAGTGACATGCACAGTGAGGTTTTACTGTGAACCTAATACAACTTTCTGGGACATATTGTCTTTGATGTGGTGACTCTAATTCCACAAATTATGTAAAATGTGGAATAATTAATATTTGATCCTTGCTGGTTATGATAAAATATTTACTGCTACAAATGATAGATATACAAGGATGAGAATAGATGATTTCTCACCATTCTTGCCAAATCCTTTATTAGGAGTCTGAGGCAGAGGATATCTATCACTTAGCCAAAAAGATAACTGCAGTCTAGTTTTTGAGGATTTGGTCATCCCTGCAATAGCTTGCTTAAGGGAATCATAATTTTATATAAATGTGCTTGCAAGGGCAGTGAAATACTGAAAGAGAATCTTCAGGAGTCTGCTGTGCTTGGACTGTTGTTTAATTTGTCCTCCCTTCTGAGAGGGCTGGTAAAATAAATATGTGGGTTTATTAATCCATTGCAGTAGCTCTTGTGCAGGGAGTGCATCTCTCATCAGTGCTATCAAACTCATTTTCAAACCTGTGCACTATTGCTAAGCACATAATAGGTATTGTCCTTGCCCACAGCTTTCTACTGCCACTTTGGGATACTTGGATTATAAATGCACTGAATGAAAACTGGTACTTAATATTTAAGATCTTTTAAAGAAAGGAACTACATGAATGTTAAGCATCATTATTAAGCAATAACAACTGAGTTGCAGGCCATTAACCCAGTCAGTCATTAATCCCAGATAAGTCTTCTAAATTGAACTTCTACTGTTAAAGTTTTAAGCACTGTACAAGACAAAGAATCAATCTCCCAGGTATATTGACTCCTTATTGGGTGCTGCTGCTGCTGTTGGAGTGTTTGCTATAATAAAGGTGAATATTATCTGCTGTGTTCTCACTGCAGCACTAGTGATAGCCAGTAAAGGGGGGAAGGAAATGCTTCCTAAGTGTTAAATCATAATATGAGAAATATCTGTTGTCCCCATGCTCCAAGGAAAGCTACATGAAATGAGTTTTCTCTCCCCAAAGATGGGGGCTTGGGCAAAGCACCAAAGAGGTTTTTTATCTGCATAGCAGTTCCCTGATAGGAATGCTCTCCTGCCTTGCAGTCCTCTCTCCCTGCAAGCTCAAGGAATGTACTCCCTACCCTGGTCTGAAGGCACAGGAGGAAAGTGTCCTTAGTAAGATGTTCTGCGCCACAACCTTTCCAGCAGCAGGATTTCCCAGCTTGAGGAAAAGGGGCCAAAGTGTCACCTGTGCAGACATTTGGACAGAAACCCACACCTCTGTGTCCCAGACAGGACTAGAAAGTAACAGATGATGAGTTACAGCAGGCAAGCTCTCATTTTGAATGAGATTGTGGGCAGAGTTTTAATTGCTAAGGAGAAGGCTTATGTAGCAGAAAGAGAGGAAAGAGGAGGCAGCAGCAGAATTACCTGCCAAGGATCTTCCTTGAGCATCTAGAGGTCAGAGCACTGGGTCTCCTCTGCTATTGTTTTCAGTGCTAGCTGCAATTGAACTTGTGCGTGCTGCAGTCTCACTGTGTAGGCACTTTCCTGACTGGGCATTTCTTTAAGCCATTTCTCCTTTGTTTGGAATATTCTCTCATTTCTCTCTCCCACTAAACTCTCAATTTCAGTTGCAATGCATTTACATCACCTCCAGGTCTTTGGGAAGAAATGCTCTCAAAGGGGATCTTAAAACAAGTTAGTGCAATCTTTAGAAATTTTTTTGCTTGTCAATATTTAAAAATGAGGCAGGAAAAACTCTTTACTTGCCAATTCCCATTCCCATGAAAAGAAGATCAATTTGTGCTACAGAGAAAGGACAATTCTTTGTATTTCCTCAACCTATCATTAAAGGGTCTGACAGGACCTGCTTTGGAGTCTCACTCTGACAGCAGGGTGGGTCCTTTGCCTGACAATTTGCTCCACCCAAGCATTGTTCTGCTAAGAAAAGGAGTGGGTTATTCAATGACAGTCCCCTTATTTTCACATTTTTAAACTTCAGTGCTGACAGAGGGCCAGGGAGGTTTAGTGGGGAGCTGACGTGGCAGGTCAGCCACAGGCCAGGGGTCACTGATGCTCTCACGAGTCCCTGGACGTGCTGCACACATGGATGGGGTCACTCCCCAGAAAGGGCAGAAACTGGGAGCCACCCAAAAGGCACAGCCATCCACAAACAGTTCATCTGCACCTCACTGCCCATCTAATTCCTGTGATAAAATTCTTCTCTTTCATTGAAGAAGCCGAGGCTTGTGTAGCAATTGGCACCATAATTACAAAGTTTTCAGCAGAAGTAGTTTTAAATCCAGAAAAAAAATTGGCAAAATGTTTCAAAAAAATTCAATTATTATATTTAGTATAATTTTTAATGTTATTGTGTAATGTTTTTTTTTCCTTTAAACCAACTTGTAACTAGCAATTTGGTTATGAAATGCTCTATTTTGTGAAAACTGAAGGAATAAGAGTATCAGCTGTCATGTATTTTTATTTCCTTGATCACCAAAGTACCTTTATAGATTTTAAGTGTATGACTGGTGTTAGAAATCAAAGAATAGCCTCATTAATCCCAGTAAATATTACTAATTTTTAATTTTGACTGGCAAGTGAAGTGAATTGCTTAAAATCTACCCAAACTTCAATGGCATGATTATAGAACAGGATGATTTATTATGAGCTTGTTGACTATAATAATAGGTGCATTTTCTGATGAGATTATTGATTTTCCAAGATTGTTCTCAGAAACCTCATTGAAAATCTTTCAAGGCCAGTGATGTCAACGGAGATGGGCTACAATGAGCTTCAATTTAATGTATTCCTTTACTTAACTCTCTTGGTACTTTACACTTGAACAGATACGACAGATCTTCGGGCAACATTTATGTGACTGTAAGATATATTAAATAATATGTAACGTTTCAAACCTCCTTGGATCAGTTTCCATGGAGACCAAAGACATCCACTGGAAATTAAAACATGGAGAATCTCAATTTATGGGATGGTAATATTTGATATAAAGTTCTGAAATCTTGATTCAAGAAGCAGGAGTTCATATGCTTGGTTAATTAGAGCAATATTAATATTAATTCTATATGCATGATCTTCTGAAAAAAATAGGAAGCAAATTATGCACTTTTTAAAAACAATACAATATTTTTTGAGATTTGTGTTAAAAAGATTCATCCTGTTACTGAACAATGAGCAAATAATGAGGCTTAATGCAGGGACTTCTGTACAAAAATGGAGGGAATGAGATCCAGTTTTCACAGGCAGCTTGGACAACATGGAAGAGAGGAACCATCCTCACAAACTCCAGCTGAGTTGTTCCTCATGGAACATGTTCCTCATGTTCCTCATGACGGAACACAGGCTGCCCAAGGGTTGTAAATTATAAACTCCCTCCTTTGGTCCTTCCTCCACTTTTTTTCACTTTATTCCTATTACAAAGGAATGATTTTCACTATGGCAGACAATTCTGCTCCAGTTATACACTGTTTTCTATTCAAACACTGCCCCAAATTATCTCATGCTGAAGTGATGCCCTGGAAATCCAGGCATGGACAAATTTGTCCTGAAATGAAGATATCTTAATAGGGGAAAAAAAAAAATAAACCAAAAAACCCCATTGCCTGAAACACATGAAATAATGTTATTAATGATTGAGAGGAATGCACTGGGATTTTTGTTTAGATTTAATATATTATGCTTTGACTGCTGTGCAGAGAATTGCCTTATAGTGGGACATACCTCCCAGGAGCAGATTTCCATTTTGTTAGTCAGCTGCTGAAGATTGAAATGCCCAATCTAATCTCTGATATTAAGTCTGTGTTTGTATGGCTTTAAATCACATTTAGCTATCAGAAATGATGTGTTACCAGTAGTGGATCCAATTAGAACAATATCTAAACACTTCCAAATTGTTTTGATTAACAAAAAGATGTGAGGAAAGTACCACAAGAACAAGAAAGAGAAAAAATGACCATAAAATGTTATTTTTTTCTGCAATGGATGAAGAGTTTACTTAGGGAGAGGGGCAAAATCTATCTTCTCTTTTTTATCAAGATTACTAGACATAATGACCATGATGTCTAATGTCTGGTCCACAGTGGAAATACTGTGTAATCTTCAGAATGTGATTCTGTGGTCAGGAGGTCAAATAAGGGCAAACTGATAGTGGTAATTATAGTCATTTATTTCATTCTTTGAGAGATTGCTACAAGAAGGAAAAAAACCTTAATTAAGTATAAAAACAGATGGCAAAGAGACCTTGCAAAAGTCAACACTGGAAAAATCTTAGCTCTGAATTATCTAAGTGGATTAGACACATGTAATTTATCTGAGAGAATTAAAAAATAAAAATAAAAAGCACTTGATATTCAGAAGAAGATAATGAACAACATTGCTAAAAGGAAGCAAACAGTACTAATAGCAGGAGATGAAAAATCACTCAGTTTGGCTTCTAATTACTGGCTCATTAAATTATAGGCTGATTCAAAAAGTACATATGTGTACTGTAGAACCTGCTTTATGGCTGTATAATTTTGATGTAATCTATATTTGATTAACTAGGAGAGAAAAGACACTTGGCCCTTTCACCTGTGAGTTGCCTTTTAGATTCCAAAAGCCAGAACTCATTTACAGAGGTCTGGGTCAGAGCATCTAACCTCCTTTGAGTCTCCTTCAGCAAGATTACAGGTTTTTTGTCTTCCCCTGTCTACACAGGTCATCCTTCCTCTCAGGATACCTTTTTAAAAGGTATTTGCTTCCTTCTGAATGAAATGATAAAAAAGCCCAAAAAAACAAATAAGGAATCCAAATGGGTTATTTCAATTGTCTTCTATCTCGATTTTTAAAAATTCACTGCTACAAAAATGCTTCCAGTTTAATGGCATTAATATTGCTAACACCCTTTTATTTAGCTGCACAGCAGTAAATAGAAATTTTTTAAGAGTTAAGAAAAAAAAAAATCTTCTGAGTGATAAATAGAAGGAAAAGAAATCTTGATTTGCCAGTGAATGCTGAGATGTTAAGAAATTCACTGAGCCTTCATGTTATGTTTATACAGTATTTTCAAGATTTTTTCCCAGTGTTATGAAGTCTGGAAATTCGTGCCTCTTTGATTTGATTTGATTTTAAAGAAATGGGTTATCTCATAATTTTTCTGCAAATGCCACTAAAGGCCATGAAGAAAAAGAAGATAAATATTGCAAAAGTTCCTATAAGGATATTGGTATTTGCCACACTATCTTTGTATATTTTATGGACCCAGAATGTGTTAGTAGGAGCTTCAGCAGGCTGGTGCAAGTGCAGCTGGCTGCTGTTTTGCACTCTTAAGGCTCTCCTTTCCCTTTTGGATGGGTTATTAAAGCAGTTACATAACAATTATATGCAGGTTTGTTTCATTGCAATACGAACAAGCAGAAGCCTCTTGCCTCATAATCATGAGGGGCTCCTTTGAGTTGTTTGATGTCTTCATGAAGAAAGGGGTTTTTTTCCTCCCCAAAACCTCTCTTGTCTGTGGAGCAATCCCTGCATTTTAAAGAAATGGCAGGCTGTGAAAGTGTTGGCCAGATATTGAAAAGAAACAAATATTCCAGATATTCTGATGTTAGAGATGTCCCTAACATCAATTACAGGGGAGGGCAGCCCCAGGAGAATCTCTTATGTTTTTTATGGATTGCATGAACTTTTTTTATGGATTTCATGTATAAAATATAATTCCAATTAGCAATGAATACTGGAAAAGGAGTTCTCATTTATCTTATTCAAAAGTACCCCAGAAAGAACAGATTTTGTATTTTCCACATGTTGCTAGTAGTCTGGCAGCAACATCTGACCTTAATTATGCTGCTGAGAGTGTGGGTTTGAAAGTCAGATAATATCAAACATCAACATCTTTTATCTTTTATTTTTCCCAGTGCAACAGCACTGGAAAAACAACTGCCTTGGTATCTAACTTCTATGACTGGACTTGGTCAACCCTCATCAGCAGCTGATGTAACTTGGGTTTGTTGTAAATGTAAAGGTTTTTTTGTATGTATGAAAAAATTAAATCATGATATGTGGAAATAAGAAGAAAGAAAAATACATTTTTGCTGATGTATATTTGTAAGTAACATGTATTTGAGGTGAAGGATATATTGGTTTCTTTGTCACATCTAAATTATTAGAGGAAAAGGCAGTGGAAGAGTGGAAAGAATCTGGGGAAGATTGGTTTGGTTTTGCTTTAAGACAAGCAATTATAGAGCTTGGATTTTTTTTTTTTTCCCAAAAAATAAGAAAACAGAAACAGAGAAGGAAAAGGAAATCTGCATCTTATTTCATTTATTTGGTAAAAATAAGTGAAATCCTGCTGTAACATCATATATATGGGCAGTCCCACAGAGCTTTACTGAGACCTTTGGACTCTTCTATATGGAATAACTTGTAGAACCAGTGTCTTAGATTTCTGCTTTTCTCTTGATGTTGAATACAAGGGTTCAAGATGAACTTGAAGATTTACATGGCAAAACACTATTTTTTGCATTCCTTTGTTGTAACACATAATATAACTTCCTAGTCTCCACCTAGTATGTTAGCTGGTTTTTAATATAGATTGGTGTTTCTAAAATATGCCTGAAAAGGATTGTGGCTTGCCTCTATTTAGCAAATGTGTGGGCAGCAAAGCAAGGATTACGCAAATATCAAAAAGAGAACTTCTTGTAGTCTAGGAAAACATTTATTAAATTCAACAGGAGCCTCGTCAGACTTATTCAGAGCAACGGTTCTTACGCTAAAAGAGGAATGGTTGCACAGGAAAATATTTAAGAAGGCTTTAATTTATAATGGAATAGCTTTCTGTCAAGAAATGTTGCTGTGTTGAAGGAAGTTGTAGGAACATGTTTGTTTCAGCGTGATGCAGAAATAAAGTGTATTATCTGTGTTTCAAGTGTATTGAGCCTGAAATACCCAACGATATTCAAGCCATGAGGTTGGGAAATTGCTGTGGCATGTTAAAAAAATAATATTCAAAGGCCTCATTCTTTCCAATTTGATTAAAAAAGCTGCACTTCTCTCTTGCTGCTTAAAGTAATTGCTCCCTTTCTCTTATTCTGCTTCATTTAGGAAAAGCAGCAACTTTCTTTGGCCTCACCAAAGTGACTTAAGGTGCAGCCTCCAACCTTAGGCTGCTGAGAGCCCCTGCTGACAGTCCCCAGCACTGAGCCCTCCTCCACTTGCACTTGAGATGATCTGAGTCATTTGGTTTCCTGACTTTGCTCTCATGTCCTAAGGGCAGGTAATTTCTTGGTTATTGCTCTGAAGCTGCTTTTTCCTCTTCTCCTTGCAAATACTCTGGCAGTAACTTCCAAAGACCTTTGCTGTATTCTGATTTCAGGCTGCACTCTGAGGTCCTGCAGACCAACATCCCTTCTCTGGATATGGACACTTAGGTCCAAATTACAGACTTTGAGCCACTTTCTGCTTTCTTACTTTCACCTACAGCAAAACTTCTTTTCCTTTCTTCCTGCCTTTCTATTCCTGCCTCTCTCTTTCTTCTTCCCTTCTTCCCTTTCCTTTCCTTTCCTTTCCCTTTTGCTATATATTCTGTGGCTTGATTTTGAGTTAGGTCTTGGATATCTTAAAAGCCTCTGAGTTTAGGAGCACTGTGTTCAGTGGAGCCAGAAATTTACCTCCGGGATGCAGAACTAACCCAAAGTCTTTCTTTTCCATTTTGTTTTTCTTTCATTGTACCTAGAGGTCATTTTCTGACAGTCAAATCCCAGACCATGGACAGATACATTAAGATTTTAAGGCACAAGTGATTTTTGTGTGAAAAAGGAGCAGTGGATATGAGATTATTTTGAAAGATGACTTAAAGTTAAATAAACTCAAACCCAATAGTTTCTGGCAAAAAAAGACTCAGGGGTGAGAGGGAAGGACCATGCTGTTACGTGGCTTCAAAAGTTCCTGCATGTTAACATTCATAGTTGCAGCAGGTAAAGAGTTCCCCACTGAAAATATATTTTCTTGTAAGAACTTAGGTAGTTAACATGAAAGATTGGTTTCAGTAAATAAAATTCTGCACTGGATGAGTGCCATTCCTCAAGGACACAACTCAGATGGGTGTTTGCAAACTGATTTGATTTACATGGAAATCAGTACATGGTTGTTAGAGCTGGTGGTCTTTGGCTTTCTATAAAGAGTACCAGTAATCAAATGCCTGCAATGTACCTATTCCTACTCATAAATAGTTTTTAAAAATATTACTAAACCAGCAGAAAACACAGAAAAAACTGGAAGTGTACAGACACAAAAAGAAATGTGTTAAAATGTGATTTTATTCTGAAGAATTAAAGATGAAAACAGTGGAAATGAGAAACAAAAAATAATTTCTTTATATTCTTGGTATTTGGTTATTTCACATCTCATTTTCTTTGTGAATTTTCTGTTTTCTTTTATTTTATGTTGGTTTTTTTTGTTTTGTTTGGGTTTTTTATTGTTGTTGTTTTTGTTGTGGTTTTTTTTGTAGTGTGACAACAACAGAGATTCTCTTTGGAGACAACTTTGAAGTGTAGTCATTTGAAAAAGTGAATATTGGTAACAGACACCTAAAAGTAACTTAAAGTAATATAGATAACACATATATGAGCAATAGTTTTGGGAAACCCCAGATAACACATTGTTATATTGCAAACATCATGGGAATTTAGGGTCTCATTAGATATTAAAAAAAACCCCTTGATTTGAATCCTGATGAAAATAAACATTAGAATACTCTTCCAATCTAAAATTACCTTCCATAATCAAATCTCAGGCAGGACAGTATGCACAGTGTTTTAAATAGATAGATTAGACAGAGAGGTTTATATAATATAAAAGTATAGAAAAGGTATGAATAAATAAATGCTTCAACACAGAAAATGAGTGCTGGAGCAAGATGTTTGCAATGCTGAGCCAACGTCTGTGGGACTGCTTGTACAAAAATCTGTCACATGTAGATCCACTTGTGGAAAATTCTTGGTCCCCTGCCTGCAGTAATACTGCATCTCTCTTGAAATGAGTACTTGTCCTTTAAAGGACACCCACGGTACTTGGGTGCCTGGACACAAGGGGAGTGAGATTTTCCCTTTATAGTCCTCTCTAAACTGCAGTTCTTGGGATGAGCTTTGGGCTGTCCACAGCAGCAGTGCCTCTATGCGCTTTTTTTTAAAGCTCTTCTTTATGCAGTAAATTTACAGTAATGTCAAATAATGTCTGCTCAATGGGGACATTAGTTAATGCTCCATTTGTCTCTTTGTGAGGTCTCAGATGTCTCCACTGTGGTGTTGAAATGAGATAGGAAAGTGGTAGTTACTACCAGTCCTTTTCTGAAGGACATATAATAGCTGTCAGAATACATTCTTACTGAGCAGCTGGAATTTTTATTTTTCCTTGTCTGTCCATGTACTTTCCAAGGGGTTTTGGATTTATGTATCTTGGCACGCTTCCTTGGACACAGCCAGTTATGTTGAATCATGATGTTAATGTGGAAATGGAACTTTCACTCATGAAAGATCCTGGATAAATATCAGCATAAGGAATAAGCATCGCAAAGGTGCATGAGGTCCCTAAACACCCCTAAAATGGGCTGCTCGAGTAGCCAAGAGGGAAAGTCTGACAAATATCACTCCTTCAAGTGAAGGACATAGGCACAATTTAGCCAACTGTCATAAGTACTTCTAAAATTTACTGGGGAAAACTGCAATTACCTGAGAGAATATCTTTACTTCTGTTTTCCTCGGGCACCCATATTGCCATCAATTAGAATTGAACTCATATGCCAAAATATTGCTAGCAGGAGCGGTAGAAAAATGATGACAGTGGGAAATTATCTGTTGCAATTCTGGAACATTTCCCCTTTTCTAATCAAAGAAGCTTACTGACCCAAAGCTGTGTTAAAACCACCAAGTTTCCTATATGGCTTTGCCACAGTGTGCCGGCTAAGTTAATATTTGAATAAAAGCATCCCTAGTGTAAAAGCTTGTTTTATGTTTTCCTCACTAGACAAATGAAAGAAATAGAACCCAAATCTTCAGGGGGAGATCATAACTTCTCTTAGAATGAATACAGAACTCTTGCTGCATGCACTGATGCTATCACATTGTCATGATGACACTATTCCTTTCATCTCACTTGTATGGGATATTATGGGTAGTCTTGGTTTCATTGTTTTTGATTGCCATCCCTTTACGGCAGGGACTCTCTTATTCAGTAGCGTGTCTAAACAAAATATAATAAACCAAATGGCTTTGGGGTATTATCACCATTAGCATGGATTAGTGGCACAGTTAGGCTGTGTGGTGAGTGGATTGCTTCCTAAGCCTTACCACATGCAAGATAAATCATTAACATTCATTCTTTAATCTGCTTTACCAACTCTAAATACATCTCTTTCTCCTTGTACTGCTTTTTCTCACTGTTGTCTTAATTCTCTCAATTTTTAGTACTCTATAAACCCCCAGATCTCATTTTGAGCGGATGTCACTCCGTTCTGCTACTTGGTTTTACCTTTGAAACCTTAACAGGGGGCTTGGGAGACAGAAGACCCAGCTGGGCTCCAGAAGCTTGTTTGCAGCTCAGTGAATGTCACTGCTAAATGCCTCAGTCTGCTGAAGGGAGAGCGAGAATTTTGCCATTTGTTGTGATAAGTTTATATGCTTTCTAATGAAATATGCTAAATTAGAGTTAAATACTATAAATTTATTACCAGGAACTGCAATTACTAGGAATGTTTGGTTGGATGTTCTAATATATTTAGTATTTATTATTGAATATTGCTCTGCATCTATTCAAAGGCTCTCTAAAGGAACAGGGAGCTCTTTCCATATAAATGCTCATAAGGATCCGGAAATAACAAATGATAACAGATCTTGAATTATGGTGTAGTTGCATTGTACATAACTCATCTTTGCTGATCAATTTTCATTCCCTTCATGAAATTAGAAACATGAATTCATCTGAAGGACTGAAGGAGCTTCAATGTCTAACATCGCATTGATATACTCTGCACCACATGGTGAGAGATTTCAACACTGTTTCTCTAGTGAACAGCCAGTAAAATGTTCCTTTAATATACATGATTTTATACTCCTTCCATCCCAACTGTACCCTCCTTCCCACCTACATCCATCGGCACCTGGATTAAAAATATTTCACTCGTGTCATTTTCAGTGGCTTGTATTTGTAGATCATCAGCTAAATCTGAAGATGAAAGCATCCTCATGTAATCTGTCACAACTACTACTGGTACTACTGTGTGAGAATAATTTCTGTAGTGACCGAGGACTAAATGGGGCATTAAAGAAGCTGCCAGTACCTATTTTTGTACACATGCATTTGTGTGCACTTGCAAAGTTTTCATAGGTCTTGGAATACCTCTGGGGCATAAGAAATAATATTCCAGTCCAGTTTTATGCCCAAATAATCCAAAGCACAATCATGCTCCAGATCATTCTGCAGCTAAGTGACAGAAATGGGAATAGTTACCATAAAAACAGATTGTTTGCTATAATTGTGCTACCAGAGACTTGGTTGTTGCAAGACATCTTAAAACAAATCATGGGATAAGATCTTTGTAGGTTGAAGCCCTGTTATTCGAAAATGACTCATAACTCTGTGCTACAAATCATGATATGAGTGTTTAAAATCACTGATTCCTGTACTGATGGTAATGTAGTGACAAAGAGCAGAGTGGGATTCCACAGCTGTACAGCAATACACTGCTGTAAGCTGTCCTTGGTGATTGCAACTACATGGGAATATGCATCTGAGTAATACAGCTTTAAACCTGCATTTTTATCTGTCTCAAAACTGAAATGCCCTTTTAGGTGTACAGATGTCCCTTTAGGAACCCTAGAAATGAAAGTTTATTAACTCTCTCAATGGAATTAGATTCTTAAATCCCATCACATCTACCTTTTCATCTAATGGGCTCCCCAAATATCAAAATGTTTCTTGTACCCATGTTTCTTGTACCACCCAAATTGAAAACATCAGTCTACCAACATCTAGTCAGCTCCCACCTAGAGTTCATGACATGTAAATTTGTTTTTCGGCCTTCTGAAATTCTGACCTGGATATCTCATCATGTTAAATACCAGCTTGGATTCTCTTGCTAGACTTGGCAAAATCAATAACCTAGATCTTTCATAATTATGTCGTGCAAGGATTTGAAATGGGGAGATATGCCCTTTATGAGAGTTATGGACAAGCTGGTGCAAAATACAGGGGAAGAGAAACTATTCCATTGCTTAAAACTTTGGGTATTTACAAACTTATTGGAAGATGTGTACTGCAGTTCCTCCTCAAATGACTGTTGTTCATGACAATGACTGTTTTGGTAAAACTTGTATAAAGGTCAAAATTCAAGAAATCAAACTGTACCACAAATCTAAAATTTTGCAGTCAATAAAATAGAAATGATTGTATGGTACTTACAAAGTTTAAATAAATGTATTTACCAGAACTGATCAATCTAATCTTCTCAGAGACAGTCCGGGAGAAGTCTTATTTGTTCCCTTGGAAGGGTGACATTTCTCTCTTTATAGCAAATCTTGATCCTACAAAGTCAATAGGACTTTGGCTCCTTTCTGTTTCTGCACTCAGTGCAGCCTAGCAGATCCTATTCAAATAGGATATTAAAAATGTTTGGAAAGAGGACATCCAAATCCAATTATCTTGTGGAATGATTACATTTCCCACAAACTAGCTGCATCTTCTCTTTTGTATCTTTCTTTGTTTTATATTGGGCCACAGATAAATCAAGACAATAATGGTAGAATATTTGAATTAAATAGAAAACTTATATGTGTTTGGGCATTATTAATACATTTAGTTGAATAAATCCAAGCTACATTTGCCAAACCGATGATAGCTTTTGTTTTAGGGAGGATTTCTGGTCTAATTCTATAAGGACCTTGTATTCACCAATAAAACATAGCATTACAAACAGAAATTATCCGGCAAGGAGTGGACTATGCTTGCAACTATGTTATCTGCATGTAATACTGAATAAGTTTGTTCACTATACATTTCTTTTTAGTGCTTCAAAAAATCAAACCTACAGCTGAACACATCTCGTATCCTTCTGCAGAAGCTTCACATAAATTCAAGTATTCTAATTTTGAATGACATTTTTGGGGACCAGTGAAGCAATGGGAATATTTCTTGTTTGGGTCCACAGTTACTTTCTGGTTTTTAAATGGAATTCATACCAAAAATTAGAGGAAATTAATGATGTGTTGCACTGTTCTTAGTGGTTTGGTTTTGGTGGATGTTAATTATATTATTTAATACACAGCTGAGAAGGGCTTAGAAGACCTGGCAATGAGGACTTGATTCAAAACTACTCAGTACAGTATGGTATTTGTAATTCAGCATGATGTCTTCATTAGTAGCATTGATACCTGGGATTTGATACCTAATTAATGATCATTCTTGTTTTCCATTCTTTTGATGATCAGTACTAAAAAATGCTCTCTGGAACCGGCGATATTTTGGAAGACATAAGGTATTTCTGCATCATCTCTTTGATCAGGGTTCTGACCTATCAGTTGTTCTCCAAGGCAGTATAAATAATCAACATTTTTTTCAGTTTGTAAAAAGACCTCTCCATATGCTCCTCTGTAGCTGTCTGTTGAATTTCAGCAGCACTGCAGTGCTTTGAGCTGGCAATCCAAACATCTTCATTTAGAAACAAAACACCATATGGTGTAATCAACTCCCCATAGTAATTTTCTCCACTGCAGTATCATTAAAGAAGTATTGTAGCATAAAGAGTAAACTGAAATATTCTTGGCTAATGAGAAGGCCAACAGCCTTCTGCAGTTGAAGATATTTTTACTTATTTTGCTACTGTAATGTCTGAATTCTTCACAGTCTTAATATATTCTTCTAACACATTCCTGTCTCCCTTTGAGCAGGATCTGCTTTACAGAAATTCATGTCTGAGGAATCAAGCACTGCAGATTCTCAGCACTGCCCCAAAGGGCTCTCTAACTCTCTAGGGGAGCTGTAAGTTGAACTTGAAAACTCAAACTTCCAGCCAAGTGCAGATAGCCAGAGGATTGCAACCCCTGCTTTGGAATGAATTGTTATAACCTGGCACCACTTTTCTTCTACAAAACTTGTGTTGTGCTATGCTTTAGACAGGAGCCAATGACTTGGATGATGCACAAGTAGGTAGAAGATATGGCAGATATTTTTCATTTGGGCTTACAGGTTGAAAAAATATAATTTGGTAATTAATGTCATTTTAATGCTTTAAATACCTCCTCTGTTGTTGGGACTTCTTCCTTCTCAAGAATAATCTGAAGGGTAGAAGCAGCTGAAACATTTGGGGTTTTTGTGACTTGTTACTATTTAATATGTTCTGTAATTTGATGGTTAGGGAGTCCTTAAAGCTCATACTCAGAATATGGATCTTTCATGAATTTGTCTTTTATTAAATGTTACTGGATCCTCCCAAAAGAGGGTGAGGAGGGGCCTTCTTTATAAATTGTTTGATGCAGACCAGCACAACCAATACTGCAAGTACTTGTCACGAGAGCTTTGTATAAATAACTGAGTCAAAAGCTGTTGAGTTCTTTGCTTTTTGAATAAAACAGTAATTCTCAGTAGTCATGAGGGGTTGTCCCTTCATAACACTGTAAGCCAATGTAGGAAAAATGCACCAAACTCTACATATGTAGAGTATTAACATGCTTTTTTAATGTGTGTCCCACTGCTGTGAAGCAACACTAGCATTAGAAGCAAAGAAAACAGGATGGTGTTTCTACTTTGGGAAGCTCAGCTGAGATTTTGCTGAATGGAGGTCACAGAAAATAGTTTTTGAGAGAAAGGCATGCTTTAAAATAGTCTGAAAGCTAAATTAATAGGTCAGTTCTAACAGCCTTCCCAATGTAATTGCCATTCATATTTCCTGCCAGAAACTATATAGGCAAAGAGAAAATGATCAAAGCCATTCTTGCTGGTGCCAGATTGCTGTTACTGTCACTAATTGTTTCTCAACATTACACATGTCACTGCTGCAGTTGGGGTCAAATTAATAGAAAGAAGCACAACACTGGGATGGAAACCCCTTTTTATTTATTGATTATTTAGTTTTGTCATCTGTAGAAGGATGAAAACTGTTTAAAAGAAAAAAAAAACTGCTTAAATGATAGCCTCTGAGTGACTGCTGTGAGACAAACTGAAAATAGCTTTGATGCAATAATTTGCTTATTACTCAAGCACTGCAGAACTTGACAGCTTAAAAACACTTGCATATACAGCTCTACAGGAGAGAAGGAAACACCTCATGCTCTTTATAAATGAGCCAGGAAAACAAAGAGGTGTTAATCCTCAAAATGCTGGAGCTCCAGACATCTGAAAGTCAAACTCAACACCACTGAAGTCTGCATGCAACCAAAAATTCAAGCCTGTTATATAAACAGGCACTGGGGAGGCTATAAAAAATAAGTAGGGTAGAGGTTGATTTGGGGTTTGTTTGCTCTTGGTTTTGAGTGACAAGTTGTCAGAGATTCTTCTGAATAGTTCAGTCACTGAATTTGTGTTTGAAGTTTGAATGGTGTCTGTGAATGTTGGGAATCACTGGTTCCCAGTTCAGTATTTAGCCCCAGAGCATGAACATGTATTAAAGCGCTCTGAGAACATTGACTGGCTAGGAAAATATAAATCAAATAGATCCTGTGTGTGATATGCACAATCCAGTGGATCTTTTGAAATGACAGAACAATGTGCTTTCAGTAAAAAAAAAAAAAAAGGGAAACTTCTTTTGCAGCCCTGATGGAAAAAAAAGATACAGTGATATAGTAGGGAAAATGTATTTTGTATCATGTATTTTCAAGCCTACAGTGTGTTTGTAGTTGTGAGATTTCACAGGCTTCTCATAGTTAATTTTCATGGGGAGAAGAGATGGATGATGTTGAACCACAGTTACTTTTGTGTTCATACAGACAGATTTCTGCTTCTGAGTCTAGTCTCTGAGAACACTCTGGCACCAGGGAAGAGCCAAAGACCAAAAACTTCAAGTTACCCTTTGGAATTTCAGCTATACCAAAAAGCTGGAGGTGTGTTATGTTTATTTGCATCCAAATCTCACCCAAATACTACCTGGATTTTGTAGTAATGGCTACTCATTCTAAAACCAGTGGAAGGGCTTTGAAGCTCATTCATTCAAAAGAATTCTTGTAGCACATTATGGAACAAGGAAACATAGGATAACAACTGAGGATAATTTTCTGCTCTTCCTGTCAATTTGGTGAATATATTCCACTTTTCTAACTTGCAAAATGTGTTGTTGCCCCTAAATGGCAATGTTTTTATTCATAATAGGAGCATAAAGCCTATGTTCACTTTATTGATCTGTCTAAGGTTTCAGATATGGATGTATAATGAGCTCATTATATCAAACTGATTCCAAGTAAGTACCACTAATGTGTTTCTGAGAATATTTTCCACGTGGTATTTCCTTCTGACAAGATTCATTCCTTTCCATTTCATAGCAGGAGCTGAACAATACATCCATAGTGGCACTGATATTTGTGAAAAATTAATTTCTAAATTACAAGCTGTCTTGGTTTGAAAGACAGGTGTCACTCAAGGAAGGCTGGAACCTCCCCTGAAATAGAGAAAATGCAATCCCCCTTCCCTCCAAATTATTATAACTTGGAAATAAAGGAGCTTTCAGGCAAAGATGTGAGGAATAGGAATAACAGTCCTTTACTAATATATATATATATATA
>VXAC01005197.1:4794-28906 GCA_013399225.1 Rhipidura dahli | reverse complement strand
CCTCACCTCGTGACCAACGCTGAGTGCCCACCGGCCCTCCGAGCTGAGTTCCCACCCCCAGGTGCCAGAGCGGGCAGCCTGCTTGGCCTTCCCCTTTTGTTCTCGTAATCACCCAGCCATCATTCTCTGCAACACACCCAGGGAAAAAATTCCACAGGGGAGAAGAACCGAAAAGGAAAACTTTCAAACCCCAACACAAGCTTCAAATATGCAAAGTACATCTGTGTAATTTGCCAGCAAGGAAGCTGATACAACCACATTGCTTGCCTGGAAAATCAGAGAAAAGAGAAATATGTATGTTTTAAATATCACCTGGTATCCACTTAGGAATAACTCCTTATTTAATTCATCTAAAAAATTGTAGCACAAACTGAAGTAATCATGAATACATTTCAGAAAAGATGCCTGCTTACAGGAAAAGCTTTTTAATTATGTAGATGTTCCTTTGCAGTTATTCATAAAGATATGCTCAGGATGTTAGCATTGAAACTGGATTCACATAGCTATACTTCCAGTCTTCATTGAAATGAGAAACAGATCAAAGATATTACATTTCTATAGTGAATTGTACCTTTTTATATAATTATTCATCTGCCTTTAATAAAGATATGAAAAGTCCAGGAGTCTATTCTTAATAACTGAAAAATCTCCCAGTACAAGGAGGGAGGCTTGAAATTAGACCTAAAATTTATTTACAAAGAGACACTGTGCAAGCTACAAACCACAGATCTCATTTATGGAAATATGGAAAACTGAACTCAGTGAAAATATCTGGGGAAATATTTAAAACTACAGAAAATCTATCCAATTATGGATGCATGTCGTAATCCCACAAGCCTTCAGGCAGATATATTTGCTTATTCAAATAGACTCTATTAAATTCCAGTAAATTAAAATACCCCTTAACCTATTTGTTCATTTGCCTCATTGTTTTCTGGTGTTCCAGCTCTGGATTATACATAATTGGCTATATTTACAAAGGTTTATTGTCTCCCAGAACTGGAAAGTAGTGAAATTAAGTCATAAGGTGTTTTGCTTTGGTTTTGTTTGATTCTTTTGTTTACAGTGAGAAAAATAAGAAAGACAGGTTATAATGAAGAGTCAATCCATGCACTGCAGGAGCAGGGTACTTGCCAATCCAACACTGTTTAAAAGAAAAGAAATTATATTTTCTTCAGACTGAGGAGAGGAGGGTTTTTACATAATACTTAGAAGCAAGTTGTCTTTTCAAAATAGGGAGGAAATGTATTTCCTGTGGTACCATTGATGAGAAAATTCCTATTGCAAATTCTAAAACACTGGATGATAAAAGACTTGCAGAATCAGGATGCAGCATTGTTAAGGAGTAAAAAAATCCATAATATCTTGAATACCTGTTCCCAGAAAATGTTTCAATTATTTACCTTAAAAAATCTCCCTTCCATGAAAGTTCCTAAATCAGTGGTGTGACAGAGAAAAGAAAAAAAAAAGAAAATAAACAAAACTGGATGTATTAAACAACCAATGCCAAGGAAGAATTTCAGATACATCCTGATTTAATTTGGTGCTTGGAGAAACTGAAACATGTTTCCCGTTTAACCAGACTCAGGCAATGGTACTGGAACATGCTGGGTTTTGAAAGATACTGTGATTAACTGTTAGTCGTAAAAGTTTCCTTATTTATTGTTTAATCAATACCTGAGTGGTTAAGCAATAGATGATTAAGAGTTATGTATAAGACTGTAATGGGTATTCACAGAGATATAACTTTAAAACAAAAACTTGCAGGATGACTAGAAGTAGGTGGGATGGCCAATTGTGGCCAATATGGTCTCTGTTATTCCTTAACTCCATCCCCAAACTCTTTCTGAGTATGGCCTTCCAAATGGTGTAAATAACAGAATGTAAACATTTCCTATACCATATAATGTATAAATGTCCTTTCTCAATTGTATTTTTAACATGAATGAATGATAATTCATCCATGTATGGTAATTTCAAATGAAAATATTTCCTGGCCCATTTTGTGCTTGCTAGGCATTTTCTACAAATGGATTTTATATAAAATGGTTTCATTTCAACCAGATTAAACACTGATATTCTCTTATGTCGATCAATACATGTAACTGTTAGAATAACTTAACTTTCTGGAACAAATCCTGCCCATTACTCATTTTATTACCATCTTTCTGTGAATATATTCTAAGATCTGCTTAAAATTCCTTTGGTGAGCATGGCTGTGCACTTTAACACTGCTGCATGATTTGGACAGTAGGTGTAGCATGGTGGTATAAGGAAAGAATTGGCTGAGGGTGGGGAAAGCTAAAAGGGTCACTTCTCTCACTGATGTTTTGACATTGCAGTTGTGCTTGGCAGTGCACTTCTTTCCCAGATGATCCCATCCTTTCTATCCCTCATGATATCCCTCATGAGCTAAATCTGCATCCCAGAATTGTGCAACCTCTCTAAATTTTGGCCTCCCACTGGTGGGAGTTTGAGTGAGGAGGAGTTGGTGGAAGGATTTAGGATTTCCTCACCTCTCAAAAAAGTAAAGGGAAAATTGGCACCTTGTTCACCTCTCGTTTTCTACCTGTAATTCAGCTGAAGCTGGAATAGTTCCCTTACTGCCTCTGTCTTTACCAGTACAATTGTGCATGTGTGTTTATTTATTATTTTGCCATTTCCCATCTTCTTGCAATATTATCTTTCTTCCTCTCCTTCTGCTTTAAATTTATGTTTATCTCATTTTAAAAGTACATACAGGGCTGTCCACAGTTATCTATTGTCTTTCTTTGCTGATGAAATAAGGCATTTTCAGAGCTGGAAATAGAAACACAAAACTGAATCTGTAAAACAGTTCAGGTACGCAGCTGTGAAGTATTTCTGACAGAATCTTTGCACAAGACAATGCTGTTCTAATGAAAGGGGCTAGAGCCATGATTCTAGAATATCAAAAGTTCCTGAAATACCTTTTAAAAATTAAAAGTTCCAACTGACTCAAAAATGCAACCTATATTTGAGACAGAGAGTATGTGTTCTGTGGAGAACAACGTGCACAACAACAAACTGAATTGCAGGCAACTTCAGGTAACTGATTATAATTTTTCAGTTATTTGATAACAACTGAGATACATACATATGATTGGATAAAAAATGTACAGAATTCAACATTATCTATGTAGTGGAGAGTTTTTCTGTCCATCTGATAAAGTATTTTGCCATACAAAGTGAAATTGCAAACATTACCTTAAATGCAGAAACTTAGGGACTGACTGACTGGTCTATTTCTTTCTGATTAAACAGAAACTCGATGTATCTGTCATTTTACAAGCACATCCCTCCAGGGATGTGCAGCTGCCATACAACACAGAATGCACTTGTGTCCTTACCTGAAAATTGACAAACTCTCAGCAGTGCACATACCAGTGAAGCTGAAGTTGCATTAAAGGTCAGTAAACCTCAGGAGGCAAAGCTCCTACCTTTGAGCAACTTTGAGTCCATCACTACGGGTTTGAGTCCTTAAACCACTGACATCTTCCTCTGGGGTTTTTGATGCTATTGATTTTTTTGTGGGCCACAAAATGTTTGGAAAATTCCCACTAAGCAGCTGATGTTGTTGTGGGCCAGCTCCCATATTACTTTTAAAAACAAGCAGTGTCTGCCAAAATTTTCTAGTATGAGCTTAATAGATAAGACTGACTTTTTGTAATAAATAAGTGCACACTCCATCAGGTAGTATCTGTATTGAAACAGACAAAAGAAGTCCGTGGATGCACATTTACTTAAATAATATTTCCTAAATTCCTATGCGCCAAAAATATTTCAGATTTGCATTTTCAGTATACATGTGATTTGAGAGAAACCATTTGCCTCGTTAAGGCCTGCTTCATCAAGGAATGGAAATCATCATGTCTTTACATGCAACTGTGTAAGAATGATACCAATGAGCTGTTCCAAATCACAAAATCAACCCCTTGCATTTCATGTTCTTTTGGAGAAAGGCATGATTTAAACAGAGCTTCATCTCCTGCATTATAATTATGACCAAGCAGAAGAAAAGTTCCCATTCTCAAACTCTGGAAACAAATCCTGGTCTCAGATTCCTCTGTGCGTGTTGCTAAGGACAAAGTCCAACTCCTACTGAAATCAACAGGAATCAGCTCAGAGAGCGAGTGCAGTTGAGGGGGGTGTGTAATTCAGGGGGAGTTAAATTAATGACTGCAGATGTGGCTGAACAGCATTACATTATTGTCTTATAGCCATGTGATTCTAGGAGTTCAATGAATCACTCTATTAAATTTCATACATGTTATGATTATGTCTTTATTATTTCTATAAAGAAACCAATCTAGGCTGCAATTAGGGTGTTTAAAAGGCTGTTATTTTTTGGCCTCTTTAATAAGCAATTTTTGTCTTTTTAGGAATAATGATCATTAATTTTATACTAAGGAAACATGAAATATGCTTTATATAAAGAACTCAGGCACACAGGCACAACTTTCAGTTATGCAAATGAATGTGCAACTTCAAAACAAAAATGAGTCACATTAGTCTAAAAAGGGATGTTGTGTATGTATAATGCACAGACACACAAAGTATCTTGGAAATGTGACTTTGATCTTTAAATGATGTAAGTTACTGATCTACTTTGTTTTGTATAGAGGAAACATGAGTACTTAGACAGTACTAATATGAAAATTACAGTTTATTTTCAAATATATGTAGATTTTATATATGTGTGCATTTGCACACACAAATAATGTACATGGTGTGAATGTGTATTTGTCATGTCCGTATAAATTTATTCTAACTGAAGCAAGTACATTATGGAGAAAACTTGTTGTGAGTTGAAAAGAACTACCAAGTGATATCCTGGAAAAATTCAACAGAGAATTTTTGCCTAGCAGCTAGGCAAAAATTATTACAGTGAAACAGTTTAAAGAATATAATTTGTTTAGCTCTGTATCTTATGGTACAGGGTGCAGGGAAGGGCTGTGCTTGCATTGGACATCTGTATGACACCTAGACAAAATAAAAATAAAAGGTACCTAAAGTGCAAGAACTGGACAGGAGGGAAAATACCTGAAGGAAACTGCTCTTCCTTTAGCCTTCTAACAAGCTCCTTATCATGAATTAACCAGTACCTGAAGTCTCCAGAGGTTGTCTTAAATAAATAGATGGGATTTCTAACTATTAATTACCTGCCTATTTTCAACCCAAGCTGAGCAGTGTTCTGCTCACTATAGGTTTCTGACTTTAATTGAAAACAAACGTGGGTAAACAGTGAAACCACATGTTTATCAAGTGCCTATTTCCTGACAATGAAGAGATATGGTAATTGCAGCACTACAAGGGCTGTTTATCAAGATGCTTCATTGTTGAGTGTTTACGTACATCTCCTCCCAGGCCTTGTTCCCATAAAACACAAGCAGTGCTGGCAACAGTGGAAAAAATGTCCCTCCTGAGGCCAACAAGGTAGGGCAGCAGTGGTAAAAATGTTCCTCTAGAGGCCAGCAAGAGAGTCTGTTCCATCAGGCCTTATTGAAAAGATGAGATTGGAAAAATGCTCCAGACTGGTCTCAGGGAAGTGGTTTCAGAGGCTGGAAAAGGAAAACAGCAGTGGGATTAAATTAGAATTATTTTATATGTTAAGAAATGCAAATAAAATACCTTCTAATAAGCAAAAATCTATGTAAAGCTCCTCAAATGACTTATGGCCATATTGTGAGACACAAACTCAGGGGCAAACCACAGAACTCAGAAGGCCCCTACAGCAGATGTTTCAGGAGAATATGTCATGTCAAAAGGGAAAGCTGGCCAAGATGCACTGGGTAAGGCTTTTATCAGTAGACAGCTACAGTTTAGGGTAAAATGCTCTATTTTAAAGCTTGGATATTTTAATACAGGAGTTGGAGCTCTTTCCAAAATCTTTTCCTGCATGACTGCAGAGACATTTGCTGAAAGCAGACAAATACATGATTAAGTAACAGGAAAACAAGCTGGATGACAAGCAATGCACTTTGATAAGTGAAGAAGAAATCGCTGCGCATAAAGCTATGGCAGAACTGCGCTAGGTCTTCACTAAGATCCTGTTTCTTTAAGAATTAAACTGTGATAATCAAAAGGTTGAAGCATTTTGGTGTCCCTTACATAGAAGTTATGTGAGGATAAATGTACCTGATTTTGGTGTGCTTATCTGTGTGCATGAAGCAGAAAGTAATTATGTTGGTTTGAAATGTCCTTTCAGTGGCTTAATGACATTCAGAAACGATTGTTGATCTGACATTGCTTTAAAAAGTAAAAGGAAAATAAATATTGTTGGCCCAGTAAATAAAATTCTTTCAAGAAATATTCCCACTCTAGACTAGACATCACTTCATCATCCTTTTGTCCCCTTCCACCCCACCCTCCCCCCCATGCACTTAAAAATGTCACGATTCAGTTTCCTGAAGTTTTCAAATTAATTTCCTTACATTCTGGATGTGGAACAACATCTGTTCCTTTTGTTTCTTCTCCCTTCTCAAGAAATACATTTGGTTTACAACCAGAGAATTAATTCTGCTCTTACCTCTCCAAGCATCACTCACACAAGCCTTTGATGTCAAAGCAGTGGCTCACATATTTGATGGCAAAGCTAGAAGGCAGATTGACTTTTTAAAATTTTCTTAGTTAAGACTATCTTATTTTTTCTTTTTATTTATTTATTTTTCATGTAATTACAGAGACATAAACTTATCACATTCCATTCTTCTTCCACAATTCCTCATTGTTTTATACCTAATGAAGATTTAGCCCTGCTGTTGTGGAAGAAAAAAAACTAATATGATTCTGTTTGTTAGCTTGCCTGAGCATGCAGCAGCAGTACTGATGATATTAGCAGAAATGAGCACACCTTGGGAATAGCAGTTTTTACTTAATTACTGCTATAGAACCAGCTGGGAAAACTCAGTTTGTTTTTATTAAACTTCTAAAAGTTGTGTGCATGTAAGGAATGCTTAGGGGCCTGATAACACACACAGAGTGCAAACAGCAGGTTGTATAGTGCAGGGGACTAAACACACAAACACCAAAACACACAAAAAGGGTGAAAAGCATTCTGCCAGAACAAGAGTTATGACACCAAAGCTATGGGGAACTCCACACTTTGTACTTCATAGCTATGAGTTACACTAATGAGGGACTGCACAAAACACAGTGAGATAACCCTCTGGTACAATAACAGCCAGCTGGACATGGTCTCTGCCTGAGAGTTGTCTTCATTAGGCTTTCTACAGTGTCTGTAAACTGTCTTGGAAAATATTCTTCCTTACCAAATGTTTTTTGTGAATTCTTGTGTGCTGGGCAGATCAGCTCCACATGGTGCTTGTTCAGTTCTTTCAGACATCTCTGGAATACTATGGGCAGTGCCAATTTTTCAAGACATCTAAACATCCAGAAGCTTGCCAAAAGCAGTCTCCTCATCTAGCAGCAGGTCCTGCAAACAGGGGATGCACATTTGGGTACCTGTGTGATCTACAGGTCCCCCAGAAATAGAAGTCACTGTAAAGAGAAGCAATCCTTTTCTTCTATCTGTGACCAACTTGTGATCTTTAATGTGCTCTTTAGACAAGGGAGTGATACTTTTCCATGGACAAATGAATTAATAGATTCTCTTGTAGGATACTGTGAGCTGAGTTGCAGTGGCTGAAATGTGCATTATTTACTATTTAATGCCTCCCAAGACCAATATGAAAGAGACCACAGAGAAAAAATCTACACTTCCAGATATCTACATGAATTTCTAAAGCTTCACACAACATACATTTTCCATAAATATCTATTACTATTGCTACCGTCATTATTATCTTTATACTTTTTAGCTTGTGGGAAAATAAATTTCTCAGATTGAAGCAAAGTCAGTAGAAGTGCATTTGGGTGACAGACCTATTTTTCTATTTTTTAAAACTCCATTGTCTTTCTCCTACCATCTTTGTCAAAGAATTTATTTGTATTTTATTTTCATTTAAGTCCCTGTCTTAAAAATCTGAATTCGTAACTTGCTACAGCTTTTAAGAAAAACAAGGTTATTATTCCCCCAGTTAATATTCCCCACAAAAATTTTTTAAAATATTTTCATGACCAGGACTGATGAAATTCAAACACCATCTTTCTTGTGGTCTTTCATGTGGAGAACTGTGACTTCTCTTTGATGATAAAGAAGTTGAATGGGCTGAATTTAAAACAGGCTCAGCGCTGGCCATGACTTACTGTAATTGTTTTCAAACACCTTGATTGAAGATAACTTGCCCGAGAGTATTGCAATATAAATGGCATTACTTTATTTTTTAATAGTAAATTCACTTTATCTTAGGACTATCTGAAAATGTTAGATATGTTTTTATATGGTCACTGAAATATAAGTGCTCAGGTGAAAGACCATAAACATCTGGTGTCAGGACTGGGCAGCTTCCATTGTTCTGCCAGAACTCTCCTTCTCTGTGGCTTTTACTCTCTGCAAATACTGCAGTGTTGTTTTTTTCTTAATTTTGCAGAATGTAGCCAGGATTTTTAAAAGACTTCAAGAAACAAGAACTAAATTGATCCTATTAATTTCTGGGGCAGAAGGTAAATACAAAGTAACAGAATTTATGGATTAGTGCAAATCCAAGGAAAAGCACATGTTCTAATGACAGTAGTTACCAAGTTCTGCTGTAGCCTGGTAATAGTTGCTTGTTAATATGAGAGTTTCTGTCATGATACTGGGAAGCTAAGAAATTTTTGGGTACCAGTTCATTTTTCTTGGTGTAGGTGAGTTTAAGTGCAGAATCTCTCTTATTTGAAGCCTTATGAAAGAAGAAATTGCAGGATTGGCACAAATGTTTGCCGACTTTGAGCTCTTATGGCACAAGTTCTGTCGTACTTTAATAGGTGAGTGTTCAGAACTATTCAGAAGTCTCTTTCTCTTGTTAAACAGTTTCATTGTTGGCATTTTTAAATTCATTTTAGAGAATGCTACCACTTTGGCAAATCACACATTTCAAGTGATGTTTTAGAGCATCATTAGAAAGAATTTTCATTGAATGAAACCCAAACAATCAGCAACAGAGTTTCTGGCTTACTTTTCCATTCTGAAGTTTGTGAACAATTATGGTGTCTGGAAAAGTTAAGTCTGTCCTCAATCCAAGACTGATTTTGGGGTTCATCAATCTGAACAGTGTGTAACACATCCCACATTAATTTTTGCCATCAGAAAAATGTTGTCTTCCAGTATTTTGCAACAGAAAATAAAGTCAGGGACAGTTTACAGTGCCAAGTTTATTAGTTGGCTAAATGGAAAAAACAAAGCTACAGCTATATCAAAATTATTAATAGAGTTACACACACCTCCATGTATCTGGTTCAGGTGAAACAGTGGCAGGATGAATAATTGAGGTTTTGTCTACCATAAAAGTTCAATATGCTTAAACTGCTGACTCTTCATTTTCCTGCAAACATGACATTTCCTCTCAGGTGATATAATTTGTCATTAAATAAAAAAATTAAAAAAAGCAAAACCCACAAAGATCTCAGAAGGATGCCATATATTTTTGTTATTCTAGGTCTGGTGCATACACAGAATTGAAAAAATTAGCATTTTTGTTTTGAATAGAATGCCAACACTTTTTAAACAAATAAAGACTAGCAAAAAAATTTTAATATTTTGAACCACCCTTTGGATCATTTTTTTGCTTAGTGACAGTATGAAACAGTAGCAATCTTGGCTGTCCTTATTGACTGAGGTTATTTATGATATATGCTTTGGTGCTGTTTATTTCCAACTGTATGTACTTTGTCCTTCTTCAGCATTGTATACATCTTAAAATTTGCAACCATGTTTCCTCGAGGTATAAATCAGACTACCTGACTCTTTTTTGTGACTTTAACTAACCTGAAAATTCACACACTGAATTACTTCTTGAGCCAGTATTCATGGGGTTTTAAAATATATTCCAAAGGGAACATTCTTTAATTTGTTGTGGAGTTACAAATGGGTCCATTCATTTATCACAGTATGCCCTGCTGACTCTGAAAGTCTTCTAAAGCTTTACAAAATTTATTTTTGTTTTCACTGAAGTCCTAATAATTATTTTCATAGATTCTTGACAGGTTACAAGAACAGGATCTATTTAAGTGTCTCAGTCACTGTGCTCTTTTAAACTGTTTGCTTTGTTAAGCTTGGGGTTAGTCATTCTTTCCATCTTATTTCCTTTATTCTTCCTTATTTTTAATTTTTTTTTTTTAAACAACCATTTCTGCTACATGCTAACCTTGCTGTCATAGGTTAAGCCTTCAAAGTGTGATTTTGCTCCTGGAAGAGCTTTCTGACACTTGCAGGTTGGAATGCTGAGCTGTTTTTGATGCTGAGAATGTTCTGAAAAGCAATCAAAGAGAAGTATTTGCCAAATGGTGTGTTGGAACTACAAATCTTAAAACACCTTGTGCCTGTGAGAACTTGCCAAAACCTTTCTGATTAATTTGCTGAAGTGTTTTGTTCCTGCTCTCTCAGCAAATATTTACCTTGCAGAAGTCCCTGGTGTTCTGGCACAGCTGTTGGGGATCTCTATGAAGTTTGAACGTGTTTCCCCTTTTACTTCTGCAAATGCTGCAGAGTAAGCAGGCCCTTAGACACTGTAAGGCAATGTATTTTTGGAAGTTTTTCTTTGTTTCTCCAAGTTTTGTAAGGGCTTGTTGTTTAGGTCTTGTATAAACCTGTTTCAGGCTCAGTTTTGTAATAGCAGAGGAGCTGAATTCCTGATTCAGCATGGCTCTATACCTGCTGACTGGTGGTATCCTGGAAATTGCTAATAAAGGTTAGCCATTTTCAATAGTGGTACCTAGTAACGTTATTAATGACTGGTTTGCCTTTTCTTCTGAGAAAGCTTGCTTATCTCTTGTTCTCACATTCCAAAAGAATAGCTTGTGTGGGGAAATCAAATTGCCTAACAGCTAGCTCTTCCATTGGATAAACTAATTACCATTGTAATTGATTTCTTGAATTGTCTTTAACAGTTTGGGTACTCAGGTACACATTGTGTGCAGGGCCTGGCACAGCTGTGTGATCAGCATTCTCACCATGGTGAGCTGGATTCAATTTCCTGGCATTGCATTTCCATTGGATTCTGTGCCCTGAGGGCTCTATTTCATAGTGATGCTCTTTTCAAACACTTGTCATTATGCAAAAAACCACTGGTTATTAATATCATTGTGCCATGGGAATCACTGAGTGAGTGGGATGGCAGTCTCTTTCTTCCCAGGGAACCCTGGGAACTTGATTGTTATGAACCAGGAATGACATAACAGCCAGGCAAGCTCCTTCTAGGATGTCACTTTAGAGCTTGGAAAACAAATTAAAAATCCATATTGTGATATAAAGGAAGTATCACAAATTGTCCTTAAAAACACCTCAGAAAAAAAAAAACCAAAAAAAACCCACAACTTTTTTTCTTACACACCTTCAAAAATATTTTTTTTAATAAGAGTGGAATAATTTTTCAAATCAACATAGGCCAGGCAGTCTCAGATGACCTTAGCAATGAAGGGCATTTCTTTTATTATCAAAACCTGTACACTTATTAAACTTGTAGTCTGAAAGGGAAAAAAAGAGAACATCAGAATGCAATTCTGCATGTACCTCTTACATGAATATCTGCCTTTGGTCCCTCAATGTTATATTATATTGGAGGGTATTTTACTAAAGCGCAGAAGTAATAAATATTATATGTACAACTGAAAAAAATTATTTTTCATTGGTATTATTGCCTACTTTTGTATTCCCCTCCTTGATAGTGAGACGGGGTTTTTTATGTTGTTTTATCATCTTTATGTTGAATTGCCTTTCTGCTGAGTTTAAGGGCAGCTGTGTGTTTGGTCCGTGTGGCACAGTTTCAGGATATATAAAGTAATAGGTGTGAGCACTGCCAGAATTGTAAGTAAAACTAAACTGTGTGGATGTTATTTTCTCACTCATTGCAAACAATTTTTTTAGAACAGCATTTATGTCTGTGTTTGTGTGAGCATAGATTCAAATTCACATGGCCTAATTACAATCCAGTCACAAGCGTGGAATTCTGAGGGATTAAGCTCCCTGGGACAGTAGCTTACATGTGAGATGTGGAGCACTCTGACCACATTAGGGATAAAACCAGACCCTGAAATGAGACCACAGACAAAAACATCTCAGTCCTCTGATATTTTTACTAGGTAATTCAGTAGTATGCATCCCTTAAGTAAAACAATTATCTTCTGAGTTTCTTCTTGCTAAGACATAGATTTGTCCTAATTACAGGCTGGCATCTGGGCCCTCAGCTGTGATTAGGAAGAAGTTTTTTACAGAAAGAGTGATAAAATATTGGAATGGTCTACCCGGGGAGGCGGTGGAGTCACCATCCCTGCAGGGGTTTAACAAGAGATTGGATGTGGCACTGGGTGCCAGGATTTAGTTGAGGTGTTGGGGCAGGGGTTGGACTCAATGATCTTGAAGGTCTCTTCCAACCTGGTGATTCTGTGATTCTGTGATTCTGTGACTGAGACACAACTGTGAGATTAATTTTACATCATGACTTTTTATCATTTTTCAATGTGGGCAACCTGCAAAAAAAAAAAAAAAAAAAAAAAATCTTGTTGCCAAGTATCAAAATATCACAATGTGAGTACAGTTTAAATATTCAGTGGTCTTTCAGATTATGGTTAATAAATATTGTTGAAAGACCCTAGCAACATTGTTTCTGAGTTTAGGTACTGTTCCATTTTCAAACAGACTGGAAAGAGCTGTGGTACTGTTGATTTTTTATGATTTCTCAAATTCACACAAAATGGAAGGACTCAGTTTTGATATCCCTGCAGTTTTGCAGAGTTAGGACTTTTCCTGCCTGTGTGCTGGATGCACAAGTGATCCATGATGTAAATTCATGCTTTTTCTCCATCCCTACAGAAATGAAACACCAAGTGCTGTGTGTTAAGCACTCGAGGGAAAAGCCTGCTTGGACATTTCCCCAAGAAAATGATAATTTCCTTCAAACTCTAACAGCTCAGACAGGGAGTCCTTTAGGCTTAAAATGGCTCATTTGGTAAGTTTTTTTAAAATTTTATGTCCTAAGGAATTTGACGGGTTGACTGCTTTATAAAGTGCCAGGATGCAACTAATAAGACAATTTGTTCAACTCATAGCAAGCCCATGCTTGAATATGGCAGCAAGTCAAAGGGATAGAAAATTCTGGTAATGTTTATTATTTGTATTACAGGAGTGTCTAGAGGCTCTGATTTGGAATGGCGTCCTTTATGCTGGCGGCTGTGCATATCTGCATGAAGTTAATCTTGGCTTGAAAGAGCATACAGTATGAGGCAAAAAATAAAATCAATTGAATCAAGGGTAAATAGAGATTTAAAGGATTAGGAACTGGGAAACAATAAGTACATGTTTCTGTACAGGATCTCTACAGAGTTACTCTTATTTTTTTTTTAATTCATAATTGTACCAAAGTGACATGCTGTGGGGAAAAAAAGTTGTTTCTGAACCAATATGCATGTAAGAAATAATTTAACTCTTCATTCTGCTATAGTCCCGTTGTTATACTTTGGAAGACAGAGAATTTGAATTGTAATGGGAAGAAAATATGGATAAATATCCCACAAGAAGTAAAAATTACTTTCAGAATGTCGCATTCTTCACAGTTGGATTGTAAAGAATTATAGAAACTTTGATACAGTTGCTATGAGTAATGAGTTTATTTAACTTTAAATCAACCTTCAGTGAATGAATTGAAAAGTATGGTACATAATGGGATTAGCAAAACTGGATTTGAATATGAAATTCCACTCCTTGCGAGAGAGAATTTTTAGGCAAAGAAAGAAATGAAAAATAGCAATGATTGGAAGACCCATAATATAACATTAATTTAAAGTGTGGTGAGTGTAAATGAGATGCACTCAATATGAATTTTCTGAGTTTATGCAGTTCCCATTTTACAGAAGAAGAGTTCTGTACCTCCAGTAATAATGATTTCTACAGATTGAAAGACACCAGATCTCTTCTCAAAATAAAATATATATTGAGATCACACAAGAGTGAAGGGATACAGCAACTGACTCATAAGACTAAAGAAAAAAGTAATTAGCCATTTGCAGAGAAGAGATAATATAATATATGATGAAAATAATCTAAAATAAATGGGAATTTTTAATTCGAAAGAATGTGTTTATAATTGCTTTCAATGGGGAAGTGAGTTGATTCATAGGTATGAATCTACCTATCTGTCTGTCTGTCTATCCATCCATCTGTCCAAATAGNAAGGGAATATCTGTCAAGCAGACAAATGTTTCTGCTGAAGAGGCCAAAAATATTTCCCCACAACACTCTCTACTGGTTGTAACTCTCTACTGGGAGGAGTAATGAGGTAGTAAAATGTGGTATAAACCAGAAAATCACAGCATTTTCTTAATAGAAATTTTACTCTCATGTCAGGGTTCAAGGAGTTCTAAAGAGAAATATAGCTTTGGAAACCCATGAAGGATGTTAGAAAAAATTAAATTACTTAACTTTCTCTAGAGTAGGATTAAACACCAGACTCCTGACATAGGTATGCTGTGAGAGATGTGGGAAACTGTAATTTCTGCCACTGAGTTTATAATGTAGACCTTTGTGGAATAATCTGAGTGGTTTGTCTTGTATCTGTGGGAGAGGCAGAGGCTCTAAATTACTAAAGTTTATCCTTCCTTAACAGCCAGAAGAGATGTCTGGTTGCATTTATGGGCAAGTGGTTGAGTTTGAAAAATCAGATCTCTTCAAAAGGTATTTACATTCCAAAATCAACTAGTTATATTACTGGAACAAAGGGCTGAATCAAATTTTTTTAAATTGAGAGTGCTGATTTGCAGTTCCCATTTTGTAACAGACCAGCACTGAGATTTTGTCTTTACCTGCTGCCCTAATTCAGAATTAAGGTTATCCTTTATCTACAACTTAATTTAGATAATATGAAGTAAGAGTCATTGTGAAATGATAATCATGCCTTGAAGGTGTTTGGGGTTTTCCCCCATTTAACAGTAAGGCAATATTCCTATGTGTTTATAGGTATTTGTATTTATTTTCCCAATAGTTTTAATCAAGGGCTGCTATGGATATTTCACAAAGCAAACAACAATACTGAAGAGGATATTTCACAGAGACTCCCTTCCTCCCCTCTTCTCTCCGTGAGTAGAAAAACAACCATGTGGCTGCACTGAATGTCAGTAGGAGTTTTGTAATGTCCTCAGTGTCCTTCAAACAATATTACCAGTTCCCAAGTTGCTCCAAAATCTCTACAATTTATAAACTCTTTGCTGCAACTTTGGAGGTTCAACACAGTCTTGAGCAGTAAAAATCCAAGGAGTTCACCTCTGTTGTCATCACAGTGCAATGGGAAATGTGACCTGCTGGGGAGGATTGCCCACCTGTGCTCCTACCACACTGTCAAGGTGGCTCATTGCTGAAGCACTTTCCTGCTCGGGGGATCAGAAAACACCTGGTAAACTGCTGGCTGGGGTTTGAGGGTTTGTGTATTGATGGAAATTAACACACAGTTAGATCATGCAAATTTACACAAAGCTTTACTGTGTGCTACCTTCCTGACCTCCCAAACCTTTGGATGCCAGTTTGGTCCTAACTCGTGAAGTTCAGAGATTAATTTCCCTCACCAATGCCCCATGTGACCAACTGGATTTCTCTTTGCTGAAGACAGCTGTTACACACCTTTGTATTTTTGGCGAGCAGATGTCCCAGATGATGGTATAGATGAGTTAATAACTTCAGCAAGGTGATTGCCCTTCAGACCAATCTAGTGCTTACTCTGATCCAAGCATGAGTTTCTATCTGTGGGGGCCCTCTGTGAGTTGAAACACCCTCTGGTCACTTCCCAAAACTTTTCTGTTACCATGACAGAGAGTGACATTCACATCTTCCCATGAGTTGGCTCTTGAGTGTGGAGATGGGTCATTTTTCTTCCCCTGGCTAGATTATGTTAATGAATTTTCTAAACGTGGCCATCTCTGTGACCATCTGCACCCTGGAGGCACTTGGAGTGGCTGCAGTGGCCTGTTACCAAGAGGATGCAGAAAATAACATTGGAATGCTTTGGCTGAAGCTGAAAACTCATGCCACTTTCTTGTTTTATTTATGCTCCTTCATTGCAGGGTGAGGATTAGTTTCCATTTTCCACTTCCTTCAGCTGCACATGAAAATAGCAAACAGTTTTTATCACATGCACAAGGCAACAACTTGGTGTGTGACTGATCCCCAGCTTCCGAGCAGTAGCAGGTTTTTTTATGGAATATTATAGTTATCCTTTTTCCATTGTGTTCTGATCTGTGCTTCTTAAAATTTCAAAACAGAAAACAGTGGGCTTGTTAGGGGTGGTTTTTTGGTAGTGATTCGTTCCTTATGGGAATATAGAAAATAGAAGAGAGGAGATTTCTGTCATTGTCTCTTGTACTACCACGCTGTAATACACAGAAGAACAGAGTGCAAACAGGTTTTTGAACTCCCTTTGCCCCTGGCAATTGGGCAACAAGTGCCTGGCCTCTCACTTTATAAAAGGGCAAGGCATCATATTCTGTGATGATCCTCTGAGTAACAAGAAGGGAAATGACTCTTCAGAAGTGGACACAGAAAAGTGCTGTGCCAGAGGCCAGGGAAATAAAAACACAGTGGTATGCTTTATATACACATACAGTGCATAACAGACCATTATCTAAACCACATAATAAAGGGTGATGAAATTATGACCTTCAGCCCCTGGTGCAGTAATGTACATCTCCAGCTAAAGGAATAGCAACTTCATTTGAAAACCATTGGATTAGCAATTCAGATTATGCTTTGCACCAAGTGAAAATACTGGCATTTAAACACATCTAGTAACAGGCAGTAGTACTACCTTAAGCTCTACAAATAAATTGCAGACATATACAATTAATATCATTAATATCGATAACATTTCCCTTTTAGAAGGATATTGCTTTGATTTACTGACTCTGTAACACTGTTCTGGCCATACGAAATAGGAATGACCCCTCAGGTCACCAAAGTCCTCCATTCTGCTGGAGCAGGCTTTATAAAAGGATCCATTCACACATCACTGACCTGCAGCCACTTCCTCTGCCACTGGGCAATTCATCTGCCATGCACCCACCCATCACATCACTGTCCTAAAAAAGGGCAAATTAAAGATTAAAGTATGGGAAAAATCAGTATGTCCTTGGAAATTCCCTCTAACCTTAACAACTTGATAGGTAGATGACCTGCTGAGAGAAGGCACTTTATAATTGCTTTCATACACTCCACATGAGCTGAGAATCCACGTAAGAGAATTTAGGGGGTTATAGGACAACCAAAGGTCATTTTTACTACAAGAAAACAAAAGGAAGTGCATGAGTGTATTTTGGCTTGTTTCTTTTTAGACTAATGCATTCACTTTTTAGTCCAAAAAGGAATTGCCAAGCCTGAGACAAGCTGTTTAATAACAAGTTATTAATTTCTGAATTATCTCTGTTCATTCATAACAGACAACAGCAAAATTAAGTAGATCATAATTATTTCAAAATACTATAGGAAATTGTGAGATATTATATAAATATTCATTACTATCAGTACCTCATATCTAGTAGGAGGATTTTTTACTGAGATGGAATAAAAACTGACTGAACAGTCAAGCTCAGAGCATGGTGATCAGTGGTGCAAAGTCTTTGCTACTGCCAGGTGCTTGAAATTTTGTTTCCATTTCAAAGGTTTTATGTTGGATTATTATTTTTTTAATTATAAAATCATAATATTAAAAGAGTGTGTATGGTGTAGCATAATATAGAACTGTCATGGGAATGTTTTTCATTCGTGCAACATGTTTTTGGTCTTCCTGTGATCACTGGCCATTTTTCTGGGATATCTAGACATCTGCAGTCCTGTCATAACTAGCTACTGCTTTCAGTACACCCTTGATAATTCAAGAATCCTGGGCAAATGACCAAAATCTCCCAATTCCATCTGGCATCATTTCTGGAGAGAAAAGTGGAGCATGTTAGAAGCCCACATACATTGTAACCCTAATGTTCCTAAATGAACTGGAGCAGAATTTAAAGCAAGAATGATTTTTAGGATTATTAGTCACTGCTCCTTAAAAATCTAGGCTTCCACATTTTTTAAAACTTGCCTAGTGGAGATAACAGATGAAAGCAGAACACAGGTTATTGTCTATCTAATTTGCACTTGCATTTTATTAATACAATGGGATTCCCAACGGGAAATTAAGAGTGCATTTCATTAAAATATTATCACTTCAGAATTCTGAGATAAATTATTCTCTAATATTCAGTGATATAAAATATAATTTACTGATATATTTTCTTTTTTTTAGAGCCAAGAACACATATTTTCCAATTTTGATATTTACTGATAAATGTCAAGGACTAAAAATTATTCATGATGAAAGAAGGCTTTCTTGGGGAAACTGTGTAGAGGACGTGGAAGAAATATGAAGGATGTTACTGAACACAGGAGGCTTTTTAAGTCCTGCTCAAGCAGTGTGTGGTGACATCTCAGCATTCATCAGTATGGGCCCAAATCACAGCAGTGCTGTTCTTGCTGTGCTGCTGGGAATGGCAGTGAAGGTACATCACTGGAGTTGCAATTAACCTTCACCCTCATTCAAAATAGAAAGAATGTTTCACGTCTGCTGCACATGTGAAAAACAAAACAACTAAAACAAGAGGAAGACATTCTCATTCATGCAATAAATGGCAGCTGAATAGGAAGATTTGGGCAGGCTCTGGGATACTTTTCTGATAATGCTTTATAAATTAGGAATGGAAACAAGTGGTTAAACCAGGCAACCACTGTTCTGACAGGAAAGATGAGCAATGGGAGATCAGGGTCTGGAGTCTCCTGAGCAATCTTCAGGATAACATTTCAGTGCATTTTGCCGAAGCAGGAACTTAAAATCAGTTCTTGAAGTCAGAGGAGTGGAAGTGAGGATGTGAGCATTCATTTGTTAGAGATAGCTGTGCAAAAGAGAGGGAAGTCAGTGGCAGCATTTCATTTCTATGAATGATAAGGTCTCTGTTCCCTACTTTTCACCGAGTTTGCTGCTTAGCAGGACCTGAGAGCCAGAAGGTGTAATATGTCCTAAAGGCATGGTAACTGTGACGCATCTGGTCTGTGGTGCTTTGGAGAGGAAAGTCTCAGTTGTGGCTTTCACAGGCCTCCCTCTCACAGCACTTGCAGCAAGCAGTCCTTTGCCTGCTGCAGCTCTCTGGTGTGTCAGTGCTTTGTGCCTCTTCGTATTCTATTGCAATCACATTTCAAGATCTTGCATTGGTTCTTGAAAAAACATTGGTTTTAGAGATCACATCCCCTCTAGGATAAACCTCCAGCATTGTGCTTCTCTCTGCTTCTGACAGCACATCCTTTTTGCTCTGAGAAGTGCAAGCTGACACAGTTGATCTAAACACAATGTAATCCTTTGATTTCATTAAACTTGAGCAATGTTAGAGGAAAGTGCCCACATGACTCCTCATGGGATTGCAGTCAAGAGGGGAAATTGCAAGGAACAGTTGTGTGCAGCTCAGGCCTTTGACTGATCGTGGCAGGCCACTGCAGAGTGTGCTGCTTGCCTTGACCTCACAGCACTCTTGCTCCTCCATCAGGGCTGAAAACTTGCCAGTTCCCAGGTACACTATAAATCTAAATTTAGCCAGTTGGCTCCAAACCTAAATGGGAGGTAGGAGCAGTTGTGCGTGAAGTGGGAGGCTTCCTGATGGGGGAGCTTGTGGCAGGGTAATAGAGTCATGATGGAGCAACTGCACTAAAACAGGCTGTTCAGCAACAAAAAGGCTTTATTTCTTCTCTAAGAAATGTCATCTGCCCAAAAATAGCACCAAAATTGTGCTTTGATCTCTTCCCTGGGAAGCAGCTTTGGTGATTCCAAGATATGCCTCTATCCCTCTTTATCTGTAACGAATCAATAATGCAGCAGGATTCCAGTGGCCATTCTGCTGCTCTGAAATCCATCTCTCAGGTGAGATACTTGAAGAATTGATGTTCTTTTTGTAGAAGAGGGAGAGCTGAATGGATATTTCTAGGCCATCACAGTCTGTCTTCCAAATTTTCATGCTCTTCTCTTCTTGTTTAAACTTCATAGGGTATTAGTTGAGATTTTACGCTAAACTCTTCTGATTTTGTCACAGATATGACAAAACAGCTGCTGTGCTGCTTTCTGGAGGCAAGTGCATTTCGTTAGTGATAGAGTGACCCAAATAGATCCACTGGCTGTCAGACAGGAGATTAACAAGTTTCTTGTGTAGTGATTAAGAAACTGCCAACCCCCTAACCTAAGGTTCATGATCTTTTTTTTAAAAGAGTTTAAAAATAATTAATTCCTCAGAAACATGGTTTCATCCATAATAGGTTTAAAGCAACTTGAAGAAAATGTGAGATCCTTGAGCAGTCACCAAAACTTTTTATAAATTACATGAATTATTTTAAAATTTAAGTATACAGGAAAATCTCCTTCCACTTTTGCTGTTTTGACTGTGCTGAAAATCAACTGCTCTTAAATTCCTAATTTGTACTTAAAAGCACTTACACTTGAAAGCAATTTTAAGTGTGATCCAATCCTGGTGGAATGTTATAAATATACTGTTTCTGCATACAGCCAGACTGTTTTTCAGGTATAGATGTGTTAGATGCTTGTGTGGTCCTTACTGCTGAAGAATCCAAGCACAGCAGTCCATGAGTTATCTGCTCCAGGCACCTGCACATGTCACAGCTTTATCACACACTGGAAAGCCAAGGTGAATACAGCTAATCAAGGCATCTTAAACAATGTCCCAGTGTCCAGTGTCAGCCTTTAAGTAGTAGTTAGTCTTACTTTAAATAACAGTGTGCTTTATTTGTTGCAAGGTGCAATTAAATTGTCTAAAGGCTTCCAGGATTTTTCAAAGAGCCCCCACTCATTTGTAATTCAAAACATATTTGAGTAGTAACTCAAAAAGTATCATAACTGTTTCTTAAAGAAGGTAAGCATTTATGGAACATCTTTTACTTCAAGGATTTAATAGTACAGAGCATTGAATATATTTGCCTTCTGGTGACTTAAAGTGATGTTGTTTGTTTATGCAGAATTTGATGATCTCAACACATCTCATTCAAACAGGAATATGATTTAAAAAGCACGTTGGAGTAAAAAGATGTGCAGAGACATGGATGGTGACAAAGAATCCCTGATAGAACAAGTACTAAATACTGAATTTAAGGGACACCAAGAAATTTTGTTAATAAACCACTGAGGAGCATTCCAGATCAGAAAACCTACAGAGAAATATTGCTTCCCCTCTAACACACTGGAATCTGATACTGTATGACACAAAAAGTAGCCTCTAAGGAATACTGCATTCTAAAAATATACTTGACACCAATGCACAACTACTTCAATCTGGAAATTTAGTTTCTTTTTTTTTTTTTTTTCTGTGCTGGAAGATATGATTGTGCTTCAATGGGAATTGAAGTCACTGCTGATGCTTCAATTCATGTATGCAGTTGATATCTTTTTTGCTACCACAATCTCATAATAGACTTTTATCTTTTATTGGTTGTTATTTGTAGTGGTTTCATGTTTGCATTTTGCATTTTCACTTGAAACAATCAAAAGCAATAAGACAAATCTTGCATCTGAATTTAATTTTCTTTTCTTGCCTATTAATATTCATGTTTCATGACATGCACAAGCATTAAAGAGAAAATCCTCTTGGCTATGTGCAGTGAGACTTAAAGAAAGATCAAGGAAGATTCACTTCATGGGATTCTGCTTGGGTCGTACAGACGGGCAAAGTTAAGAATGCAGTAGCATGGCTTTTTGGCAGGAAGTCTGTTCTAAATTGGTCAAATGCTATTCCAATGCAAAAATGCTTCCATACTGCTGTTGGTAATTAAAAAAAAAAAAAAAAAGAAGGTTGGCTACTGGCAATCTTTCTGATCGAGGGATAAACCAGACCGGACTGCAGGAGCAAAAGAGCTATTTAGTGAGCTCTGTGCTTAGGAAAATAATGTTGGCACTTAGGTAATGCAGGAGGAAGGAGGAGAGAACAGGCCAGGAGGGGGTGGCAGGAATGGCCACAGGAACGAGGCAGTTTGCTGCAGCTCAGATATGCAGCCACTGAGCTGGCTGAAGCATCTGCATTGCACAGACGTGTAGGCAGAAAAAACCAGTTTTATACAACCATTTTTAAATTTATGTTCTGTCTTCCCCGGTAATCATCTGTTGTCTGATTAAAAAGTTAATCATTTGGTTTTGTATTTGAACAAAAAGTGTTGGTATTTTCTCTTTAATGCAAAACCTTCCTGGCCTCTGGGGAGTTCCTCTGCCTAGACTTAGAGGAGAAGGTTTGGGCAAATCCACTGCAAAGCTCTGCCTGCTTCAAAGCCTTATCAAAGAGATTTTACAGCTCTTTTACTGAGCGAGGCAGTAGGAGTGAACTCTCTTGGGTATATTATCCTGGAGGTTTCTTCTTTATTTCTGGTCTAAATATGTTAATGATTCAGATGACAGTTATCTGTCAGAATACCTGTATTAAGAACAGAGGTATTAAGTTTCTTATGGTCTCTGATATTATATTTGGATAGCAGAATACTCAACAAAATCTTTGTGGAGGCAGTGAAGATTTCCCTCCTCTACCCTTCCTGAATATGTTTCCATTCTGCACTTATTCAACATGACGCCTGCTACTATTACTTCATTTAAACTCTCCTCAGCAAATTCCATTGGTTTCACCAGCTCTGACAAAGCCAAGGTGAGGTGCAAGCATTTTTCTGACATCCTGTTTCAAGCAATTTCCTCTTCATCATCTTTTTCGTCTCATTCACAAGGTTTCCTTTTCTGAGATGCACACACTGGTGAGGCAGTCCTTGCATAACACTGAGAACAGCCAACAATTACACATGAGCGGCCTAATCTAGGGCCTGCTTCTTTTGAAAGAAGTGGGCTTGTTTTATACGGAGTTTTCTGACTGAGAAATGGAGTGACAAGTGATTTTTACCACTGGTTACCTGCTCCCTCCAGTGTTCCCCTAGCCCTCCTGCTTTTGGTGCTGTGTGAGGTTGTGTGTGTGCCTGCCCTGTATCACTGTGTTAGGCAAGGCAGAAATTAGTGCCGTCCCCAAAAGTACAAAAGGAGAATGCTCATATGGGGAGATCCAAATATCTTGAAAAACCAGGACAATTACTTACACAGATTTTTGGAGTAATAGCAGATAATTCTCTGCTGACATGCATAAAAACACACAACAAAGGGCTGTAATTCACATACTGTACTTTTAGTTGATTTCGTTAAATCAGTCTTTTCCTTGCAGCTTTTCTGAAGTACTTGTAGAAAATGAGAAACCGGGGATTTCTTGTAGCGTATTGCCCCCTACAGATAAACTGGATGATGGCAGCAACCCGAGTGTAGAAGGGGAGAACATGTGACTGTACTGCAGACCAGCACACGTTCTATTTTTACAGATTTAAATTTAACGTCCGAAAAATCATGTTGTCTATGTTAACAGGGTTTAACTTAATTTTTTATTTTTAAATTGAGCCCTGGTCATGCAAGAAAGCAAAACTTGAAAACTGGGAAAAGCAAGCAAACTAACACATGAGACCGAACTGATTTTCAGTCTAGCAATGACATCTTGAATGCTGATGGGTTTCTTAGAGCCTTTTCCTCCACTACAAATAGAAAATAATAAATCATCTCTTCAACTTCTCATGAAACCTATGCAAGCCAATATCCATCAGCATTTTATTCTATCATAAAGGAGAGTTAAAAATAAATAAATAAAGCTTGTTTGACAGGGAAAATTATCATGCATGAAAATTTATCATTGAAACAACTTCAGAACGTGATGTTTTACATTCCTATTATATGAATATAAAGGGGTAAATTAGGCATGTGGGCACTCACAGATGATCACATATGCAGAAACCCACCTATAAATTTGGATAAACCTGATGAAGACCCAAAGAGACTATTTTGTTTTCTATGAGCTAAAAGTTTGATTAAATACCATCAAAGAGTTGCTTGGTTCTTTCTCTCTCTCACTCTTTTTTTTTTTTTTT
>VXAC01005196.1:972325-1070949 GCA_013399225.1 Rhipidura dahli | reverse complement strand
TATATATATGAGATGACTAGTGTGATGGAGAGCTTTTAAATGGTATTCTAGTCCTGTGCTGAGCTCAACCTATTTCTCCATTTTACATGAAGTAAAATCTCAGTCCTTTTCCAAGTTCCTGGTACACTGACTTTCTCAGTACCTAATAAAGACTGTTTTGTGGGTTTTTTTCTACAAAATGGAAAGAATTATCAATGCATGTCTGCTGTCATATTTTTTATAAATATGGATTGTCATTTTCTAGTAATTATAATCATAAAACCTGCTCTTTAACAAGAAGGAAGAAAAACCCCCAAAACTGACCATTTGGTTGGTTTTTTTTTGTTGTTTTTTTTTTTCATTTGAGAAACTTACATTGTCTAAATTTTGAAAAGTAGAAATGCACAGTTTTCGTCCTGTTCAAAAATACAGTGCTTACTGGGATTTGAAATGTTAAGCTATTTTGAAAAGTCTGAGGTGGAAATAGATTATTTTGCCTTGTAACATCAAAAGTGATTATTTTTCCTGAAACTGAAAGTATTTTATAGAATCTACTGTAAACCAAGTAATGTGATCATATGAATAAAGCTGGTTATTCATTGTACTTTTTATCTTTCATATTAAGAAATATGGAAAGGTTTTTGTTTTTCAGAAGATTTGTCTGTTTCTCTTATAAAAAGTAAAATGAGAGTATTGATTTAATGATTCAAGTTATCCTGTGCAGATGAAAATGTGTTTCATTTACAGCTCTGACTAGAGTCACTCAAATGTTGATGAAATATTGGTGAAAATTATTCTAAAGTTGCACCTTTTTTTACAGGATACCAGTATATTTTCATAATTTAAAATAATTGCTGGTCAGATATTCATCTGGTCATTTCCTAGATCATCCCTTTGTCCTAGTAACTAAGGCATTAGATTCAATTTTACTCATTCCTTAGACTGGGCTCCAGGATTTTTACTATACTTAATGTTTAGCAAATCAAAGTCCCTCACTTAGGAACTTTGACCAAATATTCCATAGCAACTTCATAGTCATTCTGAAACATAATTACAGTGAATTAAAAGACCTTCAAGGATTGTTCTAAAATCTCATGTTTATCTTAGCTAAATTCTCCATTCCAGTGTTTGCCTGAAAAAAATCTAATTTTTTCAGATATTTCAGAAAAGCATTTTGGCAATTCTTTTATTGAATAGTACTGAAAAATTAGCTTTTCCAGGGTATGAGTGAGGGTCACCTGTTATCCCTTGAGAATTCCTGCATTCCTAAGCATATGGCACTGTCAACCTCACTTCTGTTAGCTCCAGAGGATGCTGAAACAGATATTATGGTGTCACTGTCAGTGCCATTCCCTTAAGTACATGCCACAGTGCAGCTCATCACAGGTTTTTCTGCAACCACTTGATGAAACCCACCAAAGACATGCAAAGGAACAATGTTTAACCAGAGTGAACATGCATTAATTAGCAGCTTGATATAAAGAGTTGTGTAAATTTCATGTAGTTATTTAAATGTATATCTTTTGTATATCTTATTTGTATCAATTTTGCTGACAATATATACATCTTAACCTCCATTTTATTGCATCTTCTCTGGATTCATAATTTTAAAAAGAATTTGTAAGTTTCTTCATTGAATAATGTTAGAAAAGTTGACATTCCTTTTCCTAACAACAAGACAGCATTAGACTTCAAGTAAAATCCTGGCAAGAAGCTGTCATGTCAATCCATGCTGTATGTGAGAGGTGAAGATAGGACTCAATAGGGAAAATTTAGTAATCAATGACAAGTCAAATACAGAACAAAAATAATCTAATTCCCCATGACATAAATTTATTTCCTGCCAACTCACATCTGAATTCATCCTGGATCAACTTCATTTACCTCTAACAGAACTATCACAATTCAGGAATAAAATAAAAATTGCATAAATGACACATCTAGTGAAATATAGAGGCTACAGGATTAGCCATTTAGTGACAGCTTTGAAATATATATTCTGTTGAATACCATATATTTTGAATGCATTTAGTTGAACTACATTTATGAAGCTTTGCTGGTAAAATCACTTAAGTGTGTGCAAAATAGTAATGGAAATCAAAATTTGTGATTAACATTAAAATTCAGGTAGCACCTATCATAGTGAGGACTCACAGTAGGAAACGAGACATTTTCCATACACTCACATAAACACCAATCACTATGAATGGAACGCTTAAATGACAAGGCTATTTTTGTAGTTACCAGGACAACAAAACTGAAGTTACAGATTCAGACAATGAGGATAATTTAATTTACAATAGTAAGACTTTTATTCTTTATAATTGATGTCACAAGCATAGAAGTAACTTTTTATAAATTGTGACATGCTATGCTGAAGGACACGAGATCCATGATCAGTTCTTCCTCAGCTGCAGTGGTATTTTTCTGAGGCTGTTCAAATACTAAAACTTGTGCTAATTGACATAAATAAAGATGGTTTTTATTGGTTATAAAAAGTCTATGACATGAAATATGAATTGTAAAAACCACTATTTTAAAATTAGATTGAAATGTTAGTGCCTATACCTGCTAGGAAAAATTTATTTAACATTTAAATTCTGTTACAAATTATATTCTTAAATTTGAATTTAAGTTGCTTTCAATACAGTCTATTATCTTTCATAAACTACATCCTGAAGTTGTAGATATTTGTTTGTGACTGTTCAGTTTCACTCTACAAGCTACACATTTTCAATCCAAAGAACCACTAATGTTACTCTAACCTGAACTAAGTCATCAAGAAAATACTTCAATTTTAAATCAGTTTGATAAGAGCCTATTCAAATTACTGGGTCTCAGTGATATGTTTGGTATTGCCATATGTACATATAATTATCTAAACCTCTATCAGCAAAGAATATAGCTATTTTTGTATGAAAATTTTATGACTTGTCCTCTGATCTTACCGATGGAAAATCAGACAAGAAATACAGAAATGGTCTTTCATATTTGAAAATTGAGAGAAGGTATTATTACATGTAAAATAATGTAAATATTATTTACATGTGGATAAAAGGAAATGAGTATCTGTGCATCCCAAGGAAAAAATTCCATCCTTCTTTTAATTAAGAGATGTGCAGTTGTAGCTTTCCTCTGTTGCAGTGTAACTCATATCCAATACTAGAAAGTATTTTATCCAACACCAGGAACTATTTTATCCTTTTCTTTTTTTTTTTTTCCCTTTCCTTTCAAGACAACAGAACATGGTTATGGAATGATTGATAATGATTTCTTATGAAGATGAGATGTTTATGGTTCTTGCTGTCTTTAAAGTCACTAGACAAAAAAATTTGAAACTCTTACACCAAAACAAATATGTTGTTTCCTGCAGATTCTCCACTATTATATTTACCTTTCTTCTTAATTTTCCAGTTTCATGCTTAGTTTCAGGGTTTTTTTTTCTTAATGTGTTTAGGAATAGACTGAGACAGAATGGGAATGTGATATTTTACATGGAAAAACCACTTTCCTATTTTTCTTAAGTCAGCAAACTTCAGTGTGACAGTGGTCAAGCTTAAGTAGAATAAACTTGGAAAAAAATGAGCTCTTTCAAAGTAATCCTTTTTTTTTTTACTTTCTGTGTGATAAGCTCTAACTCAGTTTTCTAAGCAGAAGGCAGTGACAGCAAATAGGAAGAGGACAGATAAAGATGCCCTCCTATCTCCACAGAAAGTTGCTGATGAGGCATGCCTTGTATCTTCTAGCTACTGAATTTGTACACATATTGATACTTGTGCATCATCTTATTTCTACAGCATGCTGTCAACTTTGTCACATGAAATGAAAAGGAGGTTAGCATACACATTGTTTAGTCCCATACGAAATAGTAATACTTAGCCTCATGCTGAAGACTGCTGAGGTAATGCAGGAAATATATTTTGATTGCTAAATTGTTGAAGACAGAAACTATCTTTTGGAGTATGTAGATACTATATATTGGAAGCCTCGGGGTAAATATACAAGTAGGAAAAAATCCCAAAACAACCTGCTCTAGGAACATGTGGACCTTTATGCTAAATATGTACATGTATATATTTATGCTATTTATTACTTGCAGCAGTGTGGCTTGCATCAAGGCTGTAAGTTCTTCAGCGTTGGGACTGTATTTCATATGGCTTTTATATTATAAAATCTATAATCCTGGTAAATAATGAAAAGTGATGTAACTAGTAGCAATTTCTTTGGCACTATGGTTAGATAGTTTTTCAGCAGTTCATTAGGAAATATCATGTAGCCCACTCCAGAAGTGTTTACAATTTTGCTCATCTCTTAAAAACATCTCTAATTAAAAGTGTTTATCTGGTTTTCTCTGAAAATGAGCAAGCAATTCTTTTCAAACAGTACCTGCTTTAAATCAAACTCCCTAGAACTGAAACTTTTATGAAGACATCTTTGAAGACACCATATTTTTGACTTTTGACTGCTTGAAAAACAGAAGTACCATTGTCCTGGGTTTAGCTGGGAAAGTTAATTTTCTTCCTAGCAGCTCGTACAGTTCTGTGTTTTGGATTTAGGATGATAATAATGTTGATAACAAACCCATGGTTTAGTTGTTGCTGAGCAGTGCTTGCCTTAAGTCAAGGACTTCTCCGTTTCCCTTGCTCTGACAGTGATCCAGTGCAAAAAAAAGCTGGGAGAGAGCACGGCCAGGACAGATGACCAAAACTGGCCAAAGGGGTATTCCACACCATAGACCATATCCAATGTATAAACTGGGGGCAATTGGCCAGGAGGGGCCATTGGCTTCTCAGGGATAGGCTGAGCATCCATCAGCCAGTGGTGAGCTTCCTTATCTGCTCTTAGTTAAAGTGATATCTCCATCTTAAATTTACAAATGGATTCTAAATTCAACCTTTTTTTGTCACAAAACACTGTGCAACAGTCTAAAATGTTTTCATCAAAATTTTTTCTAATGGAATTCTTGAGTTTTCTAGATTTTTTTGCAGTTTCTAATGCTTATGATAATTCTGATGCTTTTTTGAATAAAGCAAATCTCCCCTGTTTATTTTAAGAATAATTCTTTTTTAAGATACTGCTAATTTCACAAAAAGGTCTTTAGAGTTTGTTTTATAGCACTTTCCAAGGACATGGTATACCTTAGCTCCTTTTAATTCTGTCACATTTGATATCTATTGCAGAAAAATGCCACTCATTCTTTTACGAAAGTCAAGTTGGCCAGTGGTGCTTGCCATCAATTTGTAGTGGTCTCCAAATATGTTGTGCATGTCTTGTGAACTTTTGTTTCATATTTTTCAAGTTAGCCAAAGGTGTCTTACTCTCCTGACCTTTGAAATGCAAGCAAAATGGAAACTGTGCATTTTGTTCCCTTATGTTGTCAGAGATGGCCTTAAATACATAACATTTAAACTTCCAAAATATTCTGAGGGTTGCTTTTTTTTCCATTAGAAATGTCCCATCATAATGTGCTAGTCTATGCATGAAAGGACACTTGATAAACTGAAGTCCATTTATACCATAATGAAATCTAAGTAGTTTCTTTCTAGCATTCAGCTGTTTTTCTTCAGACCTTGGTTTTCCTTGTTTAATCCTGGTTTGCATCCAAATACAAACGAAACAGGGAAAATAGATATATGAAAAATTTAGAAATCTCCAGATTTTATGTTCTAAAAAACCCTCTGTTTAATTTTTCAATATAAAAATGTTCTATTATAGTTATTCATTATTTTGGCCACCTTTCACTCTTTTACAAGAAGATGGATATACTAACTTCTTTCCTTTTATAACTGGGTAGGCAATGTTAGTCTGATAATTTTGCTAGAAGATGCCAGTGGGAACTGAGGCACATTTTATTCTCAAAGAAACTATGTCAGCTGCCTCCCATGCTATTGTATTTATGTGGCTGCTGGCTTTACTTTCCTGTTTATTTTCTATCAAGTGATAATGCCAGGACTGGGGGCTAAATTTCTTCTGGTCTTCTTTAAAATTAATAAAGGCATGGTGTTATTCACCTTCCAATCCTCTGTTATCAAGGCTCTACTGGAGGAGAGTTTTATGTAGAAACACTTGGACTGCTATTTCTGGAGAAAAGCCTAGTTTTTCTTCCTACTTCTGGATGAAAACAGTCTGAAGGAGGTGGTGCTGTGATGGTACTAACTGAAACAGAGCAGGGTAATATTTCACCTCAGTGCCAAAGTAGAACTGTGAGGAAAGGAGCTGGAAGGTACATAGAGCTAAGGGCAAGAAAACCTGAGCACTAGTGGGATGAGGAAAGGAACTGGTTGGTGATGTCACCTCAATGATTCTGACCACTGGTCACACATGGTTTGAGATATGGGAGCTTTTCAAATAAAAATGCTTTATTTGTTCTCTGCACCACATTCAGGCAGATTATAGAAATAAATATGGAGCAGGAAAACTGAAGATTATTCAGCAGTCATATCTATCCAGGGTTTCCTTATTGCCTTTTAATGCTGTCTTTTCCACCATGATGCTATTCTTGGTGATCAGGGCCAACATTCAGTACACTATGTTTCTTAGATATCTTCTTTCCTTTTTTTCTTCATCTTATATTGATCCTTTATGCAATGATGCTGTTTTCTTACAGATATTTTATTTTATATAACTTCAGCTTAATATTTTACTGCTGTTAAAGGAAACATTTCTTTCATTGCTTGGAGTCTACCATGGACATCTTGGAGTTAGATATTTTAGTGAATATTGCTGTTCAGAAGAAGAAATTCAACATTTGGATTCCAAAGTCTTTGTCCATCTTTTAGCACCTTTTAGAAAGGTATTTTAAATTATAATTGCTGAGTTTTATAAAAAACTTTACCTAAAGGTTCAACCTAAGTTAAAGAGCATTCAGAGATTTGTTGTGAAAGGTACTACAGGTTTGTACTCTAGTGTTGCTACAACTCAGTTGGAGTGCTGAATGTCCTTTGCAAGTCCCATTTCAGAATGAAATTATGATTTTACTTCACTTTTTAAGTAATACTTGGACATTTCAGCTTGTATTTCAGTAGAGACTTCAAGCTGCTATGTGTACTTATGTAACAAAAACAGGTAAATTTTATATTTCTTTGACCAAAGAACTACATATGTAGAAGTGCAAAAACAAGTTTATTTTTAAAGAGACAGAAGGCACTACCTGCAGGCATCAAGATGTAAGTTTCAATTATCTTTTCCTAATTCAAAAGTCTCTGAAACTGAGAATTTGCTTCTTTATTTTCTTGAAGCTGTTATTAGGTAAAAATTCTTCCATCTATTTCAAAAATAATGCTTTCTGCTTATAGTGCCAATATCCTGTCTAAAAAATCTAAAGTTTTTATATTTATGTGCAATTTGGGGAGATATTTACTTCTTGCAGCTTCTCAGTGGCCATGTGATTTATTTATTTTTTTTATCTTGCACAAATAATACTGAAATTAAATCATAAAGGACCATCACTGTTTGTGTGTATATATATATGTATATTTATATACACAGATTTTAAAAGATATGTATTTATTAATACATTTCGGAAAAAAGGGAAATCTATAATGCTGTTTTATTTTGAAGGACTTATTAGTGGTCTGAGATAAAATCTGAGATGTTGTAGGCATTGATAGGAAGATTTTATGTATTTTAATAGAGATTACAGAGAGGAACTAGATTTAACAGCACTGCAACAAAGCATTGCCATATATGTTTCAAGGTATTGAGTAAAGATCTCTTTCAGCTGAGCTCATTTTTTTCTTCTTGAGCTCCATTCCAAATATTTGGATTAGCCCTACAATATAATTGTTATCTAAATTTTGAAAAATAATTGTTTTGTTTTCTGAGAAATGAGCCTTTGTTACTTTCACAATACCTAGATGGGATATATCACTTAGTAGTCATCTGTATAACAATACTTCTCACAGTATGTTATCACTGACATATTCTGGTATTTCATACCAAAGCAATTATTATTTATCATCTAAAAGCTGAGGCTAATAAAATACAAGGTATCTATCCATTGCATATTGGTGTTAATGTCTGCAGAATGCTAGGTATCTGGAACACTGCTTTATGTTGTGATTTTACTGATCTACCATTAATAGTACAAATTAAATCAGCATATTAAATTATAAAAATTATGTCCAAAATAGTATCAAGAGATTCATCTGAAGATCCATTAAAGAACATTGTTTCAGTGTTATGAAGTCTTGCAAAATAGATAATTGCTGTGTCCAGTCTGTGATCTGTGAAACTCAAGAGAATTGACATGTGAACTTTATAAATAAGGTGTCTTCAGAAATAAGTCTCTATTTATTAATCTGATTGTATATGGAATCTTTGCCTGAGTGAGTGAACAAAGACTGAGTGGAAAATTTTGAAGTCTCTTTCACTATACAATATAAAGCATTTCTATTTTGAGCACCTGATTTTCTATTCCAGCACAAAATGCTCTTGCAAATTCTCATACCAAACATACATTTCACTATTTATACCACCCTGTGTTTAGCCTTTAACTTAAACAATTCCTTTAAAATCTCCATTACCCAGGGTTGCCTTTCCTTCTGCCTGATCTCTTTCAAATGTCCTTTACCCACTAGGTTCAGCAGCCAGCTCTGTTAGCCCTGCTGCCTTCACCTGCAGAGACTCTGCTGCTGTGCTTTGTGGAAGCTGCTTCTCCCACCTGCAACAGTCAGCAGGAAATGATGATGAAAAGGACTGTGAAGCCTCACTCATTTTGCATGTATAATCTGAAGAGGGATTCCTACTGCTCAGAAAAAAAAAAGGTGTTTGTTGTTTTTATTTCAACAATATCTTTTTTTCTCTGAGGTTTCTTGGATAATCTGAGTTATTGCACTGTATAGAAGACCAAAAAGAGTTGATGGTGGTGTGGTGGCAGTGTTTAGTTATAAGTTTGGAGCATGTGTGCGGTTGCTTTGAGAAAGACAAGACTTTTGCTTTCCAGTTTCAGTTTGTGTAAGTATCCAAATCAAAGGACAACTGCAATCACATAAGAACTTCTAGATGTCCATTTTCTTATGTGACTACAGGTGCTTGGGGTTGTCTGTTTGGGTCTTGATTTGCCGTACAAAATCACAGAATTGTAGAATTGCTTAGGCTGGAAAAGACCTTCATGATCATCAAGTCCAACTCTTAACCCAGCACAACCAAGTCTAGCACTAAAATTAATTCCAAGTGCCACATCTACATTTTTTAAATATTTCCATGGGATGGTGACTCCATCGTTTTCCTGGACAGCCTCTTCCAGTGCTTGACAACCCTTTCAGTGAAGAAATTTTTTGTAATGTCCAAACTAAACCTTCCCTTATGCAACTTGAGGCCATTCCCTCTAGCTTGTTAGTGAGAAGAGACTACAATCTTGTTTCATATTGTTGTAGAGAGTGATAAGGTCCCCACCTTGATTCTCTTTTTCTCCAGGCTAAACAACCTCAGAACTCTCAGCCACTCCTCCTGAGATTTGCACTCCAGACCCTTCCTCACCTTTGTTGCCCTTCTCTGGACACACTCCAACACCTTAATGTCTCTTTTGTAGTGAGAGGCCCAGAACTGGACACAACACTCAAGGCGTGGCCTCACCAGTACTGAGTACAGAGGGACAATCACACCCTCGTCCTGCTGGCCACACTATTGCTGTTACAGGTCAGGATGCCCTTGGCCTTCTTGGCCACCTGGACACACGCCTGGCCCATGTTCAGCTGCTGTCAACCAGCACCCCCAGGTCCTTTTCCACTGGGCCATTTTCCAGTCACTCTGCCCCCAGCCTGTAGTGCTGTCTGGGGTTGTTGTGACCGAGGTGCAGAACCCTGAACTTAACCCTTTGAACCTTGGGCCACTGATCCAGCCTGTCCAGATCCCTCTGCAGAGCCTTCCTACCCTCCAGCAGATCAACACTCCTGCCCAGCTTGGTGTCATCTGCGAACTGATAGAGGGTACACTCCATCTGCTCATCCAGGTCATTGATAAAGAGTAATCTTGATTGGCCCCAACATTGAACCCTAGGGAAAACCACTTTTGACTGGCCACCAACCGGATTTAACTTCATTTACCACCATTCTCTAAGCCTGGCAATCCAGCTACTTTTTCATCTTACAAACAGTACACTTGCCCAAGCCATGAGCAGCCACTTTTTCCAAGAAAATGCTATGAGATATAGTATCAAAGATTTTACTATAGTTCTGGTAGACAACATCCTTAGCCTTTCCCTCATCCACTAAGGAGTTCACCTTCCTGTAGATGGAGATCAGGTTGGTCAAACAAAACCTACATTTCATATATTCATCTTGGCTGGGCCTGATCCCCTGGTTGTCCTGCATGTGCTGTGTGATGACACTCAAAATGATCAGCCCTTCCCCCGCACCAAAGGTCAGACTGACAGGACTCTACTTCCCTGAATCCTCTGTCCAGCTCTTCTTGTAGATGGGTGTCACATTTGTGAACTTCCAGTCACCTGGTACCTCCTCATTTAGACAGGACTGCTGGTAAATGATGAAAAAGTCTTGGTGAGCAGTTCTGCCAGCTCTGTCAGCATCCCTGGGTAAATCCCATTGGTCCCATACACCAACTGGTGTTAGCAGGTCACTTATCATTTGCCCTTAGATTATGGGGGCTTCATTCTGACGCCCTTTTTCCAGCTTAGGGGGCTACTATCAATAAAACAACTGGTCTTGCTATTAAAGACTGAAGCGAAGAAGGCATTTAGCACCTCTACTTCTTCCTCATCATTTGCCATTATGTTTCTCCCTGCATCCAAAAACAGATAGAGATTTTCCTTAGTCTTTTTGTTGCTCATGTATTTATATAAGTATTTTTAATGGCTTTTACAGCAGTAGCCAGATTAATTTCTGGTTGGGGTTTTGCCTTCCTAATTTTTTCCCTGAATAACCTAATGAAATCCTAGTAGCTCTCCTGAGTTGCCACCCAATTCTTTCAAAGGTTAAAAACTCTCCTATCTTTTCAGAGTTCCAGCCAAAGCTCTGTTCAGCCAGGATGCTTTTCCTCACCACTGGCTCATCTTTCAGCAAGTGTAGATGCCGTGCTCCTGTGATTTTTATATTACTTTCATGTAGAATGCCCAGCCTTACTGGAATCTTCTGCCCTTCAGGACTGCCTCCCAAGGGACTCTCCCAGCCAGTCAGCCAAAATCTGCCCTTCTGAAGGCATAGGTGACAGATCTGCTGACCCCTCTCCTTACTGCTCTGAGAATCAAAAACCATCATCTCATTATCACAATGCCCAAGATGGCCTCCAGCCACCACATCACCCACCAGCCTTTCTCTGTCCAAAGGCAGTCCAGTGGGCACATCCCCTAGCTGCCTCACTTACCAGCTGTGTCAGGAAGTGATCTCCCAAGCATTCCAGGAAGCTCTTAAACTGTTTCCTCTCTGCTGTACTTTATTTCCAGCAGACTTCTCATCCCATAAATTGAAGTCCTCCATGGTGAGGCTTCTCCCAACTGCTTATGGAATATTTCATCTGTTTCTTCATTGTGGTTGGGTGTTTGTTTATAACAGACTCCCACCAGGGTATCCGTCTCATTGTTCTTCCCCTGAATCTTACCCATAAACCCTCAACTCTATGCACAAGTTTTCCTACCATATGGGTTCTGGGATTCATATGCTAATCTGTGATGGCAGCTATGTCATAGTTTTCCTGCTGAGCAATGGTTTCCAGCTCCTCCTGTCTGTTGCCCATACACATGCATTAGTGTGGATTTCAGCTGTTAATCCTGCCACCTTCTTTGGGGGAGAACCCCCTAATTCCTGGATGGAATTTCCTAGTGATGGAAAACACTTTTGATACAGAATAATTGTTTGCTCCTAAGTTTAATTTAAATGGCACAGTGCACAGATTTTCTACTTATCTCCAACAATGTGCCCCTACTTCAAAGGAAAATAGTTCACAGGAATTGAAACCTGACAATCTGAAAACATACTGAGAGAGTTCTGTAAATGAGTAATCTAGAAGGCAGCAGCTGGGCTTAGTCAATCAGCACTGTCATCTCTGTTCTCATACCTCACAAACCTCTTTCATATGACAAAATTTCAGTTCTTTCCCTGCTGTGATTTCCTGTGAATACTATTGTTGTGAAATAGTTGTACAGTGTTTAGGCATCTTGATCTTAGTGCAAGAAAGCCTTGTACTTGGTCACCTGAAGCTTTGAGTTTCAGTTCCTTGTGATCAGTTGTAGGCACTTTGAACTTGTGTGTTCTGTTCCGTACCTAAATGGCCTCTTTTTTCTCTGAATGATGTATACAACTATGCTCTGCTGAAAATATGGAATTCATTCCTTTCTCTAACGTTAATCAATGTAGAGTAACATAAATCTTTCAAAATAGACCATTTGGAGCATTTATTTACTTTAAAATCTTAAATTTTTTTCTTCAGAATACCATTTCTCTTGTACCTAGGGATGCTATGTATTGGGGCTCTCTTTGACTGCTTCCCTTTGAAATCAGTATCAGTAGGAGTGGCAGAGTGAGGACCAACATTATCTAGATTTCTCTCTGTAACCTGCAGTCTTATTATAGATAACAGCAGTAAACATCCATTTAATTACCAAGTACATTGCAGTTAAAGCTGTCTGGTAGCTATAGTTATAAATAGATTCTACCATATAATTTCATTCCTATTCATGACCCCTTTTGTTTGCTTATTGATAAACACTTGGTTGTATTACACTTATTTGCAAGCACATTTGTGATAAGTACAAATGTTGCTCATGAAACCTAAATAAATATTTGCAAGATATGAGACATCAGAAAAGAGCTTTCATGACTGCTTAAAATTCACCTCTTTCTCCTCAATAAGCTTCTATTTCTTTTTATGCTATAAAATACTGGTGCGGAGGTAACTTAATTGTTATTATGCACACATCTTTCAAGTCAAAAATGTAGCTCTAAAACTGTCACCACTCTCTCCCTCCTATTCTAATTCTTCTTTCTCTATCTCCCTTACCTACTTCAAAACAACCTTAAGGAACTTTATTATAAGTCAAAAAAAAAACCACAAATATCTGGCTTGAACAAAACACATGGTTGACTTTTGTTATTTAATCCACAATATAAAAATTAAGGGTCATGCTGCCTAAAAATGTCTTTGAGAAAATTATGTGTTATGGATTAACGAACTAAACAGTACAACAAAATTAAAAAAAAACCTTCAGTGTGGTTACACTCATCATCATAGATGCAATTTCTCAAGAATTCAAGGTCATAAGAATACTGCAACTCTAACACATTTCTCGTTCAGTATGAATTCTTTAGAGTTTGTCTACATGGAAAATTTACTGTCATAGTTTTTACTGCTATAGTTACATTGATCTAATTCTTCCTGCAAATGCTTATTTTAGAATAGGTACCATGAGAGGGAGCTATAAATACCTTGGTATGGCTATGATAGTATTGTTCCCCATAGATCTTCTTTCTGGGTTAATCTTTGATGCAGAACATTATTTCTATAACCATTTCACAAAGACACAAGAGGTTGTGACTTAACAGAATAAAACTAGCACAGCTGGGAAACAAAACCAAAGTGCTAGTTCAATCATCACTTTCTCTGCATATACCCAAGGACTACAGCTATATTATTAATTTACATTGGCTGAGAAAATTCCCCATAAGTAGAACAAGTTTATCTGTGCAAGTAGGTTGTTAGAGAGGTTACTTGCATCAGCTTGGCCCATGCTAACTACCAATCTTCCCAAATAATTCCCAGCTACATTTCAGGAGTTAAAATATCTCTTGGGACCTGTTTCTGCCATTCAACAATATCCAAGTAGGCATTGTGACTCCACAAAACTCCATATACTTCTTGATGCTGTTGTGCTGATCCACAGTTGCACTGGATGGGCACTTACAGGATCAATCCATGTATTTCCACCCTTGGGAGTGCAGAACTTACAGCCAGGTGGAGTTGCAGGGAAAGGGATCCTCAGATTCAAGGAAAGCACATTGAAATTCCAGTCTATGAGATTTGCCATGAGCAGACTTGTCTGGATGGGCAGTTCATACTTGAGTCTTTGCCAGCTTTCATCCTCCCTCCTGTCTCTTCCCTAAGTTCATGATTTGGGTGTTATGATTTGGTATGTTGTGATTGGATATGCTGGTAGCAGATGCACACGACAGAGGTCAATGTGGTAAACTGGGGAGAGACAGAATTTGCCTAAAACCATTGTATCACAATGATAGGACAGCAAACATTGCATAAGAATGCCCATCTATCTATTGTATAGATAGAGGAGAACAGCACTTAAGATTCCCAACATAGAGATGCAAGCAAAGTCTAACTCAACACCTACAAGCTGTAAGTATATAGTACAGACAGGTTGAAACAGTGGAATCCAGAAAATGTGTAGGTGAGCGTGGGTGGTGGGTTGAGCCAGGGCTCATCCAGAAAGTCTGTGTGAGAATACAGTGAAGGTAGGTGGAGAACATGCTAGAACAGCTGGGAGGTGGCCGTGGTTTAACAGAACGAATGTTGCATCTCATCAGATGATCTGTGTTCCAAGCAGATGATGAGGCAATGGAGAGAGGGGTGGTTGGAATTAAATGGTCCATGTTATATGACTGGATCTAGAGTGAGTACCTATAATAGAGTTTTGGGTTGTTTAGTTTGTCTGTTTCTTTGGCCATTTGATTTTTTTGTGGTTTATATGGGGTTTTTTATTGTTGTTGTTGGGTATTTTGGAGGTGGGGGTTGTTGTTTTTTGTTTGGTTTTTTTTTTTTAAGTCAAAAGAACTGATGTACAGCAAGAAAATGTGTTAGTGCCATATAGACTGTGGGAGAGAACCCAGATCTATTTTTAAAACCTGCTTTGCGGTATGTGGCTGATGAAATTCTGCTGCAATTCTCATGAATATTTTGATGGAAAAGCCTTTAACTAGATGGGGGCAGTGAAGTCAGGCAAGATTTACATGAGATAAAGGACCCAATCCTGCAGTGTATCCTCCTTTTGAAATAGTTTGCCTGCATTCTCAGGCAGATGATTAAGATGCTCCAGGTAGATGTTTTGCACAACACTGAGCATGCTGATGTCCAGCCTGTCCCTTCTAGTTTTCTGTTTCAAAATCAGCAGGTCAAACACTGCAGTGAGATTCTACAGGAGCACAGGTCCTAATCCAAACACAGGTCTTGAAGTTATTGTTGGAATGGCTGCAAGTTTCAGGTAGAACCAACTGGAGCATGTGTGATTCTTCACTGATAGTCTAATGACACCCTTCAGGATGTGTGACTGGAAGACTTCTCAGCTGCTGTAGGAATTCTGCAGGGATCTATGGCAGCAAAGAGGGAGGGAATGGGCATGTCTTTTCAGTGGGTTTAGCAGTGTCCCCATTTAATCTTTGTGCAGCTGGGACTGTGCAGTGCCTTCACACTGGGATTGCTTGGCCTTGCTGATAGTGTGGGCATGTACTAGTCATGGGTAGATGGTCTGTGTGATGGTCTCTGTGCCATCTGACATAATCCTGCCTGCTATGGACTTTCTCAGCACAAACTGTTTGCATGTTGACTGGGACAAACAACGGGAGTTTATTTCATTTTTGTGACAGATATGCAGGATACTTGAAAAGACAAGTTCACACATACTAACAAAGCATGGTTTCCACAGTAATCTTCTCAAATTCAAGCCTTTGCATTCACAAGGGAAAATCCTATTTCTTTTAATGAACTCAAACAGCAAGATGGTGAAGAACAGAAGAAAGGAGATGACTTTTGAGGTAGTATTAGAGTAAGAAGTATTAGAGTATTAGAGTAAGAAGAATTAGTTTAAAGTATTAGGTAATTAACAAGGTCATATACTGCAGGAACATTTTCCTCAAAATTAATGGGCAGTTCAAATGCTGAAGAAATATTTCTTACACAAGGTCAGTGTGAGGAAGAAACCACAGTGTATGATTCCATGTTGTAGTTTGCTTTGTGGATAGGCTTCAGGAGCACCTGGTTTGTCACTAATAGAAGTTGAAACTGTATGGATATGCTTTGAAAACACTGTGGCCACCTTCTCAGGGAGTACTTTATTCATTTCTATCAAAGTGCAGCCTGATGTTAGAGCTGTGAACCTTTACCCCTCAGCAATAACTCTGTAGATTTTGATTAGCATTTTTAATCAGAATGTTCTTCTGCACAACCTTGAATACGTGTTTTGTGTTCAATGTCTGCATGCACAATGTCAGGTGATGATTTAAACTGTTAAATGAGATTATAAGAGAAACACTAAATCACAACTAGAAAATATTAGTTTTTTAAGAAATAAATTATTTTTATATCTGGTCTTGTGAAGGATTAAAAAATGTTTTTTTTCTAATGTAGATTATTCCTGGAAATCAATTGTAGATATCAGATATATGTGCACTTTGTTAATGTGACTCCTTTTTTTTTTTTTTTTTGAGAAAAAGGAATGATTGATGATTGCTTCTGAAAAAGAAATTAACTCAGGTTGTTGCCTGGTAGCGCCCTCTGTTCTATCTGAGATGTCGTCATTGAAATGTTATTATTCAGAACTGAGAAATATTGTGGAGACTGACTGCCTAAGGCAGTGAGCAAGTAGAATGAAGGCTGTTTAATTGAACCTGCTAACAATAACATTGACTATTCATGTGAAACAGAGGTGCATAATCAGAGGAACTAGGAGAGAGGGAATATATTAATACTCAGTCCTGGTATGAAGAAGAAGCTTTAGATACAGTCACTGATTTTTTGTTTTTTGTTTTGTTTTGTTTTAATGGCACATTATTGTATGGAGAAATTAGAGTACTAGATATGCACAGTGGAGCAAATTTCTACTTGAGATTTCTGCTGAAACAAATAGAGTTTGTTTTTCTTTGAAAGTATGAAGTAACAGGTCTCAGTGAAGTACAGTGTCTTCCATTCATCCATCCAACCATCCATCCATCCATCCATCCATCCATCCATCCCTCCATCCATCCATCCATCCATCCATCCATCCATCCATCCTTCCATTCATCCATCCATCTATCAATCCATCCATCCTTCCTTCCATTCATCCAACCATCCATCCATCCATCCATCCATCCATCCATCCATCCATCCATCCATCCATCCATCCATCCATCCATCCATCCTTCCATTCATCCATCCATCTATCCATCCTTCCATGCTTCCATCCATCCATCCATCCATCCATCCATCCATCCATCCATCCATCCTTCCATCCATCCTCTAGCCAGTGTGGTTGCCCAATACACCTGTAGGTGATAATGTGCAGAAAATCCCGCAAGTATAGACAGGGTCCATCAAGCATCAAGCCATGTCTAAAGGTTCTCTTTCTGGAGGATATGGGGGTGCTCATACCCATGAATACAGTGTAATGTGAGTGAAGTAAGTCAGCTCAATCATGCATAGTCTCAGACTTGTATTGCAAAGCAAGAAAGCTGAAGTAGCAGCTCACCTCCTGCAAACTAAAAAGCATTAAGGTAGACTGAGACTGTGCCAGGAAGTATAACAACCCCTGAATTCTGACTGATCCTTCTCTTTGGTGGCACACAGGTGGTTTCATACACAGATGCTTTGCCTGTCATTCTAAAATAGCTCATGGTGGCTGATTCCCAACTTTTTCACCCCTGCTCATTTAATGGAAAGGAAGTAAGTGGTACCTGAGGACTGTGCTCCAGTATGATGTGGTATACACTGTACAGTACATGACTAACTTCTGTGTTTAAGTTTTACCAGACCAAATTAGCCCTTTATAACCTCCTGCATACACTGTCTTGCAAAGCAAAGGATAGTCAGTAGTCAGCCATCTTGATGTACATGCTGGACATTAATATTGTGATTGTCATGGCAACAACACTCTATTTGAAACAAAAATGTGTCTGCAGAATGTGCAAAGACAATAAATTTCAAAATTAAAAGGAATTAATGGAATTCTCAGTAAGAAAATTTAACTTAGTTAACTCTGTTTAATTTGGTATCATGCAGAAGTTATGCAAGTCCAAAACACCATATTATAAACCACACATGAGCAAGACCAGTTTCAGATATCACTGAAAATTAAATAGTTCTGCGTTGTGATGGCAGGTAGTGCAAATGGGGTAGCAGTTTGTAAGTGGTCCATAGTTTCCATCTGAAATATTGCAGTGGTATTAAAAAGTAGACAATTTGTCCATGGTTAAATATTTGAAGTTGATATTCACTGACATATTAGGTGTGTAAACAGTCCCACAGTCCACAGCCTCAGTCAGGAAATTACAGCTTAGTGTAATTTTCAAGAAGTTGAAATTTTCAATTAAGGAAAGAATGTCTAAGAGATGAATTCTTCTTGGTTCTTAACTAGCAACCTTGGGAATTTCCAACCAAATCCTTTTGGAAGTGATTACTCTTTACTAATCCACATTATTAAATATAAGAGAATTTTTCTTGCCCAGGTGAAATTTGTCCTCCCCAAATTAAAACAATGAGATGTAGCATATCCCATATAACTCTTTAAATACTCCAGTGTTTAGTTTACTGTGCTATCAAGATCCTCTTGTATTTTTTCATATGCATAAAATTGGACATACATTTGTTTTCTAATAAAATATTACACACCAGGAAAGTAACTCTTCTAGTAATATCAATACATTACTGGGGCTTGACCTTTTTACATTAAGAACCTGAAAACAGGAGAGGAAAAAACATAACTAGAAGGCTTTGGGGTTTATGAGAACTACAGAACAACAGAAAAAAAAATGGAGGAAATTTTCACAGCCTAATAAAGTAAACTTCAAGGAACCACTTTAACTTGTACTGTTAAAAGCATGCAGGAGATGTTTAAAAATTTTCTGTTGTTTAAATATAATGCAGGAGAATATCACATAATAAATTATATATTATTCAAGTGGCAGTCCTTAGCAGTCCTTTTCATAAGTGGGGACAGTGCAAGCCCTGAATAAGATTGATTTATTTGGATTAAAAATGTAAAGGAAAAGAAGCCAGCTAACCTCAAAACCAAACTGAAATAATATGTATTTCACTGTTAAGCATAGTAAAATGAATACCATATTGATCTAATTCAGAAGAAAGAGAAATGACTATTTTAAAAAAGTATTTATCTCAAAAGTAATTGTTCAAACTTTGACTGTACATGCATTTTGAGTCAACTCCATTTAACTGTTGAAGCTTTTGGTGTCCTTCAGGATAATTGTATATTTAATCATATAAGCAATTGCACATAGTAAATGGTATACAGACTTCAAAATCTCATTAAGTCACAAAAATGTATTTGAAAACAGATGAAGCTATTGCAAAAATATACATATATTCTCTTCAATAATGAAAAAACCATATGTATACAAATGTGGAGGACTAACCTAAGATTCAAAATATCACAGAATAAACCCTTCCTGAAAGGATATCAGATAAAATGAGACCTTGACTACACTACCCAGCTCTATGTCATCAGGTGATGTTCATATTTGCCGGGAAAAGAAGAGAAACCCAGGTAATTGTTAAGGGCAGATGTGTCACTTTCCTCTGGACTGCATCTCCCCTTTTGTCATGGTTTAAGCCCAGACAGTAAACAAGCCCCACACAGCTGCTTACCCACTCCCTCACCAATGGGAGTGGGGAAAGAATCAAAAAGGAAAAAAGTAAAAAAATTGTGGGTTGAGATAAAGACAGTTTAAAAGGAAAAGCAAAAACCATGTACACAAGCAAAGCAAAACAAGGAACTGATTCACTCCTTCCCATGGCTGAACAGGTGCTCACCCATCTGCAGGAGAGCAGGGCCCCATCAGGTGTAACAGTGACTTGGGAAGACAAAGGTTATCACTCCAAGGTTATCCCTCCTCCTTCTTTCCCCCACTTTATACACTGAGCACAATGTCCCATGGTCTGGAATATCCCTCTGGGCAGTTTGGGTCACCTGTCCTGGCTGTGTCTCCTCCCAACCTCCCAAGCACCCCCAGTTTCCTTGCCAGCGCAGCAGTGCAAAAAACAGAAAATGCCTTGGCTCTGTGTAAGCCTTGCCCAGCAATAGCAAAAATATCTCTAATCAGTCCTGTGCTCAGCCCAAATCCAACACATAGCCCTATAGCCACTGGGAAGAAAATCAACTCCACTGCAGCCAAAGCCACTATAACTGTTTTGATATTTTGAGTGGAAAAGAAACTAAACATCACTGTTTCACATCCCTCTAACAGAAGTGACACAGGAAACTGTGCTAACTGACTCTAGAAACAGTGAATTTCAGGGATTAACCTGGGTACTTTAACCAGAAAAGCCACTAGTTGCTTCTGGGACCATCTAAGTCAGAAAAAAACAAATAATAGACCAACTAAGCTCTCAGTAGAGGATATGTTATCCAACTACATGGTAAAGCTACAGTACATCAGAGAATCATGGGAATTCTCCTGCCCAAGAATATGATCTTAGATTCACCATCATCAAGTAAAAGAAACAGGAATTTTATATAGAATTGCATATAATTGTGGCAGAAATTGATAAGGAAAAGCTGATATTTTTGTAAGGTTTCTTATAATTTTTAGTCCTTGAATCTTGGGGTTTTATTTCATGTATTTACATTTTCAACAACCCTCTATTTTTTTGCAGTTGATATTGACAAATTTGAGGAAAAAAGTTGAGGAAAAAAGACTGCAAAGTGGACTTTGCTGGTGTGATCTGCAGCCCCATATGCCAGGACAAATCTCTTTCCTCTACATATATCTGATATATTACATAACAGTATTGTATCTGTTGACTTAAAATATTTTCAAGGTAGACAGTGAAAGAAGAGAGAACATTTGCTTTAATTAAGTGTTAAATCTCATGAGTTCTATTGGATTGTCTAAAACCATAAACCCTTCATTACTTCTACTATCAGTGTCGCTAATAACATTATGAACCTAAACCTTCTTATCCTGCTTTCTGTTTTCTGACATGTTCCATAATTATTGTTGATTCTGTTAATAATTGCATAGCCTATTAAGAGAAAAGAAATTTACAATGCCAGTGTATTTAATCTATATGAAAAAGGAGATAAAAAAGAAAGAAGACTGGAAAAGTGGAGAAATTCTGTCATCTATGTAATATTTTCAGTGCAAAAAGGATTCTAGATCAAACCTACATGAGGGCAAGCAACAGAGCAATAAGCATTAAATATGGCCCATAGGGATCTCACAGTATGCATGATAATTAATATCATAATCAAAGCTGCAATTCTGGTCCATCCTACAGCTCACGTGTTTCTAGATTTCTCCTATTACAATTTTTGAACTTGTAGGAATAGGTAAGGGAGATCTTTCTAGACTATAAATACTCCCAAACAAACAAAGACCTGAAAAGTGCTGTCTGCTGGAACTTTCATAGTCTGCAGGAATGTTTTTTATCTGTAAACAATGCTTCTTGCTTGAAGATTTCCCTTTCAAAAACAAATGGATAATTGGTTTGTGTGTGTGTTTTTCTTGAGCCATTTATGGTTTCTCATACTTTAATTCCTTGTTTGTATACCTCATTCTATCTGTGTTATTCTTATAGCTTTAGAGGTATCAGTAGATTTGCTCAACTACTTATTCTCTAATAATCGAATAAACTGAGATGTGTGGGGTGTTTGTTCATTTGTTTTATCTCTCTTTGAAAGTGCTGCACTACATTAAAAAGGACTTAACTAGATATTCTGAAAGATTTTGAAAAAATATCCAGTATCATATTAGCAATGAAAAACATGAAATGTTAGAAACTAAATGCATGTCTAGAGAAGCCCTGGGATGTCAATAAAATAGAGAATTAAGAATTCAGGTAATGAAATTATTATTTAAGTAGCTACAAATGGGTTTGTGTGAATCCAAAGAGGTACATGATGTGTACATAAAGAAATAGTGAAATGCTGTGAGGAATTTTTTGCTGTTAAGCATGTACAATGGGACTTAGTTCCTGTATAATACTATCAGTTGCAATTCTGAGTTTCACTGTCATCACAAGGTTATGTTGAACTAAAGATTTTGTCTTTTTAGCATCAGGTCATGACTAAAACTATCAACTTGCAGCGATGTAGAAAATCTTATACTGAAAGATATTACATTAGTAATTAGTAGCATCCTGGGACTGGGATCTGCAGGGACAACAGTGCTGGAAATAGAATAAAGGAAGAGGAGAGCTTTAAGCAATTTTTAGCATTTTTAACACAAGCTTAACAGTTTTATTTATTGTTTTATTCCAGGAGGTGACGTTTCTTTTTGGATCCCATCAATAAAGCCACATACTGATAGTCCAGAAAAGGTGATATTAAGTTGGAAAGTATTACATCCCTGATGATGAAAACCTGGAATGACCACACAGACCCCTCATGTTAGGAAATGGCATTCTGCACAAAATTGCTGTTTATGGTGAGGTTTGCTGCTACTGTTATTTTTAGAAGTTTTTTAGCATTTTCTTCAAGAGGATGTACTTATGAAAACATGTTGGGAACTGAAGTTATCCTTCATCAAAGTATGTATGTAGCACAGCACAATCCTTGAGGCTAAGTAACATGTGTGGTACAACCCAGCATGGCCCAGCACCCACTCAGAACAGCCGTTTGTGGAGCACTAACTCCTAAATATACAACAGTCTCCCAATTAGGCCCACAACAATTTTTAGGAATACTTGAGCAATATTTGTTGTCTTTCTTACCTTTGTCTCACCTAGCTCAAACAGGAGCTCTGCTAGTAACCTGGGAGCCCCAAAAGCACCACTGAAATTGGAGTAAACCTTAGCCTGCACTCTGTGAAAGGTATTCTAGAGAAAGGACATGACTTCTGCTATTTTGCCAGAGATACTGGTGTAGGGTATAAAAACAGCCTAATAGTCACATGTAACCAACAGGGATATTACTGGTGAGTTTTGAAAGCTGTATTACATGATTGATTAGCAAAATTATTGCTCTGCTGCCTGCTACACAGTGTAATAATGTAGCATGAACATGTCTGAGACTTGGTGTAGTGGATTGACCCTGCATGCATTCCAGGTGCCCACCAAAGCTGCTCTATCACTCCCCTCCTCAGCTGGACAAGGGAGAGAAAATATAGCAAAAAGCTTCTGGGTTGAGATATGGGCAGGAAGAGATCACTCACCAATTACCATCGCATGCAAAATAGACTTGACTTGGGGAAATTATTTCAATTTATTACTGATCAAATCGGAATAATAAAAAGTAATTCTTGGGGGTAATGACAAATCAAACTAAATCTTAAAACACCTTCTACACCTCCCTTCTTCCTGGACTCAACTTCACTTCCCATTTGCTCTACCTTCTGGCCCCCACAGCAATGCAGGGGTACAGGGAATTGGGAGCTGTGGTCAGTGTGCCACATGCTGTCTCTGCTGCTTCTGCTTCCTCAAGACTAAGATGCCTCACACTTCTCCCCTGCTCCAACATGGGGTGCCTCCCACAGGAGACATCTCCAACATGAGTCCTTCAAACAGGCTGCAATTCTTCACAAACTGCTCCAGTGTAGGTCCCTTCCAGGGGGGCAGTCCTTTCAGGAACAAGCTGCTGCAGGTAGGGTTCTCTATGGGGTCACAGGTTCTGCTAATAGCCTGCTCCAGCACAGACATCCCATAGGCTCCTTTGGGCATCCACCTGCTCCAGCCTTAGCTGCGGGTAGGTCTGTGCTCCACCTTGGGCTGCAGGACAGCTTTCCTCATCAGGTTCTTTCTCACAGGCTCCAGGGGAATCTCTGTTCTGACATCTGGACAGCCACACCCTCTTCCTTCTTCACTGACCTTGGTGTCTGCAGATTTCTTTCTCCCACATATTCCCACTTCTCTCTCTGGCTCCAATTGATCCTGAGCAGTTTTTTTCCCCTTCTTAAATATGTTTTGCCAGTTTATGCTACCACCACTGCTGATGGGCTCAGCCTTGGCCAGCAGCAGATACGTCTTGGAGCCAGCTGGCATTGTCTCTGTCGGACGTGAGGGAACCTTCTGGCAGCTTCTCACAGAAGTCACTACTGCAGCCTCTCAGTACTAAAGGCCTTATCATGCAAAGCCAGTACACTTGGCAAAGAACATTTTCAAATATATCTTTCACAAAATTTTCTTTTTGAAGCTTTTTAGAGAAAATGTGCGTCAAAATTAGAATAATGAAAGAGTTAATTCTCAAGTGTTAAGACATTCACTAGGATTGGCCTTTTTTTACAGTTCAGTTTTTAAGGTTGGCTATCTCCAAAATATTTTTGATTTTGGTGATGGTGCTTTGATGGAAAATAAATGTGTCTTTTTTTATGATCTCTAAGTCTTACTTTCATCGGCACACAAATGAATTTTCATATTTGAGAGTACAGCTTGGCTCTTAAAGTCATTCTTAAATTTAGTGACTTGGTTTTTATATATTTTACTTATAGAAAAGTACAAAAAAGCCTTCTCTGGATGGTAGTGAAAAGGGATAGCTTAAGAACTCAGTTGTGTAGCCCCCACTGGATGCTGGCACCCAGGCTTATTACTGTCCACATGCAAGACTTGGCATTTCCCTGCATTGAACTTCATGAGATTCCTCACTGCCTAATTCTACAACCTGTCAAGGTCCCCCTGAATGACAGTAATTTTCTGCTGGATCTGTCACTCCTTTCAGTTTGGTATAACTTGCATACACTAGGTCATTAACAAGGATTTTAAAAGGTGTTGGACTCTGTGTCAGCCCCTGGAACACATCAATAGTGACAGACTTCCTTCTGGAGTCCAGCAGTTCAGCCAGTTTTCAGTCCATTCCTGTTCATCCATCTGTCTCAGAGGACGCTGCACGAGACAATGTTGAAAGCCTTACTTAATGGTATAACAACAACTACTACCCTCCCCTCTACAACCAAATCAGTCACATCAGGTGGATTAAGAAAAATTTCATTATGGGAAGTCCATGTTGCTGATTCCTGATGACATTCTTGTCCTTAATGTATTTGGAAAGGGTCTACAGAAAGATTTGCACTATCACATTTTCAAAGATCAACATGAGCGCTGACAAGGTTATAGTTCACCACATCCTCCTTCTTGCACAACCTGATAAAAAGAGTGATGTTTCCTTCCTTCCAAATCTTGGAACCTCTCTCTGCAAGCTGGAACCTCTCACTCCACTGCAAGTTATAAGTGATACGTGCAACATTAATTGCATCTTCAGTGTAATTTTATGCTTCCAGCTTCTGCTTTTTGTCTCAGTTTTCATGTTGGGCACAAAGGTGGTTCAATAACTGATTAAATTTCTCTCTCATATTGGTTATTGCCTTTCACTTCCTTTTGATTCCACTTCTTCCCTTGATTATCTGTGCACCAGCATCTCCCATTTGCAAAGCAAGTACCCAGTGATTTTTATTTCCCAATCACCATTTGCTGGACAGTATTTGTGTACCTAAGTACCCATCCCATATACAAGTGTGTCTAGCACAAAGTGTTTCAAAGTGGTAAAGAGGCTCCAGCTCTACACTCCAGGCATCAAAAGGGCCCTCCTACAGAGAAAATACTTCCTTGTAGCAGCATGACTTCTCCAGTGTGATGTAACTCAGTCTGCTTTTTATTTACCTCACACAAGCCTGAACAAGTGACTTGATAGACAGTGTCATGCTTCTGCTTTCAACAAAACTTATAACTTCTCACTGTGAAGTTTTGCCTTTTGATAGTCAGTATATATGCCTCTAGCCTTTAATATGTTTGTTTTAATATTAATTATATGGAACTCTGATTTTTATATGCTAGAAAGCAAGGAAAAGCACTAGGAGTTTTAAATTCAGTATAAGTTTTGTATATGTAGATATGTAGACATTGCAAATATTTAGATGTAAGAATAGATTATATGCTTTCCAGGCCTTTGAAAAAGGCCCTTACTACAGAGTTCCCCAGCAACATCCCAGGCAATATTCACAGGAACAGAGTCAGTACATCAAGAGAGGAGATTAAGTCCATCTGCCTGGCATTTGGGACACCACATCCAGGAGGACCATGGCCTCGCTTCTCCCACGCTCAGCCATGTATTTCAGGAAGGACATACAACAGAGGTCACTGTTATTGCAGCATGTGACTTTTGAGGAGAGGCTGAGGGACCAGATCTGGAGAAGAATTCAGGGGAACTAAGGGCAGCCTGCAAAACCTACAAATGATGATATGGTGGCAGTATAAGAGACAAGAAGTGTGACTTGAAACAAGAGAAGGGTTTCACACTGGATAGAAGGAAAACCTTTTTTATTCTGAGAATAGTCAAGCAAAGGAGATGCATGTAAATTATTCCCAAAGCAGAAATTGCTTTAAAGCAGAAATTACTTTAAGTAATGAAAACAGTTTGCAACTGATGCTCTGCAGCTCCACCAAAAATCCATCCTGTTGTCTGGTTATATTTTTATTTTTAAAGAGTTACATAATGGTCACTATTTACATTTTCCACAGTGGGTAATTTGGAGATAGTTTGCTCCTATTTTTTTAATCTATTGCAAAGAATTTTTTCCAAAATTAAAAGTATTTTTTCCAGTTGTGATTTCATCAGGCTCAAAGCAGGAGAAGGACTAATATGCTTTAATATTCCAAGATAAAGAATCCCAAGTGACTCTGGATCACTGGAGCTTGTGATTCCTGACTAAGTGTGGAATCTTACATTTGTCCCTACTTAGTTTCAGCTGCTTTTTTAGAACAGCTCTCCACCTCTTTCTGTCCTGCCTTTTTGAACTCAACTTCTGTCCTTGATGAAAGTGATAATGTGTTAAGCTGTAGAAGCCAGTAGGGGTTTTTTTAGGCAGAAAAGCAGTTTTGGGATATTAGATTTAATGGAATGGATCTATTTTAAATCTAGCCTCTTGTTTCATGATTTATAGTCTGAAAGACTAAATACTTAATAATTTAAGCACCAGTAAATGAGTCAATAGCTATGAACTCATTCACAGAGTAGTCCCAGTTTAATTCCAATGTTTTTTAATTTCTGAATATTTTCTAGGTAATGCAAACAACTGTTTTGCCCAAAAACTTATGTTGCAACTGGTTTTGTATTTCGGAAATTTTCAGATTTTTGGAAATCAGACTCAGATTTCTTTCAGCATCTAAAAGCTCACACTTTTTTACATCCAATCTATCTTTAAATAACAGACAAAATTACACAGGAATAGAAGGGCATCCTGATCAGTATTGGATCTTGGCCTGGGTCTCACACTGATCACTTTCCTGTATAGCAAGCAGCGTGTGTGTGTGTGACAATGCTCACACACAGAAATTACTTGTAGGTTTTACTGGCTTTACCTTATGTGGTGGTATACTTGTTAAATACTTCATATTTTATTGTTTGATAGACTGTTACCTTCTTTTTCATATAACTTTAGTATATTGACTTTTTAAAAGCATTCATTCTCTGTGGCATGAAATATTTCTCAGCTATTCATTAAGGAAGCACAAAGGCACTGGAACTGTTGACCTCTTTGCTTTGCCTAGGGATGTTTTTGAAATGCTGATGTCTAAATGCTACGATTTGCTTTTCTTGAAGAGCTATAATGAATATTGGGTCCGCAAACTCTGCAAGCATCCTAAAGCAGCAGTATTTCTATTATCATTGAACTTCTGTCACATCCTACTGAGAAGGTTAACTTTGATTACTACTTGTCAGAGAAATTACACAAGTGAGAATTTACTTCATTCATTGTGCTGTTGTCTTGCTAACATTTGTGAATTTGAGTGCTGAAGTGAGTACAGCTGCACCAAACCTTGAGCGAAGTAATTGGATTTCTGAAAGATACAGTTGCACAGAGATAAGTGGTGATTTTTTACCGAAAGAAAATGGACCAAATGTGAAATATTTACTTGGTAGCTTTAAAAGTTCTATATGACCAAAGGATTTTTACTATAAACATAAATAATTCAATATTTGAAACCTAGGCATGAAAATTATTGAAAGCCTTTGTATCATTTATTTTAATTAAGGTAATTTTTTACATAGCCTTGCAGCAGCATCTTCTTTATTGTGAGAATAAACATGAGAACTAGGCTATAATCACTTAGACCAATAGTGTCTTTAAATATATAACCTGGTTAGTTTGATAATACTGCTCTACACTGCAATAGCATGGTAGGGAAATTAGCGAGGTGCAGGATATTTATTTACAAATTCTTCAAGCAAGGGATTTACACTCTCTCACTCACATGTTTGCATGCAGTATGAGAAGTATTATTTCTTGACAGGAGATGACAGATTTCTGGACAATTCTCTTGCACCCATTAGAAGTCACCAGATGTCACATCTCAGAATCTTGCCGATTTACACTTTCATAAATCTTTGAATAAGTTGCTGCCTATCACAGGCTTTTAGTCACCTGTGGGTGCATAGTCTGTTCTTTTGAGCAAGGAGAAAAACAGGATGGTGTGTACTACATGCAGCAACCTAGTTTCCTTCTCCCTTGCGTGGGGGTAGTGGTCTTCAGCTAGGAAGTCATCTGTGCTGTGACCTTTTCAGAATGCAGGCCTTTTCATCTTGTCACAGGCAACATCGTCCTCAGTACTTCCCAAGAGAACAGTGCCTGGGGAAGGGTGCCCTTTCCTTCCCAGTGCAGGCTACCTTTTAAAACCTTTTTGTGCTGCTCCTTCTGATGCCTAAACACATGTATTTTATGTATTTTATCAATTCTGCATCCAAGACATGCTCTTTCTGTTATAAATTTGTAGAAATTAACTGTGCAAATATTTACATTATCTCAAGACTTGTTGCCATAAAGCATCAGAAGAAACTAAACTTCTGCCTGTGCTTTCAATTATTGGTATCTGATGGTTGCTACTAGTCCCTCCTAAGGGCTGATCAAATTCTATCTTTGATTAATGGTATGCAGAAGAACACCAAGAAGAGTGGCAATATTGGTGAAGGACAGTTCTTTTCAGCTTGAGACTTCAGTCAGAGCTTCCTTGAGGCTTCTTAGTTCTTATGAGTTCTCTGTGCCAATGAAGTAGATTAGCGATGCACAAAAGATTTAAAAATGTTCTAAATGTTCAGACAGCAACTTATTTGGGGACATTAATAACCATGTTCAATATGGTATGGCACAAGAGAAGTGTAAGAAGAGAAAAAAATCATGGTTGTTTTAACAATGTTTTTAAGTACTGCAATCAGAGTTACTCTCTACGTTCTATATTTAGCAGAGTGTAATAGAATGTAAGTAAAAACCAACATCCATTGTTAGTCAAGTTGCTTATGGTGTCTGACCTGACTCATAGACAGCCTACAACACAAATTAACTTTAGATTTTACTACAAATGGAACATAGGGGAGCTCTTTTTTGACTGTAAATTTTGATCAAAATGATACTTTACTCAAGAAGCAATGGTTATGCCAGCCTTGAGAATCCTTTTAAAACTGTGTTTACATGATCAAACATACTGATGTGAATATTTGCGTTCAATTAATGAAAATTTAACATGTCGTGTTGATGTTGGACTCCTGTGACTATTAATGGTGTTTCTCTGTAGAGCAAGAAAATTATGTGTTATTGGCTTCCAGGAAGACTGTCAGTTCTGGCCATATTTCCAGTTTCCATGTAAATGCATTTTATTATTCAGGGCTGTTAAAAATTGTCCATGGTTGTCCGAGGTTGTAAGAAATGATTGAGACCTTGGATTGCAGCACTGTAATATGGAGAAAGGTATGCAGGCAGGCACTGCTCCTGCAGCAAGGAATTGAGCATGAAGATAGGATGGGTTTTCTTACACTTAAGGCTGCTGTAAAGACTTTGGGCAGACCATCTATGGACATTATTCAGCAGGAAGTGATTTGGCAAGGAGTTAGGAATTATAGCACTGAATGTCAAACCTGGTACTGCAGAACCAGTTTTTCAGGGAATGTAGCTGCAAGGAGAACTTAAGTATTAGAGTGAGCTTCTGAAAAGCAGAAAACCTGTCACCAAAATTATTAAACTACACTGATCCAGGGAAGAATCAGTAATAACTTGGGAGCTCAAGAGACTTTTGATCACATCTGATACAGATGCGAAATGCTGGGAATTTTTTTTGCTATACAGGAGCAGGGGGTTACATTTTGCTGCTTTGAGTGCAGGAACTGGTTGAGTGAAGAAGGGATTGGTAGATTTTTGAGTATACATGAGATACCAGTTTAGGTCTCACTCTCTATTGTCAGCAATACTTTTTGTATTCACATGTAGTCCTGCTTTAATTTTGTCTCTCCCCCTTAAATTATTCAATCTTGCTCATTTGTAAAAATACAGTCATGGTCTTTCAAAGAGTAGATGAACAAATTGGTATCATTCTATCCTTCTGCATCCATAGCTGGAACAGTGGTTCAAATTTGACCTTTTTTGCAATAATCTACAAACAATTCTAGTAATACTAAATCCAGAAATACTTTTTTTTTCCTCACAGTTGGGTTTGTTTTGTTTTGTTGGGGTTTTTTGTTTATTTTTATTTTTTTTAATGGTTATGATGTACGCAGCAGTAAAAGGATTTTAATATATCTTTTTGATAAGTTAAATGGCAACATCAAATGTGATTAAATCTTGAAATCTCTTTTAAAAATATCTACCAGGTTGTTATGGATGTTTGCTGGCTTACAAATAAATAGCACATAAATTTACCCTGAGCTGATTAATATTGTTTTCTATAATAAAGCTACTAGAGAACCCTGCTAAGATTTAGAATCTGCAGGTTTTCATTATTTCTCAGAAACTTCTTTTTTCCCCATGGGCATAATTAATTAAGATAATCTAAAGAAAACATACATATAAGCTTTACTTGCCTAGCCAGATGAATGTGGCTTGAAATCTGCCTTATCTAAAATGTTTTTGTTAGAAGAAAATAGTGAAAATAAAATGAAATGAATCTATTAAAAATTTTCAAATAATTTGTACCTAAGAGGTACCAATGAATTCTACCACTAAAGAGCTCCTAAATTAACTACATTTAAAAGAAAATTAAATAAGAATTATTTGCAAAACCTAAAACCATTAAGTTTTTTATTTTCTACCTTCTTTGTCATTCACAATAATTTCAAAACTTCCTCGAAATAGATGAGCAGTACTTTAAAAATAGAGTTTTTAACATTTTAATACATTTAGTCCCTCATAAGCATAACCTTGTGATTCTCTTCTTTTCCACATTATATATTGTGATTGTGCAGTCATCAGCACAATCTTTCAGAATTTATTTGCGAGACAGGAATGGCTTAAATATATTATGTTAGCTTTTCTTGATAAATAAACTCCTGATGAGTAAGTATACTGTGTATATTTTATGTCTGCCCTCACTGATGTAAAATGCAAATTAATATGACAGACATAGATACTTACCAAAGGTACAATATCACAGCTAATATCCACAATTTTGTGAATCCCTTTTGACTGAAAGATGCCTAAGTGAATAGAGGAAACTTCTGACTGCTCAAAAAAATACTTAATTGGCTTAACCAGACTGAAGTGTCTGGTGCAAATTATTTCCCAATTTAGACCTATTCCAAAATATACTGACTTTGGTTTGAAATGAGAATTTTTTAAAAAAATGAATGTAATTGTTCAATATTATTAAATTAGATATTTGCAAGGGTTTATTTTTGTTTATTTTGGCTAGAATATTACTGATTTGTTATTAGAGTAGTACTAGCAAGAGAAAAGATTAGAGCTGAAAACTAGGATTTCAAAATGGTTAGGTTAGGGATATAGGGGAATTTTAGCAACATATTTTCATCCATATAATCTTTTTCCAGATTTTTTATACTTTTTATATTTGCTATTTCTTATACTTTTTTTTTACTGTCTTTTATAACATTGAGGTCTTCTCTGTTTTTCACTCTGTTCCTCCAGACAAATAGCAAGTAGAGGCATGGGAGGAGGCACAGCCAGGAGAGCTGATCCCAGCTGAGCAAAGGACTATCCAATACCATGTGACATCATGCTCAGCAAAGGAATTTTGGGAAACAGAGATAAAGCAGAAGGACGAGTGCTGGTGTTTGTCTTCCAGTGTTTTTATTCCATCACCATTACAAATAGTGGGGTCCTGCTTTCCTGGGGTTGGCTGAACACTGCCTGCCCTTGGAAAGTGGGCAATGAATTCCTTCTTTTGCTTTGCTTGCTTGTGCAGATACAACTTCACCTACTAAACTTTCTTAATTGCAACCCATGAGTTTTCTCACTCTTGCCCTTCCAATGAACAAGCATGGGGCTTGCTGCCAGAGCTAAACCACAACCATGGTCCAATTCAACTACAGAGAAAAAGAAAAAAAATTAATACTCAAGGTTTTTTACAAATCTGTTGGGCAAAGCTATTTACACTACAGTTCTAGCTATTCCTGAGACTTGTAGAGCTGGCTATTTCTCACTAGTTATCAGATAACCGTGGTTTTTTTTTTTTTTAGTGTTCTAAAATCTAGGTGGTGTTTTACGTAGTTTAATATTTATGGGTGATTATTAGGAAATATAAAATTAGCAGAATCCAAAATTGTTTGAAGAAATTTTAGAGAAATATGAACTATAAGAAGAAAATATTGCTGTAAACTTTTACAAATGTGTGTATGTCTGCAGCTGTGGGCACAAACCCCGGTAGCTTGGGATGTGGCTGAAAATTACTTGTTCTATTTACCCACTATTTAAATCATTCAGAAGAAAATCCAAATGGCTTTCTGGAAATTCTTTAATTCTTCCTGTATCAGCTCTTTAAAAGAAAAAGGCAATAAGAGTTTCTCAAAGTATTTGACAAACTGTGACAGCTATGGATGCTTCAAATAAAAAAAAAAAAGTCATAGTATGACCTCATTAACTATCCCATGGCCATCTACAAATCTAGAATCTGGGGAAAAAAGTGAAGTAATTTAAAATACTCATATGATTGCTCTAGCAACTCAAGCTTAAACCAACTTCAGTATTCTCATAAGTTGGTGTTCTTTGGGATTTATTCTAATTGCTTTTTATCAATACATTTTTCTTTCATTTCATTATTCCTTTTATAATTCACAAAGGATATCCCACTCATTAATGAGAATTAGCAAGTCATTATTAAGATCAAATGCCCTTTTTCTTTTTTGCCCTTTGCTCAAGGGCAACTACTACAGATCTTTCTGATATCCTGGATAGGAGTGAAAGTAATTTAGTTCACGCTAAGTTATTCTTCAGTGCCAGAACTCCAATGTCATATGGGGCACTCAGTGACAATCGTGTTCACAATATTACCAAGAGCATTTAACAGCACTCTTTTATGGAAGGATTTCTCTCCTGAAGGTTGAAATGTTTCATTGCTGGAAGCAGCACTACAGCTGGTCTACAAGATGAGAGAGATAACCCTGCTCTCTGTCCTGAAGTCAATTAAATACAGCCCTGGAGGGCACAGCTCACTGAAAGTGGATTTTTATTTTGTATGTACAATTTCTGCCAAAACCAACAGGTATTAATTCTATCTTACCAAGGGAAGTACTTGGAATGTAGCTTCATGTGTTAAATCTACTACTGCTTTCAAGAAACAAAGAAAGATGATTCCACCGTTTTTTGTTTTGTTTTGTTTTTTTTTAATGACCCTTGCTAGACTCTGCTTTTGTTTGCTCACACTACAGGACTAAAAATAGAAGGAGTTCTTCAGACATAAATTCAAATTGAAATAAATTATTTGGATTCACAAATCCAACCACTGTTTCTAGATATTGATTTGGTCGATACTAAAAAGTGATAAGATACTGCTCACTCCAATACGTTTTGTGTTAACGGCCTCCCAAGAAATTTAACAGTGGAGCTTCCCTGTGTTGGGGCTTGTTTGTTGGGGAGTTTATGCGTTTAGTCCACTTAGCCATTTTCCCAGCAGTTACCTGGAACCAGCCCACAATAGCCTTCCAAGGAGATGAACTCACCTGGCTTTCTGCTAAGTGTGTGAACTTCTACAATCTGCATACAAGCCCAGTAGGTTTGTTCTAGTGCAACCTAAATGGCACTTTTTCAAGTGGGTTAGGATACTCACTTTTCTGCACATCGACCATCTCAACAACACATTAATTAAGAGTGCAATGTATTCTGAAGATCTCTTTTATGTGCTTTAATTTTCCTCTAATCAAATGTAAGGAAGGCATCACACATTTATTTTTCCATCTGACAGCACCTCACACACAGTCACCTATATCTGAATTTTTCTTTCCTGTGCTTCATTGAGTTCCATTTGCCATTAAGTTGTCATCACCTCACATGTTGGTATTTCAGTTAAAAAGACCTTGCTATTATGACTTTATTTTTAATATGCACTGTGAATTTTCATTAATTATAGACTGGCCTTACTGGTGAGGGCCTAGGCATGCAGAGGTAAAGTGGCCAGCTGAGTCAGTCAAAAATTAGAAAATGAAAATTTGTGTTGAGACTTTTTACATGGCCACACAACTGGATCCTTAAAAAGATCTTCTCAACTGAAAATTGGAAATATTCGAAAAGAGTGAAACTGTGAGTTTCATGCAAATGGCAGAGGAGTCAAAGGAAGTGATGTGGATAGGATACATCCCTAGGCTGTAAAAGACTTCATTGGTTTCTCTAATTACATCTTATCTCCTGCTGCATCACACTTAGTTAAACCAGCAAAAAAGATACTGGAGTGGTAATACAGATGAGATACTGGTCCCTGAGAGGTTCAGGATTTTTTCAGTCTAGGAGATCTGAAAAATGGCAAATAGGAGAAGTAAACAGTACTCTCACAAGAAAAGAAAATTTTACCTGATAGTAATAAAATGTTTTGGATTACGCTGAAAGATACAGAAAGAAAGCAGTATATCTAACGAGCACATTTGCTTTTGAAACAAAGCAGTTGTTCCATCTTCTGTCTTGTTTCTGAATAGAATCAAAAAATGACTAGCATCCAAAAACTGAATTTATTAGATGTTTGTTGTTCTTTTGTATCACTAATTCCTCAGAGGGTTTTTTTGTTGTGGTATTTAGAAACCTTCAGTTAATTAAATACATGTCTAGAACACTGCTTTCCAACTGATGACTGAAACGTCTGGGCAATCCTATTTAATTCCTGTTGGTCTTCTGCAAACTCTTATCTAATGATCTAATGTCATCAAACGCTCTCCCTTTTTGAGCAAATGCAGTATCCTCCAAGGCTGCCCATTTTCTCCACTACTTAAAAAAAATTATTCTCAAAATGAGAATCCTAGTGGACAGGGCAGAGGGTCCCTGCCACCCACAACAGACTTCTGGTATCCAGAGATCATGATATGAGAACTATTACTTTAGGACATTGACTAGTTTTGGGGAAACTCAAATGATGATAAAACTCCAATCAGGTAAAACAGAAATACAAAGTTACAATATATGAAAGTCCTTCTCAATGTACTTTAGTATAGTAGGCAACAGAAATCAGTAAATCACATGGTGAGGACTTCGCTTTGTCCCCACTGTTGAATCCTTTGCCTCAAAGTGTTGAGCTGTCTAATAGATATTTCCCTAACCCATACCTTGGAATCACCAAATCTGTTGCCCTTAGACTTGCATCTGCTCTTTAATATTTATATCAAAATATTGGAACTAATGTTTGGTTTGGCTTCAAAAGGAAGGAAAAAATGGTACCTAAATTGAAACTTTTGTCAACGTGCCCTAAATTTTATTTGCTGTTAAACCCTGTCTGCTAGAATAGACCACCATTTCACATTAAAAAAAAAAGTTTATTTCTTACAAATGAGATGTGTGTTATTTCTTGTTTAAAAATGTACAATATTGAATTCTCTGGCTGTAAATTATAGCAAATGCAGATATTTCTGTCATTTTTGTTCAGAGACAAAACAACAATTACAACAAATAATGTATTATGTGACGTAATGTCCAGTGTAAAAGTCAGCTTTGTAATTTTGAAGCTGAATGCTTCTTTGACCAATCTAACTGTATTCTTTGATGAGGAAAAAAAAAAAAGAAAGAAAAAAATTCTTCCATATCCTTAAGACAAAGAATTTCACTGTACACAGAACTTTGGAAATCATTCTTTTTATGATAAAGTGATTTTAAATATCTGCAAAAAGTAAAGCAATTATTTAGTAAGATTATCCAGTATGTCTTCTGATCCAATAAATAGGGAATGCCAAATCAGTATGGCAGGCAAGAGGTTTGAAACAAGCTAGAGGTTGCTTTTCCTAAAATGGGAAACTTAAACATCAGAATTGTGTCGACTGAATATTTGAGACACTAAAATCAAATGGACAGATGATTCAAGGAAGAGGAATATATCAAGCGCTAAGTATAAAAAATCAGCCTCGACTGATGAGTCATTCCCCTCTCAAATAATTACTCCCATTAATATATATTAATGGTTTGGAAAATACTGTTTCTATCTTGGCCATTTAATTGTCAGAAGGGATTATTTCAAATAATTGCCTTCCTGATGTCAGAGGGTGTTGTGGAAGCCTATTGCTTTCGCTCTTGTACTCACTCTGTGTGTCAACAATAAAAAAACCTTTGCAGGCAGGGACTTTGGAAGTGTACCAAAGCTGTGAGACAAACCCTTAAGATATCCTTAGCCTGATTAGAAATTACTCTGCAATAGCCTAGAGTGACATATGGTTATATTACTTCAATCATGTATCAGACTCAACTACGTCATCATTATGACATACCTGTATGATTAAGTTCCTCACTATTAAAGTCAATTCAGGCTTTCTTTAGCAGAACCATTAATAAAGAAGATACACAGAAAAGTCTTTTGACTTTGTCAGCTGAGAAGGAATGAGAAATCTGCATAATTTTCACTATTTCCAATAAGAAAATTCAGTTTCAGTTCTCAAGTTATGTTAGCAAGCATCTGTCAGGGTTGGAGAATACCAGTTGTCACAGAGCAATGAGTCATATGGTTCATAAGACAGTGTGTTGATGTGCTGTGAAGTGCATCCTCTTGGGCACAGGAATTAATGCGTCCCATCCTCACTTAGTGCTGCTGTTAATTGCAGTCATGGTTGGGAAGGAAGGGCACTGGCAGATAACTCTGTTTAGATGCTTTACATGATTCTCACTGTGGTTCCTTGGGACAATACAGAAATTGCAAAAAATGAAACAGTCCTGTAATAAAATCATACATAGTACATTAGGTCCATACTGGTGTTAAAACTATAGAAATTTCATTTGAGAAGCATTCCTTGATAATGTGAAACAAGCTGATGACATGAAGATAACAGTATAAAAGGCATGAGAAAACAGACTGAGAAAAAAGGCACGAGAAAAACAAATTTGCAGAAACAATCAAACTCTGGGATATGCAATTGCTTTGTTTCCATATCAAAGGTTAGCTGGTAAATGGATGTCTAACATCCTTCTGAATGTTTAGCAAGTTAACATATGCTAAATCTCTGACCAAGCATATTGGGGCTTTTTTTATTGCTATTGACATCCTGCACTCTGGGTGTTAAACTTTGTGTATCAGTACTTTCTGCTGTACTGACTTTGAAACATGAGGTTAATTGCAACAGAACCCCAGTGTCAGGCCCACATAACCTGACACCTTTCCAGCCCAGTTACCAGCGCTATCAAATGAGATAAGGCATTCAGTATCAGAAAAGTTTTGGCTTTCCACCATATGATTTGTCTAGGTGTGCTCACAAGCCTCTATGTATAAAATACACAAAAGTTAATGAATATAGAAAATGGCAACTATTTTTTTGCTTACCTAGTCTGTAGCAATTCTTCCGCATGAAGTGTTCAACTGCCTATTTGCATTTCTACTGCTCTCTCTGCATAACACTTTAGCACAGCTGGATTCCAAATATCTGACTAAATTGTATTGGTAGAGATTTAGCTAACTGTGGACATTCTTGTCCTGATGAAATTCTGCATGGTATCTGAAGGAAAAGAAGTGAATGCCTACTAGAGGTCTCTCAAACTCCTTCAACAGATGCTTGCTCTAAGGAGTCAATTCCTCATTCTTCCACTTGTGTTATTAACTTCCAGTTTCCTGATGGTCAGTCTCCAGAGCATAACCACAAATTCCCTGCTTTCTAGACATGGACTAGTTTCTTTTTCCTTTTCCAGCTTGACAGAGATGCATAGGTTTTCCTTACTTTTTATCTGGTGCTGAAATCTCTTCTGTGGTTCTGGTCACTGTCTGCATATCTTTTAATGGGTTCTGTCAAAGTTCTCTAGTTGTCTATCTGAGTGATTAATTGTATATAAGTAATAAATTAATCAAATTATCCTTCTTGCATATGTAGTCTCCATTAAACCTGTACTTCATAATAGCGTTATATTTCTGTTGAGATGTTATAATCTTTAATCTTACTAGATACAATTTTAATAACTCTTTCATCTTAACAAATGTGTTAGCAGTTTTAGTTTCACATAATTCTCTGAATGTTATTATATATTTAAATTCTTTCTCAAAGAGTGCTTTTGCGTCTATAGAGGTGTCAGAGCCTTGCTTGAATAATTTCAAGATACTGTAACTATGTTTGTTGTTCCAGCTTCTTGGAAATTCCATTTCATCTCCCTGCCTCTCTGGATTAAAATAAAAATAATGTTTTCTTTTCTGTAATCATGCTTTGTTTTAACATTAGTGAGTGGTATTCTTGAAGAAAGAACTCAACTGAATGTAAATGTTGACTTTTCTGCGAAAGCTAAAATGTCACTGCAGACCGGCTGCTCGTAGGGGCTCAATGGATTCATCTTTGCCAATTTTATGTGCAGTGTAAGGGAATATATGTAATCTCCCCATCATTTCATTGTTATGCAATTTGTGGCCATCAGCATATTCTTAGTGTTGACCTCCACAGTCAGGGGCAAGTTGGCTGGAAAGTAGCTGTCCAGTTGCTGTGTGCATAAACACTAAATGGAAAAGTGATGTTTGCTGCACTGAGGCAAGGCTTTTATTTCTTCTAGGGAAATATGATTCTGCATCACACCAAAGTCTTCCAGTACACTGAATACTGCTGGACTTTTGCTGTCGTACAGACTGACTGTGACAGCCCATATTCTTCCTAGTGGAAAGTTATGGTTAAGACCACATTTGATTTTTCCCATGGTAAAGCGATTAACACAACATAGTGCAAAAACCAGGCACTGAAAAAGATATTAATAATCTAATTATTACAAGTCATAGTAGACAATGTAATTTGCATTTTGTGCATTTATTTAGCAGCAGCCGCAGTAAATAACTTCTTTGTTTCCCACAAAGCTTAGCAGTCTTTGGAAACAAATATGAACCCATTCATTATATTATCTGCATGTCTATATCTGTAATTTTTGTCTCAAGTGAAAGTAGACTGCCTTCACTCAGAGTCTTACAGCTCCTCGACAGAATGAATTTACTTTATGAGCACCATTAAAAATATTTAGCTGCCCTTTTCACTGTTGGTTGCTTTCCAGAGCTGCTTATGCAAAGATGCTGTTTCTGTCAGATGAAATATTCAGGCACTGACAGAAACAGTAAGCATCAAGGACTTCCTGGGCAGAATCATCAATATGCAGCATGTTAAGTTTCATATTTCACAACACTACTAATTACATTATCACCTCAGCATTGGCTTCTAATAAAGCTATAACTGAAATGTGTACAGCTGTTTATCTTCTTTAAAGAGAATTCATCTGACAGACTGTACAGATCTTTTATCTCACCCATTGCTTTAAAGTGAATCAGTACCTATTCCAGATGAATCAATAGCAAAAATCCAGCTTAATTCAACAGTGGGAGGCTAGAACCAAAGTGACAAAAAAAATTTCTTTCTCAGACATATAGTATGATGTGAGGAAATATTTATATTTTTAAACCTAACCTTACTTATCTATTCAGATCCTTTTATTTTTAAATTGCAGATGATATATATTTTGTTTGTCTCTTAGAGAGGAAAGTAGTACCTAATCAGAGGGTAGAAAACAAAAAAGAGAAACCATTTTGTGAATGAATATGAAAGAGAAAACTTGTTCTGCTTACAATGATATTATGTATATATATATATATGATTTATATGCATGTATGTTCTTCAAAATATGTAATTAATTCAGGAAGTCACTAAAGGAACAAATGAAACCAAGTTCAGCACAGTGTTTTAGGATACTTTGAAGATAACCAAAGGTTGGTGAGGTAGATATACACAGTGGTTCATAACAAGTGTCATGAGTAATAACCTGAATGAAGTAATTTGTGTTGAAAAGCCTACATAAGATACAAAAATATTATCAGTAGGAATAAATACAAAATGATGGGCGCTGAGCACATTGAGGAAGAACAACAACTAATACTAACTTGTCCATAATTTGAAAAAGTCTTTTTCACAGTTGGAAAAGCGGACAGCTAAATATATAGCAAATACAAAGATTTTTTTAATTAAAACCTACCGTTAGAATATCTAAGAGAAGCCACAATGCAACTAAACATTTAGTAGGGAAAGAAAGTGGATATATTAAGGGTGAGGGTTACATTGGAAACTGACCTTCATCATTGAAGGCATGGTAGCACAGAAACCTCTGCACAAGTGGGGTAGAGAGAAGTAAATGTAAATAAAATTATGGGGTCTTGTGGAAGAATATGACAAGAGCTAGCAAAGTAAGACTGAGGTAACAGGAAAACCACTGGAGCACAAAATCCTGGAAGACTAAGGAAGTAATAGATAAGCCATAAATAATTTACAGTGTCTGAAAACACTTCAGTGATCAAAGGGGGAGGAGAGCAGAGAGAGTGCCTTTGAGTATAGCCAGCTGCAGTTTATTAGTAAACTTTTAAAAAAAAGGAGTTCTGAAGAATATGAGAGGGTGAAAACAACAAACTGCTTATTTTCCCTGCCATTATTGAGTTTTAAAGTGAAGAACATGAATTGTGAGCTTGGATGACAACTGTCAAGTATCTACAAACCAGAACTGTAATAAAGCTTCTCAATTCAGTTAGCAGTCAAACATGTTTGGAAAGCCCTTAAACCTTGAAATTCTGTACTAGATGCACAATAAAAGGAAGTAATTTCTCATGCAATTGTTAACCTTGTGCTCCTTTCCTTAAGTACCAACAGAATTGACATCAAACTCTCAATGCCTCTCAATGATCACTTCATATCACAGCTCGTCTTGCTTCACCCTACAGAAATCTTACTAAATAACCAGTTGTGACCCAATAACTTCTTTGTGTTAAGCAGTCAGTCATTATGTTCTAGTGTTTCACAGTGTGTAGTTTGCAAACTCCATAAGGCTGTAAACACAATTCAAAATAAAGGCAAAGGTGTGCAGCACTCATGTTTCCTACCTCTTCCTGATTTAGTATTTATCGTATTGAACAGAACAATGTCTTTCAGCATAAAGTTTTTTTAAAGCTCTGCTGCCCCCAGTTTCTTACATATTTGCTAGAATTGCATACCAACAGGGATTACACATCCTGTGGTACATAATGTGTATTTTTTTAATAAAAATCATAGAATATATTTATATAGCCATACCAACTATCAGTGTTTATAACAGAAAAAACCAAGGGAAGGATTATAAATTTTCTAACATTTCAGGGATATTCTCGAGAAGGAGAGAAACTGAAATTACTGTACTGTGATGCAGAAGTCTACTACCATAGTGATTTTTGTAGCTTCCTCATAAAAAGGGCAGAGTTGGAGTCTATCAAATATGACACAGACTTAGAAGCACCTCAAGCTTGTCCATCCTGAATAATCCTGCTCTTCATAACACTTTTAAAAAATTGTAAATGTAACAATGATTAGACTGCACTAGGATTTCAGAGAGGTAATTAAAAGTTATTATTATACTATTACAATATTCTGGAATATAAACAAACTGAAACAATATCTTAAAATTATTGAGCCATCTGTTTTGGCTTTCTTTCCACAGCCAGCTTGTTGGTGCTGTGGTTAATTGCCCTTTCCTAATGATTAAGGATAACATAAATATACTAATATGTGTGTGTATATGTATATACATATATATACTCTGTTGTTTAGCTATTGTTCAAAAAAGTAACTAACTAAATGTAGTTGGAAGGATTGACATTAGTTCAGTTATTCAAAACAGCCAAAAACCCCCATGATATTTAAGGTTATCAATACATTTGGAAAAGAAGGAGTTTCTTTAATGGTAGGGGTCTTTTTTAATTGTATGTGGCCTTTTTTGTTCTTTAGATTCTGTTGCTTTTTTTTTCTCTTCCCCCTGAAACTAAATGTATGTTTCTGATTTAGGAAGAAATTAAAGAGGTTTGACTGATCTGGAGCCCTAATAGCAATTGCAAGGAATGATTATTTTAGATGCATGAACAGAACAGTGAAGGTAAGTCTCTTTAAATATTCCATAAGAACAAAATGGAAAAAAATAATCTTGGACCCACTACAATAAAAAATTTCATTGAGGAAAATTGACTTTCAATGACTTGGGTTTTCAGGGGAATGCAAAGCAAGATTTATATCTTTTGGTTTGGCAGAACACAGAGCTGCTTAAAGTACCAAAGGAAATAAATGGAGTATATTATTTTTTTCTTTATTACCCCTCAGACTTATTTCTATATTGTCTGTTATATTCCAATGATCTTCATGAAGACTAAGTTAAGGCTTTCAGTTTTGGTGACTAAAGATCTGGTGTTCTGCCAGGTAGTATAATGGAGGGTAAAAATAGATTCTGGAGATCATATTTTCAGTTTTATTCTCTACTACCAGCTACCACTTCTATTTATATTCTTTTCTTTTTTTCCCTACATATTATAGACTAGAGCTGTCTGTTCTAAGGGCAGAGAAAATGGGAAAGATCAAACAGGGAGGACCACACAAGGACTTCTGTTTTAGGGAAACCAAGATTGATTTGATGAAGTCTTACCTAAATGCAGACTCACAGACTCACCTTCTGCCTTGTCCTTACTTGGTTATTAGAAAGTTTGAGATGTACAAAGGAGCAGCCTCCTACAGGATCAATCAGGGATATGTCTAAAAGCTGTTCATTGCTATAGATTACTGGAATTTGGATGAGATTGTCTTCAAAGTTCTGGTCAGCTTCAGCCTGTGTCCTGTCTCAGTCTTAAATGCTTGAAATAGCCCTGAGGTTTCCAATGCCAAATCTACTGAGCAAAATCAATGTGGTTGAATGGCATATATTTACAGCCTATGGCTGATTGATAGTAAAGTTCTCGTCTAGCTGTGGTTAGTACAACCTTCACTAAACTAAATAATGTTAGTAGCAATCACTGTGTGGAATATATTCTGCTCACAGAATATATTCTGTGTTGTGCAACAGCATTGCAGCCAGCTTCCGTTGGTTAATGGGTCACCTAAGCGAAATTACTGGGAAGATTACAGCTGAACTCCCATTTGAACAATGTCTTAATCATAAAATGTAATAAAAATTGTCACTTCCTCCTGTGCTGCCATTACTTGGAGAATGGTGCCCTTGTCACATCAAGGTTAAATTACGAAGGTAAGCAGAAAAGAAATTAGTGGCGACTTACAGACACCCACCATAATTATCACTGCCACTTGTGGTCCCACAGTTTCTGATTATAGCAATGCAGTGTTTTTTCATAACATTAAAATTCAGTCTACACTCTACTGTGAATAGATTCATGTCAAATGCATCAGTACTGTCTGATACGCAGGGAAATTTTTTAAGGTATTCCCACAGACAGTGGAAATATAAATGTTGTATTTCTTAAGTTACTGTGGAAGTAGTTACATAACTGAAGTGCAAAACAAAGGGGAAACAAGAAACTAAAATATTCAGCATCAAATCTAATGAAAGTTTTTGCAAGCTATCTTAAAATTGTGGTAAAATGTAACATTTTTAAGCAATCTGGATTTTCAGTTATATAACTTAATGGTATTTGAATTTTCCTCGTTGATAAAACTAAATTGCTGGAATTTGCACATATATTTATGTAAATATGCTGAAAAACACTGAAGTACTGTTAGTTTCTGAAATGATATACAGCACGTAAAAAATCTTGATGTGAAAATTTCCTAATGTTACTCTTCTTATTTTTCACTTAGAGCCGTCAAGGTTTGCTTACAACAGACCTTGCTGAGGGTAACTTCCTACCCACGGCATGATACAAACTGTGAAAATGGCATGTGAAACTATTTTTTTCTCTAGTGGTCATATATTACAGCTATTTACCGTAGATGCAACACCTTTGGAGACTGGCAGCTCTAACTAGTGCCTAAGACTGTTGTAGAGCCATGACAGAAACAAATACACATTTAATACCATGAATGCATGATATCAACACAACTTTTTGGTTACAGAGATAAGGAAAATTGTAGCAACTTTAAAAATAAAAAGAAACATTTTTCAATAGTTGACTACTGTGTACTTTGTCAAGAATATAATTAAGATGAAAGACTAAGTGGGTTTTTTCTGATAAAAGCATTAAATAATCTTCAGCAAAACACAAGAGCCCACACCATTCCACCTAGCATGAATTATATAGTGAAGGTGCATTACATTCTAAGGAATAATTGGACATGTTGTTTATCCCTTCAAAAGATAACAACCAGATAACTTCTTTTCATTTGAATAGCCTTTTGTAAATAGACTCACAGTTTGAAAAACAATGAGTATTTAAGACTGCAAATACTCCTGCAACCAATTTTCATTTGGAAAAAAAAAGGCTTTATTTATGGATGGTCTTTAAAAGAAATCAAGTTTTCATCTTATGTAAGATGAAGATACGATTTTTTTTCTCCTCTCTCACATCCCTCATGCCTACAGGCTATGATTTCTCCATGTTACCTAAAAAGGCCTCCCTATTTTTTTTCCATGTTTTTTCAGCAGAAAGTTATGAAGTGCATCACCTCACAATTTCAGTAGATTTGCTGTCACTTTTTCAGAAATATGAAGATCAGCTGGGGCAAACCAGAAGAAATGAGAAGGACATAAATTCTACTATATGGGGTCTAAGCCTTCACAAAAAGAAGAAAATTGCAGAATATTACTAGTGACAATAACAATATTTTTATTTTGATATAAAAGAAAGGGACCATAAATGATTAAAAACCTTTGATGTTCACAGCAGGTGCAACTGTTGCCTTATTCTTTCCATTTAATCTTTTCTGTTTCAGTCACAAAGAAATGTTAAAGGGGAGATTGATGATGAGTGTAGAAAAGTGCTGCTAAAACTTAAATTTTAATAGAATTTATATACTTTTTGTGGGGTTTTCTTATGGGTTTTTGTTGTTTTTTTTAATTGTTTGTTTGGTTTGGTTTGTTTGTGTTTTTACTGTATTGCTATTGGTATTTTTTTGTAACACAGTTTGCATTTCCACCAAACACAGTAAAGTTCTGGGTATTAATGAGACAGCTTCCTTATAAGGAAAATTGCTCATGTAAAGTGCCAAAATATTTCATTTGTTATGCAGCAATTCTGAGAGTGATGGTCAGTGAAATAATAACTAATTGCCTCCTCCTTTTTGTTCCTCATTTAAACGTCAATGCAGATGTCCTATGTGAAGAAAAAAGTCATCTCAGGAAAGAAAGCAAAAACTTCTAAAGGTATTTATTTTGCTTCTTCAAAGTTTTATTTCTCTGTAGGGTCTTCTCAGTCATTCTGCATGGAAGTTTCCTAATTCCGTGAGCCTCCATGAAAAAAAGAAGTTGGCCAAACAAAGATGGAGAACTGCATACCTGTGGGCACTGTGTAGAGTAATGGAGGCTTTGTAAAACTATTAAAGAGTTTCAAACAATACAACTCAGTAGTTGGAGAGTTTTCCTAATTACTGGGGTGAGAGGGTCATTGTTAGTAAGTCTATCACTGACATTTACTGCTGCAAGTTTATTCATTCCCTGTCATTCAAAGTGGCTCTTGTGGTTAACTCCACTATGCAGCTGAAGGCTGCATGACAGAGCAACAGGGGAACATGCAAGACTGTTTTTTTTATTTTTTTTTTAAATTCTAAGTAATTAGAAAAACTGTTGCAACCAAAACATTCTGTACAGATGACAGGAAAGAAATAATTCTGTGAAAATTGGCCTTGGAAACTTCCAAGCACCAGAAAAAAATTATCTTCTTGATGTTACTTTGTAAATTTGACTTACATAAATTCAAGATAGAATTATTCTTGGGGGTTAGTCCTAACTTCAAATAATGATTTTCCTACCCATAAACATTGCTGGGTATTTAAGTAAAATATTGCCCTGAAAAGTCTCTTAAACTGCAATTCTTTTTCTTTTTGACGTCAGGGATGGTTTTTGTTTGGTTTTTTTTTTTTTTTTTACTTAAATTATCTCTTGATTTTTAATCCTAAGTGTAATATGATAAGAAATGCCAGAGGATATTACTTTACTAAATCAGAGAGAGTATACCCTTTAATCTAGCAATATCAACAAAAAGCTCCCCCCCCGCAAGCACCTTATGAAATTCCATCTGAAAACTTCATGTAAGAATAATTAGAAGGTATTTCGTCATCTCTTATCATCACAGACTTGTAAAGATTAGAATGCAAAGGTCTTCTTACGTACACATAGAATTTGTACTCTGGAACCTGACCAACCTTGGCATTTTCTGATCCTCTAGAATGATAGACTAAGAATCCTCCCGTGGTCCATGAAAGATCACAGTAAATCCCTGGAAAGCAAAGTAAAGCCCAAGGATATTTTTGTCTGAAGACTGAACAGTAAATAGAGGGATGAAGGAAGAAATGTTGCAGCCTTCTGTTTTCCAGCCCTGAAGACACTCCTGTCATGAATCTCCAGCCATGCGATTCTTTTCCTACCAACTGTCAGCCTGACCTTTGGTTTCACAAAGGCTGTGTTTGTGATGGCACCATTGGGAATGTACTGCTTTAGCTATTAAATATGTGGATTTCTGAGTTGATTTATTTATTTTTCTCACACTTCTTTTTCACAAAATACAGGGTACAGCTTAGGACAAACTCAATAACCTTGAAGAAAGAATGGAGATTAATACAATAGATCCTGACTGAAACAGTTCTGATTTCATTAACTTTTGCTGTAATGTTACTGCTTGCAGGGCCTGTGTTTGTGTTGAATTTGTAACTCTGTTGTTAGTTAAAAGGACTAGATTAGATTTCCTCTCTCATTGATGTCCTAGATGAACCATGTATGTATTGCTGGTTCCTTATGGTGTTTCTGTTACAGATCTGAGGTCTAGGTATTGTAATATTCAACCTATCCATAGTTCTTTGCCCCAGACTTTTAATAGGATCCTCTGGCAGGGGTGATTTTTCTGCACTCCTCCTCCATTAAATTGGTGAGAGGCATCAGAGGGAACTGAAATTAAAATGCTGAGAAAGAGATGAAAAGCACACAGTTGTTACTGCAATTGCTTTTTCTGAGGTCATTTCAAATTTTTCGTAGCTTTTACTTAAAGATACAAGTAGCATTCCTAATTAAATGGAAATTTTAATAAGGTAGGCATGTTTTGCCTCATAATAAGGAAGCAGAATGGTTATTGCAGAAATTCTATTAATACCTAATAAGAGGTTATGTTGGTTTACACTTTGTGACCATACTTAACAAATGCAAGATTTGGTTTACTTGCATGCATTATTAAAACCCCAATTTAATATAGAAATTTAATAACTATTTCTTCATGAAGCTTTTGCCAGTTAAAAATTTTTATATGTCTCGCTGAAAGATTGGTATCACATGAAGAATGAAAGAAACACTTTTGTTTTATACGTATCCCTTATTAGACTTTAAAGTTTTAGTGGAATTCAGTATTCTAAAAGACTTTTGCTCTTTTCAGTAATTATGTTTGACTTTCTTGCCACCAGAATTTTTCAAAGGAAGATGAGCGATTTCTACTTGTGACTAATTCAAATAGAGCACTCTGTAAACAACCATTTCTCATAACACCTTGAATTTCCTTTGAAGATTCCTATGCTGTTTCATACCCTAACATAACATTAGCACATGTACATTTCTCAAAGTACTATCTGTAAAAATATAACTTTTCACTTGTTTCTGACATTTCTAATTTATTTTAATTTACTCTGTAGATTGTTAATTTTTTCCAAGAAACAAAATGCTGGTGCATAGTGATTTTATTCTGCTTACAGGATCATAGAACAGTCCAGCTTGAAAAATCTTTAATGATCGTAAGACAGCAAAGAATTTAATTTTTTAAATTGTGCTTTTGTCTCAAGCTGTTTCAGTGCTACTGGTTGTCTTAGAGCAGGGTTCTCAAGCCTCTCCATATCTTCATTCATTTCGAGGTTCTGTTGTGCTTTTTCAATTCCACAATAATGCTGTAGTGGGGAAAGTCATCCTTGTAAGGTCTTGATTTGCTTTGCTGTACATCTTAATAGAAGTCAATCCAGTACAGTGCCAAAACATTTGAAGATCATTTTCTGTAGTCAACAGCTGTTCTTGTTTTGCAGAGGGTGTGATTCACTCCAACATATGGACCTTTACAGTATCTTACACTCTTCAGGGTCCTGACTTATCAGAGTAACACTTTGAAACCACTGAAGTTAAACAGGCATAACTTTGTAGTGACAGAGTGATGAATTAGGTTTTCACTGTAGTTGTGCAGAGCAGTCCAGAAAACTCCAGAAATAATAAAGTATCTTGTTCTCAGAATTTAGGAATCAATCTAAAGTCTTGTTCTGCAAACTGCAACATTATCAGCTTGGTTGGGCAATGACATTGATGTTTTTTTGTTGTCACAAAATAATTCAGTCTCAACAGTGTAAACAAAACCTTTCTACCCTTCTCTCTTTTGTAGTTGTTTTTAGTTATTAAGTATATGTTTCCATAGGACCCTACCACAGTTGTGCACTTGCATACAAGCCAGAACATCTGGGAGGCTCACGCAGAAAAAAGAGGGTGGAGAGAGAAAAAGAAAGAGCTATATTCCCATTTTTCATTTGTGGTCAGTTTTTAACTCTACCAAAAATGAAATACAAACTTCCTAAGAACACTGAGGGGCAGAGTTGTCAGTCTTACACAAAATAATTAGCATCAGGTTGAATCTAACACATCTGGCTTTTTGGCAATGACAAACAGCACAAATTGCTTTAGTATGCCAGACAGCATCACTAGTCATCTAGTGATCTAAATCTATACAGATTACAGTAGTGATGGATTGATATTCATGTCATTAATACTAAGAATAATAGTAAAAGTTGAAATATTTTTGATGGACCAATGATAGATTTATATACCTCAGCATGTGAAAAGTAAGCACATATGGAAACTCACAAATTTAAAGAGATGAAATGAAAGTTTTTGCAACACCATCTAAAGAATAAGGTAAATATAACTGTACTGGTTACATATGTGAAACACAAATGCAAAGAAAATAATGGTGTTTAGCAGAACTTGGCATGACTGTTCTGGTATACTCAAGTTAGCACAAGATAAAGCAGGAGTGTTGTTTTACTGAGAAGACTCAGACAGGTGTTATTATACCCATAAATCTAGGCCTCCTACTCCTACTGTGGCTCCATCATGTGATGCCACAGCAGAATCCAAACCATATGATGATATTCTCATCAGAGCTGCACTCATCTTTGATTACTCTTTTAAGACATTGTGTGAACTAGTTGTCTTGATGCAAGAAAATATTTTGCTGACATTCCTGGACTGAGATGGAGGGGAGAGTCTGTGATATAGTCAACATTCAGTTTTCAGTTTGGATAAAGTAGGGCATAACACTTTGTTATGGCTCTTAGAGCATCCAAAAATGTCTTATACTCACAGATGTAAAGAAAAATTAATTTTTAAGGTTCATTGCAATGCAAATAGAGAAAGAACATGACACCAGTCTTCAAATGCAGGAAAAATGCATTTTTTCTTTTTTTTTTTTCATAATTTTGACCTCTCATAGGAATAATTTAATTTTTTTAAAAAAATTAGAGATTTTAGTTGCATGTTAGGAAGAAATTATTTACTCAGTGGGTAGTGAGGCAGCAGAACAGGTTGCCCAGAGAAGTTGTGGATGGCCCATCTCTGGAAGTGCTCAAGGCCAGGTTGGGTGCGGCCCTGGGCAACCTGATCTAGGGGGGGGCATCCCTGCCCATAGCAGGGGATTGGAACTAGATGGTATTTAAGGTCCTTTCCAACCAAAGCCTTTATATTTTATATGATTCTGTCATAATTCTTATCATATTACTGACACAGCATGAAATAAATTTTTTCAACAATAATATTGCTTCTTTATATCAAAGAGCATTTTGTACAACTGGAAAAGGAAACTGGAGGTATGGGTCTGTGGTTCAACTGCATCTATCAGCTTAGATTGCCCTTAAATTGCCCAATGATACGCATAAAAAGCACAGAATATCCTATATGTTTGTGATAAAATGTAAAATGTGCAAAGGGGTACATATGCAGGCAATTTTCCTACACCTGGAGTAATTATATTTTATGTCAACAAGATGAAAAATGAGCAAGCTGCTGTAAATGATTTACCTACAAAACCAAAACCAAAATAATAAAATAAACCCCCACACCAGTACGTTAGTCATCTGTGCACTGTCCATCTGTGTTAAGCTACTCTGAATTGTCAGTCATGAAGGGAAAGAATTCCACTTCCTTAGGATACTTGAGCTTCAATTGATTTTTATTTAAGGTTGTGAGGATTCAACATTTAAAACAATTAGTTAATTGTCCTGCTCAAAAAGACATTTGCAGTGAGTTGAGGAGATTTGAAAGACTTTATGTGACTTGTCCTAGGTTCCAATTTCTCACCTAACATAAATTTACAAAAAGTCACTTGGCATGTGAGAGGCCTTCCTTAAGAGTTTATTGTAATGCAGGACTAAGGAGGATGTTTCTAGCAGTCCAAAGCTGGAATAAAAAGTTGTTCTGAGTCCTCAGCTGCTACAATCATCTTTCCACTTCTTTTATGCACCAGGTTAGTGGCTATTTTTGAACAGCTAGTGGCTGCATGAGCTTCTCTCCTACTGCTTCTTTATTCCCTGAATTTCAGGGGACTCGGATCCACCAGGATGAAGAATAAGAGAAATTTTTTCAGCATTTCTTACATGGTTCTCTTTAAAGCAAAAACCTCATAAAAATGCTATTTGTCTGGAGCTCTGTTTCCATTTCTCTTATTTTTCAAAGCCTTATCCCTTTACCTGTTTTGCTGTACTTTCTGGTTTTGTTTTGAATTTTGCACAGTTTTGTTTAAAGCAAAGGCTTTTGCAACCATGTTGTGGCTGTCTGTCTGCATGTGCTGTAATAAAAGACTGAAGAATCATGTCAAATGGTTTTCTCTTTTTACTGCACAAATTATTAGCCCAAAAACCTCCAGTTCTTTTTGTGCAATTTCCATGGCACTGCCAGTGTCTCTCCTATAAAGTGTTTTTTTTCAGGAAAATGCAAAAATTGGTGCATGTGTCATACCACAGTTGCTAATCTAGATAGGAGTGATTAATATTCTTAAAACCTCAAATAGCAAAGGAAAAAAAAATACTTTCTGCACCAGAGAAACATTGTTACTGTACCATTCTTTTAACTGTGTTGTTAATAGCAAGAATTACAGGTCTCACTGCTGAGTAGGTATGCAAATACATCAAAGTAATAAGGGGGAAAAGTTGAGCTCAGACTGTAACAGCTTTCCTGCTTTCTGCAGGATGCTAGAGATATTTTTCTTGCTTTATCTAAATAAAGAATTTTGCAAATAAGAATCTGTACTTTGATTCTGAATGATTTCCAGTTCTAGCTGTTCCCCACTATCTGCTATCAGTTATATCCCAGAAGAGAACTCTATTCTCCCTGTTATCTTATCAATTGTCCTTACATTTACTCACCCTGTGAATTTATTTATAATGAAATACTCTACCTCTGAGCAGGAAGTTTGAAATTTTTGTGAAACAATAATGTTACACTATTATTGCTTCTCAGAAACGTCTTTTTTTGTTACTCTGTGAATTATATGGTGTTAGCTTTCTGTGGAGCACTTAGTTTCTATTAAATTTGCAGAAAGACCTGGTCATACAGGGTATTATTTTAAAAAATCCTATTCTTTCTAGCAATTTTTTGTGTTATGATTTTCATGGTTAGCAGCACTGAATTGTCTATCATGACTTTTTTCCCCAATTTTTGGTTTTTTCCATAAGAATTTGGGGCTAAAGAAAACAGAAAAAGTTTAGCTGAAAAGTGATGGTTAGAAGGAAAAATTGAACTCATGAATGTGGAAACACACAAGCAAAAGCACTTTTTTCCCCCAGTAAGATGGAGGAAAAGCAGGACTGGCTTTGTTTTTTATTGTCCCAAGGCAAGAATCAGATGTGTGAGAAAAACAGAAATAGCCTTAGCAAAATACTTATTTTATTGACCAAAAATTACAGTGAAATGTATTTTGCAGTAACTATGTTGCAAAATCAGAGAAAGTAGGTTAAACATCAAAACAAAGAAAAAAAATTCAATACATTCATAAATAGTTCAGTTAAATATAAAAAAGTCAATATGTTTTACTGGTATGTATTAGGTTTTCAGCATCTCAGTTTTAGTATCTGTATAAATGTTTGGCTAAGTCACTTTTTGTTTACAAGAACATGAGTGAGGATAAATGAAGTGATTACTTCCAAATTCATGCCATTTTTGCTGGTTTTAGAAATACTTTTAGAAAGTATCATTATCCAGCCAGTATATTAAAAATTATGAGTATTCTTTTAAAGCACAAAATTTTATTAAACTAATGTAATCAATGAAATAGCAAATCATTAACACAATTTAAAATAGAAAATAGCAAATATTCAACAGTGAAAATTTTCATAGTGAAAAATGAACTGGTGTTTAAAAGCTGCTGTAAAATGCCATTAAAATTGCATAGGAAAAGAATGTCTATCTGCAAATAATTTATAAGCTGAGGAAAATATTTCATTTTGAAAATGTTCATATCTATGTATATTTGAATAGTTATGCTCATGTATGGTTTATGAATACCTCTGCTTTATAAGAATTCCAAATCTACCATGATAGTGTGAGTGCCTCATTGGGACTTCCATTGAAACCAGCTAGCATCCCCTGGGATAAACTGTTCTTAGCAATTATTTTTTTTCTTTTAGTTCAATGAAATGCTTTTGTATGTCTGTGAGTAATAAGGGTGGTGAAGGATTTAAAGAACAAGTCCTGTAAGGAGCAGCTGAAGGAGCTGGGGTTTAGCTCAAGAAAAGGAGGCTCAAGGGTGTTCTTATTGCTTTTCAGATCTACCTGAGAGGAGGCTGTAGCCAGGTGGGGATTGTCCTCTTCCCCTGGGTAACAAGAGACAGGACAAGATGAAATGGCCTCAAATCGTGCCAGGGGAGCTTTAGATTGTATATTGGAAATACAGTTTTCCCCAAAGGGATGGTTAAGGACTGGAAGAGGCTGCTCAGGGGAGTCACCATCCCTGGAGATATTTAAAAAGCATACAGATATGTGCTTAGAGAAGTGGTTTTTGGGTGGATTTGGCCATGCTGGGATAATTGTTGGACTTGTTTATCTTCAAGGTCTTTTCCAAACTTAGCGATTCATTGATTCTATAATGATCCTAATCATCTTTTCCAACATAAACAATTCTACAATTCTACATGGTATGATGCCACATATGAACCTGAGTTGTTTAAGAATGGTGGTATAGCACATGCTAGTGATGTCCCAGTTTTCTTTTGAAGTTGATAGAAAAGACCATTATCTAGAAATTTATAAAGGTAAAACAGCCTTCAGATATTTTGCTTAACATTTTAAAGCAATGTATTACAAGAGTATATAAATATATTTATTTTTGTTGCATTTTATGCAAAAGATGTTTCTTGTTCTATAAGAAACAGTCTTACAAAATGGACCTCTTAATCCTGACATGCAGTATCTATATCTATATATAACAGGAAAATGCTGTAAACACACTGAAGGCACAAGATAAAAGCTGAAACTTTCAGAAGAAATGGGAATTACACACACTATTGAGCACAGTAAATCAACAATATGAAAATTGTCCAGTATAAAAATAAAATTTTTTCCAAAAGCCCTGAATGCAAGAAAAGTATATAATCTATAACAGTGAGATAATTGGATTTCACGGCAGTACAACTTTAGAAAAACAAAACTTTTAAATTCTTAAGAGTGATGTTATCCATTTCCCATAAGTCTTGGAAATGAGGACACACTTGGATTTCCAAGTATCAGCTGAAAAGAAAGATCAGCAGTATGAACAATATAATGTAAAAGAAAGTTGCCTTCTATTTTCTTTTTTTAACTATTCTTCTTCTTGAAAGCAGTCAGGAGAATTTCATAGCCAGTAGAGAAGGGAGGACGTAAGTGTATAAGGCCACACATACTACATGAAAGCAAAAAATTTGCCTAGTCCACTGTTTTGTGGAAAGATATGGAAACATAAAGATGACAAAACAGAGTACACATTAAGTAATGCAACTTCAGGATTTACCAAGCTGAAAAGAGAAAATATTTGGAGATTCCATGTGTAAGAAATGATATCTTTGGTATTATATAAAATTATTGGGTTGTACAGTGCACTCTTGTTTCAATTTATCTAATTTACTGGTCAGCTTGTAGCATCTTGCAGAAAATAATTCCTCAGCTTAATTACAGTGTGCCAGAGGAAGTTCCTCCCTCTGACTGTTTTAAACCTCTTACTTCCTAGCTTTAACTGATGTTGTCATTACCAGTTCTGGATGATAGTGAAACATATTTCCCAACTGGTTTTCCTATGCTGCTCATGATTTCACAAGTCTCCATCCTCTTCCTCTTGCCTTTCTTTTTTTTTTTTTTCTCTCCTTTAAGATTTAGAAGCAAACAAGCAAATGAACACACAACACATATAGAGAAGTGGTGTTGCTATGGAATGCACTCTAGACCTTTGATCATCCTTTACACCCTTCTCTGAACCATTTCCAGTATTATCTGCTTCATGAGGAAAAAAGACAAGAAAGATTTCCAAGTCAGGGAAAGACATGGGTATACACAATGGCAAAGTAATATTTTCTCTCCTAATAAAGTTCTTGGCTCCAGATAACAACAAGGATACACCATCAACTACTCTGCAGCTCATTATGTCTTTCAAGCAATTTCTTGTGTCTAGTGTTAAAAAAGCCTATCATATAGAGGTGCTAATTGTAAATTTTTGGTGGGAGTAGAAACTTGTTCAATTTGTCTCCCTGTATAGTGACATATCATGTTTCTCTAAATGAAAACTTTAGTCATAATCACTTCAAATGTAAAATATCTTGCCTAAATTGTAGCTCTGCAAGTTTCCCAGTATAGCAGTTCATTCTCAGACCAGTTTACATCCATAATTTCACATGATGATGATATTTCATGCTCTTAAATTATAGCTGGTGACATCAGGGCCATCCACCCATCCAAGCCACGAGCATCCATTTCTTCTAGAAGCATGCTGTGGGAGACTGTGTCAAATGCTTTACTGAAGTCTAGATAGACAGCATCCACAACCTTGCCCTCATCTGTTAAGCAGGTCCTCTTGTCATAGAACAAGATCAGGTTGGTTAAGAACGACATTCCTTTCACAAATCCATGCTGGCAGGGCCTCATGCCTTGAATGTGCTTTGCAATGGCACTCAGGTTGATCTCTTCCATAACCTTGCCCCAAACTGAACTAAGCCCTTCTTTTTTTCCTAGAAACACAGCATTGTTATTCCTATATTATATGCTTGCTGTTCATGACATTATGTGGTACAGACAAGTCTTGTTCTCATTCACATCTCAATAGGCTTGGTTTCTGATTATACTTTAAGTTGTAAAACTGATTTTTTTTTTTCCTACTGAGAATCTTTTCGTAGGTCTCCTACCTGGTCTGAAGGCAGCCATATCTTCTGTACCAATACATTGTTTATAATTTAATCATCTTTTTGTTTGCATATAGAAACAGAGGGTGTGGCCTCTCTCACCTAAAATGTAACATTTATTTAGGTTTGTTTTCAACAGGGTTTTATTACTTTACTGCTGAAAGACAGAGGACATTTCTGAATTTTTGTTTTAGAGCCAAAAAGAGAACCTTTTTAAGGTGAAGCACTTTTCAAGGCTCAGGCATCATGCCTCCTCCAACTCCCCTCTGTCCTTCCTTTTCTGTCCTTCACTGCCACAGAAGAGAGGCCCTTTCCCAAAGTTCAATTTCACAGTCCCAGACATGTCCCATTCCATTCATGCGATCAAGTGTTTCCGAAGAAGGCAGAAAAGCCCAAATCTTTGCTATTGTAGCTGGTGTTGATTCCCCAACACCAAACCCAGCGTAAGGAAATCCACCTTTCTGATTGGTTTATCATTTTGCAGCCACAGCCACACCTAAAATAATTAATACAAGCCATTAAATGAACCACCTTGCAACAGACTCAGAAATTAACTTGAGCAGAAGGAGGCATCACGGTCTAAAGAACAAGTTCTAGAGGAGTGTGATGGTTCACATTGTTAGGTGACATTAGATGTAAGAATTCGACATTAATACCAAATATTGACTTAAGAAAAAAATTGAAAAATGAAGTAATGCTTTATGGGCAAATCAGAAATTGTATTTGTTGCTGATGGCTTTTTAATGGTCTAGAAAGTAATGGATTTTTCTTCTTTTTATTTTTAAATCATGATCCTTCCATTGACTACTAATTCAAGTCATAGTAAATCAACATGTTGCATTAGACAGAGATCAAGGGAATGTTTTAAAGCACAATATTGAGACATTTAAGGCCAAGACCTTGATTGTAACAGGCAATGATGCCTGGCACAAAGTGAAGCTAGAAAAAGGATATCAGTTGAATTCATATGTGATATATTAATTTGCAAAATTATTTCACAAAGGAATAGTATTAAAATTTGGAAGGTCTTTCTTTTGCAGTTTTCTGTCAGTCAGAGTTGGTTCTGCTTCCAATCTTAACCAGTAACATATGTCAAAAAATTTTACTACCAATTTAGCATGTTTGAATGCTGCTTAAAATTAGCTGTGGTGAAAACAGTAAGAACAAGAAAAGATGTAAGAAAAGATTGCAATTTTCTTCTTCCCACTGGTTAGTGCTTTGCCCTGTGAGCTCTTTGCATTTCACACAGTCTAGACTGCATGAGAGTGATACTAGTCTTTCTAAAGAGAGACTTGTTTGCAGTTATTTGTCCTCCCCTTTCTTTTCCCATCTGTTTAGTTATGAAGTGAAGGCATCAAGCTACAAGACTACAAATAATATTTTGGTGTTTGAATGCAAGTTTAAGCATTTCAATTTAAATTGAAAGAGTATGTAGAAATTAATTTATCATCCCAAAAGGGTTGGTGATAGCAACTTGTATCCAAAAGCAGATGACAAAAACAACAAAATGCTCTCTCCCCTAAATTGTTATTCCTGTTTTTCACATATGTCTTTGATTACCAGTGTGCCTCTCCTAAACATGATTTCTACTCACAAAGAAACCAGGGTCCACAAAATTAATAGAATGTATTTTGTCCTTCTTTTTATGTATCCTTTTGAGATAAGGTTTAACTCTCTTAAATTTTGAAACAGAGTCAGATTAAAACTGTAAAGATGTCACACATAACATTTTTGCTACTCATTCAGCCTTCATTTTTCAATATATAATTTGCCCACTCATGCAAGTCAGATAACATTAAAAAAATTATGGTTTTCATTTTTATAAGCTATTATGCAGTAGAAAATATTGGCTTTGTAATGTCAGTTCTAATATTGCAATAGTTACCTTGTGAGTTAGTTTTTCTTACAAATTCAGTGTTAATGTTTCAGTGTTTCAGTGTTTCAGTGTTTTCCTGTCTCACTGTTTTCCTATTTCAGTGTTTAGATTGTGCTGAAGATTTAAAAAATATTGTTGTGTCTACAAAACTGTAAGTCTTAAATGCATTAAGCCTTTGAATAGCAGCGACCTTTTGAAAGTCAATCCTTTTTTTTGCATCCTTTCCACTTAAATATATATTTTTAAGTGTTAATCCGTTTTTCCTGTCTTTCAAATGAATCTATTTTAATCTGTTAAATCAAAGGTGACACAGAACTCATGGTGAACTAGGTGAAAAAATTAATAACAGTGCTTTTTCTAGAGCAATAATAGTCTAAAATAGCAATTAGTATGCAAAATAAAGCCAGCCAAATAATCCTGGTACATAAACAGCCAATGGGAAGGATTTAACTAAATATTTGCAAAGAAGTCATAGCAGATTGACTTGAAAACTCTCAGATGGAAGGTCCCCAGATATAAATATTTACTTATAGAATCTGTCATTCCTGACTTCCTAATATGTTATCCTTTATGCATAATTCATTTTATTTGTGGCCTTATTAAGACATAATTATCTATTAAATTCATTACACCATTGTTAAAATTGACATATTATTTCTGTTTCTTTCTCCTTAGTGCTAAAAAAATGATCCAGGAATATGTTTGTACAGGTAATGAATGAGAAACTGTCTTGAATTTCTGTCTGCTGTCACAGGTAAGCAGACCTCCACACTAAAAGGAGAAGAAATATAATCTAATAACTAAGATATAGAAGGTAGAAATAGGTATTGGCAATCAGCTTTAATTTTCAGCGCATTCCTGGTGCTATCTGGATAGTGAATGCCCCAATAAAGCTGATGTATTTACTGAGCAGATCAGTAAAAATGAACTGCAGAGCTAGTGGACAGATACAGCATATCAGACAAAAGACAGAGAACTAGCTGAAAATAAATAGTTCAACTTCATGTAGAAACCAGTCACAGTGAAGTCATGCTGGAGGATTGATACAGATATCCATAAGATTATGAGAAACTGTAGAACATGAGTATAGAAAAACTGTCCACTTTGTGTTCCAAGACAATAAATGGATTTTACTAACACAGAGTTAAACTGCAGAACACTTTACCACCACTCACTAGGGATACCAGGAGTGTACATAGCAGACAGAAGCCCAGTATGGGTATCTGTTTGTGTAGAAGTGATTTAATGAAAAGGAGTCAAGAGAGAAAAAAAATGTTCTAAGAGTTGTGGGATGATACATTTTACAGCTTTTCTTGTACCTCCACAGAAACTTTTTGGGCTAGTAACAAGACAAGCAAAAATCTTTTAAGTATTTCATTTTTGATAGTTTGGTCATTGTTTACACTGCTCATGATCAAATTAATGCAATTTGGGTAAAACAGTACAGTTTGATGGTTTTAGTATCTGAATGACTCCCAGTACTTTTTCAACTTCTCTACATTTTAAGCGTTGCATTTATAAATTGCTCAGTCTGTAGCCTCTTGTGGCATTGCACCTTTGGTGCCTTATTGACTGCTGCTAATGGAAAATGATCCACTACAAAAATGCTGGAGGATATTTCATCTCTGCTACACTGCAATACCTTCAATTTATACAGCTTGTTAGTATTTGATGCTTACCATAATTTATTACCTCTAGACTCTGGGGGTAACCTAAACATTTTCTCTATTTTCCTCTTTCATGTTAAGAATTCACTTGTTTAAGAATTTGAAAGATCTTCTGAATGATCATTATTCTTCTAGACACAATGTATCAGATAAGTTACTGATATAACTGCTGAGTAATTTCTCTGCTCCAAATGCAAACATATAGAAAGTTATATATATGTATAATTATTGATCATTGAATCTAAGTACATAACTTCGCTTAATGCTTTTAAATTTATAGCATCCACAACACAAATTCTTGCAGTCCTGGGATATTAATGATTCAGAAGATAAAGCTTTGAAAAATAGCTGTATTGTTACTGACTTTGATGTGTACAGTCATTATGTAAATTGTTTCCCTTAGCAAATAAAAGTTTAGGAAATGACATAACTGTGATATGTCTGCAGTTATAGGTCAGTAACTTTACATTGCCTTGTCAGTGTGATGGGATGAAACTAATGTGCTTAAGTAGAACCTGGAACAAATTTGTTTTTATTCAACTTGTCACTGTCCTTTTCAATATTCTACTCAAAACTACTGATAAAAAATTTTTGAGCATGAGAAGAAGGAATAAATAGACAAGTACTTCTGCTGTTGATCCAGGACATACCTTGGCTGTACTGTTTGATGTAACTAACCTTTTTGATAGGCTTTGGACCGTCAGTTGACCTTTTTCTCCTAATACCTTCCAGCATTCATGTACTTCAGAAATGATGACTTTTTGCTTGCTTTAGCCATATTTTTTCTTATGAACACAGTGTTCATTATCCTTCTCACTATAATGTCAGATTGAAAGGCAAACATTTGCTGTGCTATTGCTTTCTTCTTTCAATATATCAATGGCTTAAGCTATGAACTCTGTATATACTTAAGGCTCCTAAGCACATCAAGGGAAACTGGATATCACTGTCCTTTGTTGAGCTAATACCAGCCAGATAGTGGACAATAAGTTACTTCAGGTAAGATCAGTATCAACTGATCTCACTTTATTGCTTTGGGGTTACTCAATGAGGCCACCAAGGGAAAGAAATGGAGCTGACCAGTGGCTGTTATAACTTGTGAAACATGAAAAATGTTGTGGATCGTAAGTAAAGCAGTAACAGTTCTGCCTAGAAATGGAAATTCAATTCTCAGCTTACAGTTAATGAGACCATTATCATGTTCTTCATAGTTCTAAACACTTAGAGGCTGTTGTGATGAAATCTAATAGATTCGTATCATTATGTTGTGTAAATGATTGAAATTAGCATTAGATTGAAATGGCCTGAAATATGCCATTTGAAATACAGTGCAGAGTGATACTGAGGACATTGTCTTTCCACTTTGTAAAGCATTAGTTTAAAATGACTTTGTATCCCTTGTGCTAATATTCCATGTATGTAAATGTTAAATGCTGCCAACAATAAATTATAAAGAAGAAAAGTTTGTTTGTTTTATTCTATACTCATCCTGGTAATGAGGGATGAATTGTGCTGGGCAGCCAGAAACACTGCTGGTGAAACAGGCAAAAACTTAATGAATACAAAGTAGAATTCATACAGTTCCATATCTCTCTGTGTAGGGAATTTAACAGTAACCTATTTTTCTAAGAAATTATGCTTGTGATGATATGGAATTTATTGTCAACATTTTCCTCTCAAGCTTTTGGATCAAGACATGGAACCTTAAATTGACACACTGATCTTTATGGCTAATTGTTTATCACTGAGGTTTTCCTTGGGAAAAAAAAAAACCTCAAAAAACACCTTCAGAATAAAAAAGGCATCACACCTTTACTACATGTTCAGCTGTGTTGTGTCCTTTCAATGGAACTCGGGAGTATTTTGATTATCAAGTATAGGCTTAAACAATTTCCTTCAAATACTTTTTATCTTTTGTTAAGTGGTGTTAAGTGGCAGATGTTGCTATTATTTTTAAGGTCTTGCCCAGTTGAAATGGAAGGAACCTGCAAAAAGGACAAAATTATGTATTGCTTCCTAACCTAGATAATGTATCACACTGCTCAAGAATGACATAATTTATGCAGGGTGGGGGAAGTGTTCTGCCAATCATGGTTTTTAGCAAAGTGAAGGAGATAGAAATTTTTTTTAGATACGTAACAAAAAATCCACACAGAAAGTACTCAAAAAGTCAAGAATGCAATTGTAAAAGCAGGGAAATTAGCTAATAGTACCTGTGGTTGCATGCTAATTGGAAAAATGTTACTAATTGTGAGTAAAGATGAGTGTTCTTGCTGACAGCTTCCTACTGTGTTCATAGCAGTAGCACTTGTTACATCCTTAATCCATAAACAGGATTGCCTTCCCATTTATTGTTTCCTAATGCTTGACTGCCTCCAAATTTGTAATTGACTCATAGGTTAATAACTTAACTTGTTTATTAATAACCCAATAAAATGTTCTGTGAAATAAACTTTATAGCTTTATGAGACTCTTTTTGATTGTGCTCTTTTTAGTGTTCAGGTGGAGGGCTTTTTGATACTATTTTAGCAGTGATTTTGAACATCATTACTAAAATAAGGAACTTATTTTCCTGATGGTGCTTATTAAACCATGCCTTTAAACCTTTCGGAATGGCTGCTGAATGGCAGTGGGAAATTTAAGAAGTCAGGTCTACAGTTTCTTCTAGTATTTTATAGGATCACACTGTATTTATGGTTCTCAAAATGTGGTTTGCATACAGTGTTCTTAATATTCTATGAGACAAAGACACATATCACACACAGCCAAGTTCAAAATTAAGCTTTTGCAAATTCTTATCATACCATCCACTAACATTCATTGAAGATCAGGACAGTCTGGTTGTCTCTAAAGGTACTCAGTTCTTTGCAGATCAGTACTGTATTTTATTGCCAGAGTTTTAAAGTTATTTTATATTTGGATCCACTGCACACCTCCCCAGAGGACCTTAATCTAAAATTATTCATTCCTCCTCTGTATTCTCCAAACCATTGGCAAATTCTCCATTTTTCAGCAGAAAACTAAAAAACTAGAGAGAAAATACATTTTCCTATTTTAATGGAAATATTTTTACATTGATTTGCTTTTATTTAGTTTTCACATTTAATTTTCTTCTCATAGTCAATGATCATGTTGAGAAATAGCAGCTAGACTGGCTGAGTTTTGCTCCCATTATAAACCCATGGCATCAAAATGGACTATTTATTCCAGAGGCCCAACGGTGTATGAGCCAAGTAAGCCCGATTTTCTTCAAAAAGTATTCAGAGAGAAATCCTTATTAAAAAAACACTAAAGACAGATGGTTTTGCTTGTTGTCTTCAAAGAATAAGGGTTAGCCTAAAAAGTACCTCATTAATAACTCCAAAGCTATACCTTTGAAGGTTCAGTTGCCTCACCAAACACTTGGTTTTACACATTTTACTGACACACAACCCCTCCTTCCTGAAAAAATCCAATACCCAAACCAAACCAAAACCAAAAGAACAACATCAGCAACGACAAACGCTAAACCCAATACTTATGGATACCTATGGAGACCTAAATGTAAGCTTTAATTTTCTTTGAATTTCTTTTTTCTTTAAAAAAATATACAGGGCATTATAAAAGGTTTGGGGTTTTGTTTGTGGGAAAAAAGTCTCATCATAATATTTTCCATTTTTAAGAACTCAATATATACTGCAAAAGCATGAATAATTTCAGAAGTTTAACTTGAAGGACTATTCCAAGTCTTCTGGGATAAAAGTGTGAGAGGAACATGAGCTAAAACAAAGAACCAGTATTTCCATTGCCCTAGTGCATGTCTATGTTTATATTTGTAGCACCTGAGTTAAAAGTCAAGCATACTTGAAAAGGGAGGATAGGTAAAAGCAAAGGAATATTTTCTCAAAGATCCGAAAATCTTGACAGAAGACCAAGAATTTTTCCACACATTCAAGGTAATCATTAATTATCCTGGAAAAAACCTGACATGCTCTGCGTCAGTTAACAATGAAAGGTGAAACATTAACACTTTGGGCACTAAAATGGACATTGAGCTATTAGAGAGCATCTGAAGCACGGCCAAGAGGATGGGGAATGGTTTGGAGGGTAAGCTGTATGAGTGGCTGAGGTCACTTGGTCTGTTCAGCCTGGAGGAGACTGTGGGAGACCTCAGAGTGCTCTTCAACAACCTTACCAGGGCAAGATGAGGGGCAGGCACCGATCTCTTCACTTTCATGACCAGTGGCAAGACTCAAGGAAACGACATGAAGCTCAGTCAGGGGCTCTTTACTTACTTCTAACTTATTTATGTCTTTTTACCAATGTTTTGAAAGCAAAGGAAAAATAACAGTAACGGTGCATAGAGAAAAAGTCCATTGAACCATAGATCAAACTGTTGTCAAGAATATTTATTAATTTATATTCTGTAAACAAAAGGGGTTTTTTTTATGTTGAGTATGAAATAGATAATATTCTTATATGTTTGTTTGCTTTGTTTTATGCTTCCAGTGCTTTCATTTCAGAACCAATATGTTAAACAAAGACACTGTTGCTTAGCAACTTAAAGTATTTCCTTTTTAAACTCAATGCTCATATTTTGCATTGTAATGCAAGTTCAGTGTATACTGTGTGATGAGCTTTGGAAAATAATTAACTTCCTCTTTCTTGGACTAATTTCTCAAAAATTTATTTTATCTACGGATTTTTTAAGGACTAGGAATTTTCTATTTATATTCATCTATAGAGATTTTGTTTAAAAGGCAATTTATTAGCCTACATACTGAAAAAATAATTTTTCAGTAATTACCGTTTGAGTAAAATTCATTTTCCTTAATATATATATATATATAAATCTTAAATTAGTAGACTTCTATACTTTAAATGTACCCCAAGTGGAGTGATTCTAGCTTTTACCTCTCTAATGAGTGCCCAGTGATACAACCTCTTCATGCTGTATAGCTACTCTTTGAAATTTTTGCCTTTTGAGTGTGAAACAACAGGCCAGACTTTTATTTATGTATCAGTTCAATGATATAGAAGATAGAAGCCCTTCTTCTAGTAGAAGAAGGTGTCCCGACAGTGTTTGACTTCCAATAAAATCTACCTGTTATTAGTGACTAGTAGGAATATGTGACCAATAATATAAGTAGGATTATATGGAATATCGATCTTATTTGAAAGCTTGTCATTTCCTCTTCTATATATTCTGAAATTATTTCTTTTAAAAGGAGTTCCTTATTATACGCTAGTATGCCTCTGCCGTATAAGTGTTACTAACTGTATTTGGGGCATTTGTAAACAAACACAGTATTTCCCAATAGCAAGAAGCTGGCAGTGATTTAATAGGCAAAGATTGATATAATTTCTTACAATTTATTTAATAATTTAGGTAGATTGAGTTGCTGGTTTGTTTTTTCCTGGACTTTTCTTTGAAGGAAGTAGATCTTGAGTTAACTATCTGGTAGAAGGACAGCATTCACTAGATTACACTTGGTCAACACCAGCATTTTCATCCATATATCGTGGCACAGATCAGTCTGGAATTTCACATTTGCCAGGATAGAATCAGTGAATGTGTTTTCCTAAATACCTTCTCTATTTTTTTTTTTTTTTTTTAGTGAAGAGAGAGATAACTGTTAATTTTGAATGAGAATTGGTAATATGATTTTGCTTTAATTTCCTTCTGACTTCAAAGGGCAGAAAAATTTCTAAATAAATTAAAATATATGGGAAAATGTTGTTAGTACTTTCTTTAATCAGCATCTGCAGCCACCAATTAATTTTTCTTTTAGTCATAAACTGTCACTTGAAATTTGTTGACAAATACTGCCTGTTTTACAATTTTGTGTACTCATCGACTTCTTACTGAAGGTAGAATTTGTTAAGGGGAATAAAATTGCGGAAGCTGACACTCTTGATTTACAAAATGGACTATCAAATTGCGGAAAGATGAGTTGCAATATTCTCCATGCTGTGTTACATTGCGAAACATAAAAACTGTTCAACAGAAGCCCATTTAGAGGAAAAAATAAAGCACCAACCCCTCCCCAAAAGTTACTTATTTTACTTGCAATTTATACAATTTGTCACAAGCATATACACGAAGAGATTTCAAATCACAGTGTTTTCTGAGCTGGTTAACAGCTACATTTGATGAAATATGAAAACCACAGCAAAATACTGTTATCAGTGGAAATAGCTGGGATCATAATTTCCAGAGTTTAAAACAAACTATAGAACCATTTAGAAATTCAGGATATTCTTATTTGGCAAGTCTTTCAATAACTTTTTCAGTACTGTCTCTCTTTCTGTTTTTCTTTTTTGTTTTGTTTTTTTTTGTTTGTTTGTTTGTTTGATTGGTTGGTTTTCTTGGGTTTGTTTTGTTTTGATTGGTTGGTTTGGGTTTAATTTGTTTGTTTTTGTTATTTGTATGTTATTGTTTGTTTTGTTTTGTTTTGTTTTCTTCTTTGGTTCTTTTCTATTTCTGAAAAGTCAATATAAGATGAACAGATTATATGCAGTGTGTTTGTTTCATACCAAAATCTACAGCTTAATATCTGATTGCAATATAAATTTTTATGGCTTGTTATTAACTCTGTAGGTATTTTGCATACATCAGGAAAAGACATTTGCCTAAGAAACAAAGGTAGCTTCTGTTTCAGGAGAAGATCTCAAAAATTGCTTAAAGCTATAATAAGATTTAATCTTGCAGTTTCTCTTAAGTCATACATGTAATAAAAATCATAATGAAACATTTAGCTTTAGATTTCTTAGCAGCAGCCCTTGAAAATCATGTTTTTCTGCTTCCCAACTTCTCATAAGCTTGAACTGGCTGCTGATTGCACACCTGCATGCACCTTTCTCCACCTAGATGCAATTTGCTCACGTCAGGTGTTCTCCATAGAGAACTTTTACAGCACTCCTAGAGCATATGCATTCTTACTCTTCAGCTTAGCTACATGAATTTTTCTCATCTTCTACTTGAAAGAAAAAACACCAAACCAGGGAATGGAAAAGTACTTTTCTGTATAGGCTATTATTTTCACAATGAGAGAATGTAAAATGCTATGTAAATATTGTTTCATGAGAAATGCAGAATGGAATATAAATTTGGTATTACAAACATATGTAGAAAAGAAAGGGTAGCTTGTACAGCTTTTACTCATGAAGAAGACATGGAAGATGACTCCAGGCATTCATACCAAAACTGATTTAGGGAGTTCTATGAGTAAACAGTTTTTAAAACTTAAGATTGTAATACGATTATCTGAAATACGGTAACCTCATTAGTGTATTTAATATTGTAAAGGAGGTGAATTCTGGTTTTAGAGGTTCTTAGTCTGTACCTACCTACAGCATCTCTACTTGAGAGATCCATGCTCTCTGTTTCTTCCTGCAAGCTTCTACTTGCATCTACCTGGTACAGTCCATGGATTTTTTTTCACTTCCCTCTCTTGCTCTCTTCATAATGTTGCTAATGCTTCTCCTATGGAGCACTCTACATTCCTTTGAATTCTGAAAAGATAAAGATGTAACAGTTCTGCTTACTTTTTAGATTTGATTTTTTTTTTTTCAGTTGCTACTCTAATGTGTGGAATGTTATGTGTCAAAACAGATAAGCTGGGTTGAAGTTTTTTCTTATGCATATATTTATCTTTCAACATTTCCTTTTTTCATTGGACCTGCAGATACATACATTTAATTCTTCCCTTTCATTCATCAATATTAGTTCATTCAGATGAATCAGAAGACCACTTCTAGAAAGAAAATGTGCATGTCATGTATTTTATGAAAAATTAAGCTCTTTGCGTTTTGATCCTTTTTGTTGCAATTGAAGAGAGAGATGTTTGTTCTGGATAAAAAGGGAAAGAAAATGATGACATCTTTAAGAGAAAATGAAACACCTACTGGGAATTAAATGAAAGTCAGTCAAAAGGCTTCTTCTGTGAAGCTGTTGTATCTCCTCCCAAGAGGCTGAAATTGTCTTATTTGGCTTCCAGGAGGTAACACACAGAATTATTTCTGCCCTAAGAGAAAAAACTCCCATTAATTCAAAATGATTTAATGTTGAATTTTTCATACCCTCAATGATAAAAGCTATAACGATTTTCCCTGCAGGCTAGAAAAATATGCAAGTATCATTTCTTCATGGTTTCAAAGTGCATGCCTCTGTGTGTGTTTATGGTATAGAGACAGAAAAAAATCCTACAATAAACTGCAGATTCGGATTTTTAAATGCTTTTGCCTGTCATGATCTATAGATCTTAATTACTGGAAAACGTGAACTGGTATTTTAAGATAATATCACCCACACTAACTAGAAATAGAAAAATAACTAGAAAAATCAAGAAAATTTCTACTTAAAATAACTATAAATAATAGTTGCCACTGAATGGCACGGTTTTTAAGGCAATACAGTGAAAAACAACTGAGAGCTCTGGGTACTCTGCTCATATGTCATCTAGCAATTATGTGGCTTTCACCTTCTCTAAGATATGAAAAGGCCACTTTACTTTCAAACATAAAGCTATACAAAGGGATTTGATATTCTACAGACCCTTCCTCTGATTGTCTCTTTGCTGATACTCTGAACAGTATGAGTCATTACTATAGACATCTGATCCTATATGTCTTTCTGTACCAACATTCCAGTTTGAATAGATAAAGGCTAAGTAGTATTTATGAGTTAAGAACAACAAAAAAGGACAATTCTTACTCATTTCTAAAGGTATGACGATACTAGATATTGCCTTTTTCTTTCCACAAAAGACATTATTGGTCTTATTTCAAAGTAAGCAGTAAATAGTTTTGTTAGGTTATCATAATTAAAATTATGTACTCCCTTCATCCCTTTCTCTAAAATTTTGGCTAGAAAAACTTCCAGTCAAATTTGTCCAATCATGTTTATTATGCATTATAAGCCATATGCATCACAGCAAGAGAGAATTTAATTTCTCAGATTAAGCTGCTCATTATTAGTAGAGCTGCTGTAAGAAATGGTGTAACTTGTAGGTTTGTCTTAGCAAGCTTACAAGCAGTTTGGCCACTTTGGTGTTTACCTCCGATTTGTCACCAGTGATGCTTGTAACTCTTTAGTATCAGTGAAACTTGTTGCAATTCTCATTTTTCAGTAGTTTTGTTTCATTAAACTAACAACTAAACACAATTTCTAATAATTGGAAAACAAGTTAATGGTGTTTGCTGCCAACTGCAGCTTGTGCCATCTATGGTTCAAAGTCTAAAAAGTCAAGAAGACTAAATGCTCTCCTTTTTTCCATGTCACGTGTACAGGACTGACTTCCTTGACCATTAGTATTTGATTTGTCTGTCCCTGTCCCAGGAAAGCTGAGACCCTTGTGCTCAACAAGTCTGTCAGCATCCCATTGTGGGGACTCTTCACTGAGAATGGTTTGACTGACTTGTTCAGGGACTCACACCAACAGCATGAGGGAGAACCCTCAGCAGCTCTTCCCACTTCATGACTCTTAAGTGGGTCTTCCCCTTTATCTGAGCATGTTTCCTGATCTTTCCACATCCCCTCTTGGATTTAGTTGCTACCTCAGACAGTTTCAAGAATACACTGTATTGTCATTTGCAGGTCTACACAACATTCCAAAGTAATTAACTGAATTTGTACTCAGAATTATTTGATTCTTACTGTAGCAACAGTAAGAATCTTAACTTAATGGATTTTCTTCTGCTTACCTGATTGGGTGAAAGCAATTTAGATTCTAACTGTGAAAATATTGTATTTATGTGCGTAATTACTTTTTCTTCCTTCTTTTTAAAATTCGCAGATTTAAGAACATTTTTCTTAGTAAGCTCATTTGCTAGGATAATTCCACAGAATAAAAAAAATAATGGAAACAACAAAACTATTGGAAATTTATGTTTGAAGAAACAGGAAAGAAAGACATTTAAGACAAAATTTCCCAAGAGTAAAATGCATACTGTATATTAAATATTCCTTAATATTATGAAACAAATTTATTTCCCAAAAATCTGTGTGTGTATATGTGTACACGGAGCACGCATATATTGTCAAAATAGTTGAAAAATATTTGAAGGAAAGCCAGAGAATATGTAGTGATTATTCTTTGTGCAACACTGTAGTCCTGTGTGTGATTAATTAATATGGTTTTGCTTGGGTTTTTTTTGAAGAAGAAGCAATCTGTTCTTAACATGAGATTTAGGAATGATTTCTTACATATCAATGCTCAACTACTAGGTATTTTATTTGGAATTACAGCCAGATTTCTGATCTATTCTACAAAGTCTTCACTTTTTTAACTACTTTGGTTATCACAGCACACATTCCCTGTTCATAAGGATTTGAGAGTTTTTTACTCCCTAGAATCACACAATAATTTGGGTTGTAAAGGACCTCCAGCATTCATCTACTCCATCTTCCAGGATGGTCATCTATGTTTTATTTTACATTGTAAGGAAACAGTCTTTAGTTGTAACTGAACTACTGAGGAAATTTTAATATGGAGATGTTTGTAGAATACACAAGTGAATGAAAAAGTATATAGCCCTTAGCTTGTATTTAAAATGTTTACATTTTAAGTTGGGGTAATGCAATGTAAGAGGAAGAAAAGGAAGTTGCTTTTACTCATCTGTGTAACTATCCTTAAGGAATAAGGATTCTCCATGAATCACTACTGTTGTCTGATTCACACTCCATAACCACGCAGAGCAAAATTATCCCTTCCCCCAGGAATTTTTAAGCTGTATAGTCCACATTCCAAAGAGACAAGAATACACAGTAACACGTAGAAACTTAATAATAAACATAACCAAGCTTCTCACACATCACCTGGGGTTGCTAAAGAGCCTACAGATCAAAAAACAACTCCCATGCTCTGGTGTGACAGTCCCAAAGATTCCTCTCTAGGTTACAGTGACAAAAGAGGATTCCCCAGGATGCTCTGCTCTGTTATGTTAATGTACCCCAGTTCTGCTTCCCTGGTTGGCCCATAACCTCCCTGCCCCTTTTTACCTAACATGTCCCATGCCCTAGAAGGTTCTCCACTCCCTGTTCCCCCATTGGCCCTTGACCCATAGCCGCTCCCTCAGAGTTTCCCCGTTGGCTCCCATTCCCTGGTCCCACCCGTGTACCACCCCTGTGCCCTCAGATCATTGGTCTCTGATACTCCCTGTGTTCACTTCTTAAATCTGGACTCTCCATGGTTCTTTGTCTTTGTTCCTGGAGCCTTTGAGGAGCGTGGCTGGAATAAACCATGCTCCTGCACTGTGGAACCCCATACAGAGACCCTTCCTGCCTCTTTGCTGCTGACCATTTTAAGGAGCTATCCACATGTGTGAGTGTGTGCTGGTCCTGCCGAACGGCTTTGCTAGGGAGACGCTTTTAAGGAGGTTTTGGCACCTCACACCCTGGCACCAACAAGCCACATGGTCCTCAACAATCATCATACTAATGACTGTCATGGTGTTTATAAAAATCCACATCAGAGTGGTACATGAAAAGACAATTTTTGACACAATGGTGGAGAAGTTTGTAAATATTTACATGGAACTTCTGTGATTGGTTGATGTTTTTCAGCTGCCAGATGCTACTCAGTTTATCTCTCTCTGCCCCTTCTCAACAGGACAGGGGAGAAAATAAGATGCAATATTTCCTGGCTTGAGGTAAGACAGAGACATCACTGACAACTTGAGAACAACATACCTTACATACCATCAGTAGAACAGACAAAACTTGAGCAAAATCACACAATTTAATCACTATAAAGTCAGACCAGAAGAAACAAAGACAAAAATCGTAAACCACCTTTAACCAAGCCCTATTTCTTCACAGGCTCAGCTTTTCTCCATCATTCCTAATTCCTCTCCTTCAGCAGCACAGGGGGATGGGAAACGTGGCTACCATCAGTCCCTAACAGCTTCTCTCTCCCCTTCATTTCTTCTCACATTTTTCCCCGCCACAGTGTAGGGTCTTCCCCTATGGGCTACATCTTCTTTCAGGATACGTCCACCTGCTGTGATGTGGGGTACTTCACAACCTGCAGAGTGGACATCTAGAACATTTTCTCCATGTAGTTTCTCTCCCCTGAGGCTGCAGAGGCATCCTCGCCAGGAACTTCCCTCCTCTCTCTTTCCCCTTGGGACTGCAGGATTCACACAGTTCCCCTCCGGCCTGGCTGCCTGGCAGTGTTTCGCCTTCCCTTCCTTATCTGTGCCCTGCAGTGAGACTGTTGGAGTTGGCTGGAGCCAGCTGTGTCTCCTCCATACAGGGACAGCCCTTTCTCCCCTCCCACTCTCACTATCAAAACCTTGCAACATAAACCAAATACAATTTTTGAAAGATGCAAGAATACAACAGCACAGGCAAAAAGATTTAAAAGAGAAAAAAACCCCAAAAACAAAACCCAAAGGAACAAATAAAACAAAAACCCAACCAAACCAGAAAAAAACACCGAAATCCAAAACCTAAATTAACTAAAAAATTGGTTTTCTGAAATAATGAGAGCTCAAAGTCAGGTTTTTCATACAAAAATAGAGATGATATACATAGAATAGTGAAAGTAAATATAATCAGTTTATTTGAGTGCCATGCAGAACAGCAAGACAGTGGAAGAAGACAGAGAGAGGGGTGAAAAGTTTAAATCTGAATGGAAAAACAGTATTTGTTGTAATGTACCAAATAGACTAGGAGAGAAAGATTGAAATTATCAAGAAAATTGTATACCAAACAAGATTCTGACAAATCAAGCTGTATTGAATTCAAACATGCTGTACCTGTGTATTTGAAGATAAAAAGTTATGATTTAAATATTATGCAGATAAACTTGACAAACAATAGCCAGAGTTTGTCTCTTAAGAGCCCAGAGTCTAAGAAGGGGCCCTAAGTTGATATGGGTAACTGAGAAGCGAACTGGTGAAAACGCCCTTAGTGACTGGAGGCAGAAGGACAGCTGTGTGACCTGTTAGGCAGCCAGTACAGAGAGCAAGGTGCTCATAAAGACACGAAGGCAGAGGGAATCAGGGCTGGGGTAGCTAGGCCAGCATCTAAGCTGGCCTTGTGAGACATATATAACAGAAGGGAGAAGGGACTAATACTGTGGAAATTCCCCTAATACTCATAAAAATAGCTTTATGGAACTGATTTAGCAGTGATAACACAGCAACAGGGTCATGGAAGTCATTTGAGGATATATTTTCAAGAACTTTGCCTCCTAATTGTATGAACAATGTAAACACGAGAAAGAAGGAATGAGTGTGGCTGTCAGCATTTACTTGTTAATCAATGAAAGTTCAAATCCTGATTTAGGAGTCAAGATTTTGAAAAATAATGGTGTATGCCTTTTTGTTCAGGATATAGAAACAAGCTGGTAAATAAACCACTACCAATTATGATTTTATTATCTTCTGTCTCAATCATTTTATCCCTGAAGATTTTTTCCTCCTTCCAATTTTGAAGAGGGATTAGGTATTGACTTTCATATGTTTTACTAGTTCTTTAGTAAAATAACATTTTGTCGTGCTTTGTTGCACTAGCACTCTTACCTTCCTAAATTTTTTTGAGTCTCTCTATGGCATTTATATGAACATTATTCCTTTTTTTTTCCTTTTTGAATGATACAATACCACTTCCAGTGACTCTTTTTACCATAGTGTTACCATAGTCTCTAACCACAATGTTTAGCTGTCCTCTCTAAAATCTTTCCTGATAGTTTGTGCCATATAATTTTTGTTTCCAATGTGGTCCTCAAGTGACTTCCATGCTGCCTGCAATGACTTCCACCTCCTCTTTTTTTCTTTTACCATCTTTGCAAGAAGTTGGTTCATTTTTATGTTGGTCACCTTTCTAAATTGACTGCAGCTCTAGTGAATGTCTTCTTTTGTTGCTACAGAAAGGGCTACAGAAATGCTGGAGGGCCTAGATGAAGCCATTTTAAGCTGAGGTCACCTGGCTTGTCCAGCCAGGAGAAGAGGTCACTGAGAAGAGATCTCATGGTGGTACACAACTTTTTCACATGGGGAAGCAGAAGGACAGGCACTGATTTCTCCTCTCTGGTGGTCAGTGACAGGACTGAGGGAAGGGCCTAAAGCTGTGTCAGGAGAGGCTTAGGTTAGATATTATGAAAAGCTTCTTCACCCAGATAGTAGTGGGCACCAGAAAAGGCTCCCCAGGGAAGTGGTCATGGCAGAAAAGTGCCAGAGTTCAAGAAGCACTTGGACAATGCTCTCGGACACACAGTGTGACTCTTGAGGATGCCCTGTGCAGGTCCAGGAGTTGGCCTTAGATTATTTTTGTCTCTTCCATCTTAGGACACTCTATGGTTGTACAAATACTGAATGACAAATACTGAATGACAAATACTGACAAAAATCAGTCACTGTAACTGTACTGGCCTCAAGCATCAGCATTTAGAATCACATCCTTTGTGCTGGTGAGGCCCAAATAAAAAAAATTACCCTGCCTCTTAATGAGATCTTTTGTGATCTTTCCCTGGTTTAAATAAGGTAAGTCAAGTCTACCATTTCTCTTGTATGCTCTAATCTCAAAACATCCCTGACCTCTTTTGCATATTGTTGTTATTGTCCCCTGTGTTTTCAAGGAGACAGTAATATCTCAGAATTGCTTTTTCTCTCATCTAGGTCTGGATTTTCCCTTGAAGAAGATAGTGTCTTTTAAGATTAAAGTGGATTCTTAAACGGATGACTGTATGGTGATATCTGCAAACCTGTGGTTCATAAAAATTTCAATTTCCCTGAACTCCTTCAAGTAGTAACCTTGGTCTTAAGGGATATTTAGATATTTACATTAAAGGAACATAAGCAACCTACATAATTTACAAGTCTATAGCAGTTGCCTTACCACACCAATATTACATTTGACATTTAATTCAGCTAAGTTGGAAATCCATCCTCATTAAATATTTCTAAATGCTCACTTTACCTATTTCAAATGAACAGGGATTACTCTGGGTAGCCTAAACTATCCAGCTGATATGGCTTACTTTCCTTGGTACATTTCTGTCTCAAGTTAGAGATGGTCTTTTAGACTTCATTCTCCTGTTTTTGGTCCATTTACTCCACATTAAAAATTCCTTTTCAATGTATTTAATTACAGTTTTTGTTTATTGTTGATCTTCATGTGACCAAGATGGTTTTGGTGTGCTTTGAAGGCATTTCTATACATACCATAAATATTTATGGCAACATAAGTGGCTAATGTGTGGTTGGGTCTACACATCAGCCAGATGTTTTCTTGACTGCTTTGCCCACCCTTACAGCATTGTGAATTTATAAAACCTTAGAAATTCTTCAGTGTTCCTTAGCAAGAGGGTCCTCAGGTACAGTGGTGATTACAATTCTCAAGATACTGAAGGTTTGCAACTTGCTTCTTCATCTTCTCTGTACAAGGCAGGGCATTCTATATGCAAACTCTCATCAGCAAAGTTTATATTAAAAAATTTGGTAGAGTTTTAGTCTGGTATCTTATATCTTTATAGAGTGGTTTTGCTTCAAAGTCAGATAATTTAATTTGCTAGCTCAACACTTTTCAGACTAGATTAGATTCTTCTTTGATAAAGGAAGCTTTGAAGAAATTAGTGAGAATGTGAACTACTTTTTTGTCCTTACCTTCACTTTGCAAGGAGTGCACTTTACAAAATCAACCAAAAAGTATCCTGAGGAAATACTGGAACATCCGTTTGAGAGAAAGCCCTATATTCCCACAGTTGCGGTTGGATAATAGAATAAGATGAACTGTATTTGTTTAGAACAACCATGGATTATGAATAATAAAGCAAAATCCTTTTTCTGATCTCTGTCTCCCCTGATCTACCTCAGAAACTTTATGCTTTCTGTCCTGCTGTCATCCCAAATGTACTGAACTCTGAAGCACTTTCACAAGGATTCTGTCAAGTCAGTCTAGCCAGCTGGATGAACGGAGTCATTTTTCTTGCGGAACCTTCTGCTTTGACACAAGGTGAAAACTAAGTAAATATTACCACTGGATGAGGTGATGCCGGGAGAATCCTCATTTTTAATATTCTAGATCCCTAACATTTGCCATATGTCTGTGTTCTGCCCAGTCAGCCCCAAGCAGTTAAAGACCAATTCAACTGAATATTTAAATGTACAAGAAAAAGTTATTAAGCCTCTAGCCAAAGTAAATCTTCAAAACCCACAAAATCCTTCTTCTAACTGCACAAACTTGACATATATAGATATTGGTTTTAAAGCACACATTACTGTTGCCTCGTGACAGCAAGATCACATGGTTGTATTCCTGAGAATGTATTTTCTTCTTCCTCACCTGTGATTTTCTGTTACTTTCTTGTTTACAGTTTTAATAATTTTATTTTTAATACTGTAATCAGTCTGCTTTATAACATGATATTGAAGTATTTTTACAATTTTTTCATTCAGAGAGAAAATTATGCACATTTAATGGTCTTGAGACACACCACAAAGGACAGAACTGATATTTCTGTGCCATTTGATGGGCAACAGAAAATTGCTAGGACTTTTATTTTCATCAAAATTACATGGAATCATAGAATCATGAAGTAGTTTGTGTTCTGGAAGGTACCTTAAAGATCATCTAGTTCCAACACCCACTTTTGTTGGCAGGGGCATTTTCCACTAGACCAGGTTGCTCAAAGCCTCAACCAACTGGGCCTTGAACACGTTCAGGGATGGGATATCCACAGCTTCTCTTGGTAGCCTGAGTTCACTTGAATTTTACAGGATCAGGATTGGTGAATTAGGAATGGACCAATGAGCTTGTGAAATCTTCACTGTTTAACTACTAAAACCTAAATAAGTCAAGGTTCTGAAAAAAACTGATCAGCTTTTTCATTACATGCTTCTAGAAACTTTGTGTCAAGTTTACTTTTATTGGACAAATTAAGTTCAATATTGATGATGCTGATGCCTTAGGTTTTAACTTTCATATTTTTCAAATCCTGTGCTGCCTAGTGTGTAACTGTGAAGTTTCTTGCAGCCTGTTCACTTCTGCTCTGTCATGCTGGGTAGACATAACAAAGCCTCTCTGGGCCTGCTCTACAAGGACACTTGGACTGTCCTGGGCCCAAAATGTCTAAACCAACATCTTAAGAGGGGGGTGAACTTGGGGAAACTACGTCATTAACTGATGTTTTAATTGGAGAATTAACCCTGATATGCAAATGAACCAAACCTATAAAAGTGTGAAGAACTCGTGACCTGTGGTCCATCTTGGGGTCCATTTTGGCAGCAGCCTCTGGCTCCCCAGGGGTACCTTTGAAAGCCTTTCAAATAAATACCCACCTTTATTCCCTTACTCTTGTCTAGTCTTTGTTTTAGGTGGCCTCTTTAGACATCAATGACATGAAATTTTATATTCCTTTTGACCATAATGCTTTGACAGTATTTTACTTTTATTAAAAAGATATTGAAAAATAAACCACATTTATTCTTGCAAGTGAGAATTCAGATTGATTCTAGAAAAACTACTATAAACTCAGTTTATTTTTATATTTTCATTGGCAGCAATTTCTTGTCAACCAAAAATTTCAACCTTTTTACATTAAGATTAAGAAAATATTTTTAGTCATTTAGTATTTGAAAGAATTTCAGCTTTCAGAATAACTACAAAAAGAAGAGAAACTTAAATCTTCAATGATAGAGGAAGTCTCCAAGTAAAGTAAAAGAGTCTGTTCCTTAATCAAGTACTGTTTCAGATTTTCAGAGCCAGCAGACTAAATCACTAATCAAATTAGGGAACATATTTTGCCTATTTGCATGAGAAAATTTCCAGAGAACTTAAAAACCATATTGACCTGTAGGAGTGTATGACCCCACATTCTTTTTTATGTTGTGTTTCTAAATCTTCTCTATCTTTCCAGATTGTTTGTATTCATACTGTGCATACACTACACTTGGAAGAATATCGACCCCAGTTGTTCACATTCTGGATTCAGATATTATGATGTGCTTGAGATTAATATGTAGATTTTATGAATACAAATATTGTTAAATGTTCTCTTATACTTTCATTTCAACACTTTTATGGTTACAGTTTTTATTCATAAAGTTCAACATTATATTTTCATGTAGCAATTTGTGAAAATGAGCTTTATTTTAAAGTATGATTTTTTTAAAAGTTACATAGTCACACATAACTTGCTTAGAGGTTTAATATCAGTTACAAGATACCAAGTCTTGTGTCAAATACTGCTACTTCACCACAATCATAGAATCATAGAATAGTTTGTGTCAGAAGGGATTTTTAAAGATCATATAGTTCCAAACACTGTCCTTGGGAAGGGACACCTTTCACCAGACCTGTTTGCTTAGAGTTTAATGCAACCTGGCCTTGAACACTTCCAGGAATGGGGCATCCTCAGCGCCCTCTTAGTAAAAAACTAAAAGAAAGTAGGTTTAGATTAGATATTAGGAAGAAAATCTGTACATGCATTTCCTCCTTCTCCTGTCATTACTTGCCCTTATAAAAAGTCCTTCTCCATGTTTCCTGTAGGCTTCCTTCAGATATTGGAAGGCCACAATTGGGTCACCCCCAAAGGTCACAGCCTTTTCTCTTCCAGGCTGAACAATCTCAGTTCTCTTTGACTTTTCCCATAGGAGAAAATCTCTCACTCCATCTTGCTGATCAGTTTGTTGGCCCTCTCTGGACTTGTTCCAACAGATCCCTGTCCTCCCTGTGCTGGGTCTCCCAGAGCTGGCTGCAGCCCTGCAGGTGGGGTCTCACCAGAGCAGAGCAGAGGGGCAGAATCCCCTCTCCTTGCTGCCCACACTGCTTTGGATGCAGCCCAGGACACATTTGGCTCTCTGGGCTGGGAGTGCCCATGGCTGGGTGGTGGCCAGCCTCTACAGCACCCCCAAGTCCTACTGGGCAGGGCTGCTCTCCATCTGTTCATTCCCCAGCCTGTGCTGATACCAGGGGTTACCCCAACCCAGGAACAGCACCTTGCACTTGGTCTTGTTAGACCTCATGAAATTCCAATGGGACCACTTCTCAAGCTTGTTTGGCTCCCTGTGGGTGGCATCTGATCCTTCAGGTGTGTCAACCACACCACTGAGCTTGGTGTCATCTGCAAATTTGCTGAGGGTACAACCACCAGTGGCCTACCCACCTTCTAGATATCACCAGCTTGGGCTTTTTTGTTCTCTGAAATTTTCGGATTCTTTCTGCCTAGTGTTTCACTAATATTGTGGTAAAGGTTGCCCTGTGGACAACTGATATGTGAACTATCAGGTATGTAGATTACTAGGTATGTTTTTTTAATGAATCAGGAAATTTTGCAATTAAAGGAAAGGAACAGAGAAGCTAAGGAATGGAAATAGCTGTCCTTCTGAGATTAGTGCAGGAAAACCTTCATTAAAAGGAAGTACCATCAACCCTAGAGCTAAAGCTCCTCAAAACTCAAAAGACTCAAATGTGATTCTCTTTATAGTAAAAACTCTGAAAAGAGGAATGACAGTTCTGAGCTAAAAAAAAAATAAATGTCTGTTCATTTTAGTCATGAAATGACAGTTTTAACATGGAGATCAAACCTCAATCATGTTATGTCTGACATATAAAATGAAGCCTACAACTATAAGTAGTACAGGCAGAAGGACCGAGAAAGTTTGGGAGAAGGTGTAATAGATAATATTCCGGAGTCATGAAAAAGAGGAAATCTAGCATCACTGAAATCTTCTTTCTTGGTCCCTGCTAGAAATACATGCAGTAGGGTCTCTCGACATTTAAAGCATCTATTAATAAATATCTAATCTGGAGAAAAACACTTGCAGAAATGTACCTCGCACTTGTAGGTATGAAGAATTGGCCTTTAGAAGGTCACAAATTCTTGTGAAATACTCGTGCCTTGTCATAATATAACATGGAATGCCTTTGCCAGTAGTAAACTATGGTAATAGAGATTTCTAGAACAGTGCAAGTCAATTAACAGTTTCGCACGTGTTTTCTTTGAGTATGTTTAGAGAAGTCCCCAGAAGTTGCTGAAGAAGCTTAAAAGAACTTAATTTTATCTTCAGAACTAGAAATGGGATTTGTCATTTTGTCTTTTGGGATGGATCATAGAAGAATCCCTGAAATATGCCAGAACAGGAGTGGGAAAACTTTTGCTTCTAAATGAAAACACTGAGGCACAACAGAGACAGCTCTGACATGGGAAGATGATCTTTTTAAAAATGAAAGAAATTAGAGTCTAAGGAGGAACTACTGCAGAAGAAAATATTTTGTGGAATAATGAAATTTTAAAAAGATCTTCAGTTTAGCCAGCAGGAAATCTCTTTTCACCAAAAGAGTAATTCAGTAGCAAGAGAGGCTATCCAGAGAGGCTGCAGATTCTCTGTCCAGGGTGATTTTTACGACTCAGTTAAATAGAGCTATATCTGACCTGATGGAGTGTTGGTGTAGTGCTTGTTTGAGTTGGAGAGTGGAACTTAATGAACTCCAAAATTTGCTTTAAGCTACTACTTCTGTAACTTTAGGAAAAAATGAGTAGGTGGATTACTTGAAAACGAGCAGGTATTAGAAACTGAAGGATTGTGAATGATAAAGTATTATGTTGGGGTGGGGTAGGTGTGGAGTTGCAAGATTAGTAGGGTACACCAGAGATTTAATATTTGTGTTCTCATTTCCTAAGTCTGCACCTGAGGCTATACATGGCTAAAATCCTTTTATTCTTTTTGAAAGTATATGAAAGCAGCTTGTAAAATCCATTTAACAAATAGACTAAAAGCAATAATAACATTCTGGGACAAAAAATTCTAAAGACTATAAAATATTCTTGGCTCAGAGTACAAAATGGTAGTAGTTTGCTCCAATTTCTGCATATTCCTGTACATGCACACATACTAAGATACTACAGAAATCTCAGGGAAAGGAAAATATCACAGTGAATTTTCCCTGGAGGGTTTTTCAGAACAGTTCAGACAATTATCTGTTAAGTGTATCCCAGATCATCATGTAATTTTGATTTGGATAGCCTTAAAGGTTTAATAGTAATAAGATTTCTTTTATGAACCAAACATGAATTACTTCTAAGCATTATCACTACTATTCAGATATTTCAATTTGTAGTAGTTTTTGGGTTATTTTTTAATACAGTTCTTCTGTCTTGTGTCTTCAACTGAAGCCTGAAAGGCTAGTAGTTTAAAGAAACTTGCATCTAGGCTTTTGAAAAAACTTCATAAAAGTGTAAATAAAAATCTAATTATGAAAAATAACTGACCTCTATATTGAAGTTGCTCAAAACTCTCTTGAAAGCTGAGAAGAGGGGGGTGCACATGTGTGTGTGTGCAACTGAGATTTCATCACTGTGTTCTTATACTTCCTAACTGAGAAAATTGTGAACAAAACAATAGGCAAACTCCATGCTTGGCCTTTCTTTGTGCTACAGACTTTTTCTTAAATGTACTGAAAATTGCAGTTGACAGTGTGATTGTTCACATTTTTCTTCTCATTTTTAGTATCTAAAGAATGCTAGTCATTAAGCTCAGTTCTCGAGTGGCATACTTGAAATTGCGACTTCCACAAATTAGATGGGGATGTTGGATGTGAAATGAATAGAGTGTAAGTGTGAGAGCTATTCATTTTAATGAAGAATTTTTAAAGTCCCATGGATGACTTACCTTATTAACATCCTATTCAGACTTAAAGTTTTACTAAAACAAGATTTTTTTCATATTGATGCTAGTAGTAGACTCTAGCATTAAAATGAATATAAAACACTTTCTCCCCACTGTACCATTCATTTTACAAGTGCCTAAGTTTTGCTCTACTAATGACTTCTCCACATGTTAAATGGCACTGTGGCGTTGAATTACAGACTGGTACAAAACAGCACTGTTCACACGATCGTATTTGGCTCTTCTGTCATTGAATCCCCATGGAAGAGTTGTGTTTCTATATGCATATGATGAATTATACTATTATAGAGAATTAAGACTAAGAGCTGAACATATAAAGGTATTTACACATTCAGTCATGAATGAAGTATGCACAAAGACACTTTAAAAAATATTTATATTTAGTCTACTTATCCTAAAACTGCAAGTTTCCTTTACTTAATGACAGATTTCAGTTTGAGACCATTATTAAAGGCTTTGGAGGGTGACAAAAAGAATCCATATTTTCAAATAAACTCTACAAAACATGTACATATCACACTAACAACTAGCATTTTCATTTTTCACTCAGGAAATGAATAGTTAGTTTTCCAGTTGAAAACATCAGTTTTGATCAAGAATGGAGCTGCTTCAAAATACATACAGCAGAAATTGAAGAAATCAAATTATTCTTGTTACATCCTTGTGGAGTGGTGTTTTAAATTCAAATTAAAAGGACACATCAGGTTTAATAGCCATGACAGTAATACCTGGCCTCAGCAAATACAAAACAAAAAAAAAAAAGCGGCTGCAGAGTTTATTGTAGCACATAAACAGAAGCAGCTGCCTTTTACAGAAGAACATTCCTAGAATAGACTACAACATGTACCAGGTTTGGTGCTACGTCTAGCACCAAACAAAATGTTGCAACTTTTTTTATTATTAAGCCATCTACTTATTAAAGTGATTTATAATTTTTAATACCAGGTATTTACTTCAAAGTAAATCATACTTATATGAGAACATTTACTTCAAAGTGAATTGTGTGATAAACTGTATGTGTAGGTCTGTAGAATCTGTATTTCTTTTTAAAAGGGACTAGATACCTCAGTAAATGCTACATAACCCTGAGTAAAAATGAATTAATTTTAACCTAAATGAAATACTCAGTCTTCTGAAGAATTTTTTCTCTTAACATGCTGTTCATTTAGAAAAAAACTTATCCAGCCCGTTTTGGGAAATATATTTCTATTAGCAGAAAGCAAAATTTCTCAAACCTTCTGAAGTTCAGAATTGTGTCAGATTAGTGCAACTGTGCAAACAAACTCAGTAATTTTCAACCATGGCTTTTTTCAGCTGTAAAATCAGAACAAGACACAGAGTGTTCTTGACAAGAAAATGGTCTAAGCCATGTTGTTCACATAGAATTATAAGAATACTAGTAACCAAAACATGTATTTTTCACAACCTTCAAAATTGTAGAATGTAGAAGTAGGAGCTATTTCTTGTAGTAGGCACATATAAACTTCATGTAAAAAAAAAGAAATAAAAGAGTGAAAAAACATCTTGTGGAAGCATGATTTTAAAAGATTTTTTAAACTTCAGGTACTAGCCCATCATAATCTTAAGTTATTGCCTGGTTTGTTTGCTTTCTAAAACAGAGGAAAAGTGCTAGGATGTTCGATGTCTGTGTTGTGGGATATGGAAAGGAGTAAATATTGTGTAAAACAGAAATGGTGAAAATTTTCCATGAGACTACAATAACTTATCAAGTAATTGTATCTACATAAGCATATATTCTCGGTGGTTAATCATTGAACTCCAGTCTGCCAACATATCTGTGGTTTTTCAGTTCATTTCTTTCTGTTCATGATGTACATAGTTTTCATGTGGAGCCAAGGGACAATCAGACTTTTGGGGAACAGAATTTTAAATTGATATAAAATTAGTGTCATTTTCCATAAATATTTGAATTCATTTGCTTACCCAATGGACCATTTTAAATGATTAAAGAAATATTTGTCTACAGGTATCTTAAGCCTCCTTTCTGATACACTGCGTGAAGTAGTACTCAGTGACTACATAGCAAATTAAACTAAGGTGGAAGTGAAGTTCCTGATTTTAATTTGAACTAGTATCCAATAATTATGCCACCATTTGCTAGTATGGATTCCTGTGATCAAAGATGTTTCCATGATTGTAAGCTACAACTTTAGTTCCTTAAATGAGATTTTCCAAAAGCATATTCAGTTACCTAAACAAACAAAGAGTACAAGATATACTACTATAAAGTTATGCTCTCACTTTGACAAGAGAAATACCTTGACTGGTTGACAAGTACTGTCTGTAGACAGAGCAGGACAATAGCAATATACTAAGGAACAGAATGCCTGGTTAGAGGTACATGCAGCCCAGTAGGTTTGAGAGCAACCTGATAGTGATTCTACATGCTCAGTAGCAGAACAGTATTTGTCCAAAAGATTATGGGGTGAACTGCTATTAGTCGGTCAACCTGGAAACCAATTCCATCCCTGGAGTAGCATGCTTTCATCCCCAGTTTTCTTGTGAAGCTTCCAGCCACTTGCTGGTCACTGAAAGTGTATAAAATTGTGGTCTCTGCATTAGAACCCTGTGCGATATTTTTCTAATTTAAATGGAGTCAAGGTTACCATGACTGCTGTACTTCCTGCCACTAATCTCTATAGGCAGATCACAGCCAGTGTCACCATCATGTGGTATCAGAAAAATACGTCCAAAAAATATACTCCTCCTATCTGATACCTGGAATTTTAATCTTTCGGATTCTGTTACCTTCTGAGGCAAGCAATTTTTCATATCTATTTCAGCATTAGTCCTGTACATTTTGTAACACAATTACAGTCTCCCACTGATTAGAAAAGCATTCTATTATATGTCTTTATTTAGTGCTAGTCTAAGATCATCCACACAATTTCTTAAACTTCCGACTTTGATGCAGAAGCATTAATACTGCTGCCTTAGTTCTTGTCTTTGCATCTGTCCTGGTTCTTGACAGGACAGGGTTAATTTTTGCAGTAGCCAGGAGGGGTTTGTACCCTGATGACTCTGAGGGTATTTTATACCACCTCACATCATGTGCATGGGTCAGGGGAAAAGGATTCCTCAGGTCAGGTAGCGTGGCAGAGCAGTTGGGTGTTCGTGATTTCTGTGTGGTGAGCACTCGCATGTGAATCATTTGCCTCTTGTTCATGTTGTTATTAACATTGTAGCTGTTGCTGTTTGTCTTTAATTTCATAGTTGTTTCTAGTAAATTTTTCTTACCTCAACCCATGATCTTCACCTTTTGTCCCTCCAATTCTTCTCTCCAGCCTGCTGCAGGAAGGGGTGAGGGGAAGTCATTGAGTGGCAAGAGGTTTGGAGTGTTTCACTAAATTGTGGACTACCATTCCTAAACCATAACAGCATCCTGTATGAAGAGCACCCATCCATTCCTAATTCCTCTGCTTGAGTGTGCATGTCTTCTTCCATAACTTAATTATTGTTGTTTATTCCCGGCATGAGAAACCTAGATCTATCGTTGAGTTAAAATCTATTCCTTCCTAACAGATGCCCTTTAATCCACTGTGATTGGATGAATCCAACTTGGTTTCTGATGAACCAAAGTTCTGACTCCTTGCACTTTCTGAGCTAGACACTAAGATTCTTCAACTTCTTAGGGATATTTCACTGACATAGGTGTGCTTATCATCATCTTTCTTCTGAATTGTCTGAATTTGTCTTCAGATCCTTTGCCTTGCTCTTCTCTGTCAGCAGTATCCATGTAAACTGTGATTGCTGGCTTTTCTCTGGACCTTTTTAGGGTGGATCAAGACTCCCTAAGAGACCAGGCTCTTCTATAACCAACAGGCATATCACTATACAGTATTCTCTGGGAGGAGAGATTGTCAGTTGGATTGAAATAGCATCTGCTGCCACTGAAGTACTGCTTTAGAGATTGGATTGCTGATTCCAAAGATATTTGCTCATTGCAAGAGGTTAAATGACCATCTCTTAATCAGAATACACTGATGTCTCCCCTTTCTTTCAGTTTGGTGTCCTCCCAGAAAACAAGACTTCTGTCTAGACTTTGATGCTGTGTGATGTTCCTAAAGATCTCTACGAAGTTCTGCTGCCTTTAGCACAGGGGATTCTTTGCTTTTTGAGAATAATCTGCTCAAGCACATTCTTATATTTTGTGAGTGAATCTCTTCAGTTCGGCTACTCCGCTCTCAAGAGCTAAAATGTTCTCTGATGCTATAAGTGGTCTGTGTTATGCTTAAATATATACTATCTGTTCATAAAAGGTGAAAGCAATAAAATGAATCTCCACTTTATTTTTCAGAAGTTGTTTCCCATTTCTTCTTTCAGAGCATCAAAAATAGAGGGGTTGTGAAGTTGATTTTGTGTCTGGATGAGTTTGCATACTGCAGTACAGTGAATCAAGATCTACAAGCTAGATGTCATTTAGCTATAGCACCAAATGTACACTAATACAGTATATGATATATACACATTATTTTCTAATTAAAATTAGAAATATAATTACATAGATGGCTGGTGAACTTTCGTTTGTAGCACATTCATTTGTACTGATTGATATATATATGTAGGATCAATTGGTCAAATGATCTATTTATGAGATATGGCTTATAAATAATATTCACAATTAAAGTGGGGCTTTTTTCTATCTACAAGTCCATTTAGTTTTGTTTGAATTGCAAATACTGCTTTTCAATTTTTCATAATTGGCACTGCCATTAACTTTCTTCTGTGTTAATTTGCTTTTATGCCAGTAAGTTAGAACTATGGATTGAAAATTACATATCTTCATTTTTAACTATGACATCTGCTGCTATTCTAACTCATAGTTTGGTAAATCTGCATGCATGTATTACCATAAGACAAAAATGAATTGTTAGATTTTCTCATGGGTCAAATGAAGTTCCCAGAAAAGCAAGAGATTTTTCCCTCTCTGTCTCATATCTCCATGCTTTGTTTTTCATTTGTTGAAGGTCCTGTTATCTATCATTATCCAATGGATATATTTAGTTCTAGTTTGTTCACAGCAGTCAGTAGAGCACTCATAATATTGTAGCATCTCACTCACCCTGGAGAGGAATGATGGGTTGCCTGGCAGCAGTTCTCATTCAAGATGATATCAGGCCCATCCAAGCCTCCTTGTCAAGGTCAGTTCTCAATAAATAACAAGGGGTAGAATCAGTCTGCAGAAAAATACTTTCCTGCACGGGATTCAAATCACCACTAAAGTAGTTTTGTGTTAAATCATATAAATGTTAACATAAACATGTAATTGAAATGTATTGAAGAGAATTTGCAGAAAGCAAACAACTGACAAACTATACCTGTTATGATGAGTTCACTTTTTAACATGATTTATTAGCTCTGAAGGAAGACTGTTTTGCAACTAGAGAAAACAATTTCTGTCTACAGGAGAAAACCTCTAAGATGAACACATTAAAACACCAATCTGGCTACTGCTTCCCAACAAAATTTATTTGGAGTAAAATAAATGTATTTGTTGATGCTAGACTCCCCTAGAATGATTTAGTGAAGCTTTATGGGAAGAAGTAATAAAAAGACAGATAAATCTGGTATCCTGCTACTGTGAAATTTCTGATAAAAGAAGAAATAAAAGAAACTTTGAAAAGGTATATTGTTCTTTTCACATGAAAATATTCTTAGGAAATAACCATTGAATATTTCCTTTTACTAGCAAAGTAGTCTCCATTAAAATTTGACAGTGTATATGGATGCAAGTGTAGGCCTGGCTAAGGCTTTATACTACAACGTTCTTCCTAAATTTCCATCACTGTGTTCACAGAGCCGATTCATCTTGCCATCACTGAACCCGAGTTTAAGAGTCAGCCAAACTGCTGGTTTCCCTGGCAGTGTCTCTACTATATATTCTAATCAAGTCTGGAACGTCCCCCAGAAGTCAAACTGAAACTTTTTTCCTAAATGCCATATAGATTTCTGCATTATAACGCTCATGAATCAAACGAAAATATCAGCTATCAATCTCAATTTAGTGGCTGAGAGGTGATGAGAAACAAATGAAATTCCTCTTGACTGTAAGTGATCGTATCAGGCTACCGCTTCCTTTCCAGTATAAAATCAAACAGAATATTGACAAAACACAGTATGGGTGAACTCATTTGAGTTTGTGATGAAAAAGAGTGGGAGTACACACACCACTAGCTAGAGATGACAGAGACTGATGCAAAGTGTAACCACTCCATTTCAATGCAAAGTCCAGTAGAGAGTAATTTTTCTTTTATAGGTAATATTAATAGAAAAAGCTCTTCTTTCATGCAGGACAGGAATATTTTAGCTGCATAATTTTTTGTTGTTGTTGTTTTGAGGTACACCTGAAGATTAACAAGATTAACTCAGAAAAGGTACAGCTAGTTATCCAAAAATAAATACAGACTGAGAGCATTTTTGGGCCCTAGATTTAGTTAATACTCAAAAGATATTCCCCACAGACATAAAGCAGTTGGATAAACACCAGCCCACAAGAAATGAAGGGATAACCTCAAAAAAAAAAAAATCATTAATATAATTTTTCTTTTGTGCAATTTCAGCTTCACAGGTGTGAATACATGGCTGACTTGCACATAACGTCCAAGCTCAGGTCTAAATAAAGATGAAACTCATTGATTATTTAATTTTTTTGTCCTTTCAGAAGCAGAAAGACAGCTTGTCATGAAAAATAAGAAGAGTTGCCATTCTTTCTCTGACAGTGGAAAAAAGCATACAATCTTTATGTTATGATAATTTTAATCAAGATAGCAGCTGCTCACTGTTGAGGTGAAATGAGAGGAAACTTACATTAAAAATTAATGGTAGAATATGTTCTTAGCTTTTTTATTTTTTGCAGCATAACTGTGTTTGTGTTCTTTTTAAATTTCTTGCCATTTTGCCCATTAAAACTAAACCAAGTGCATATGGGGATGGTGTTTTGTGGTGGGGTTTTTTGCTGTGTGTTTTTTTGGGGGGTTTCTTCGTTTGTTTGTTTTGGGTTTGGGTTTTTGTTTGTTTGGGGTTTCTGGGTTTCTTTTGTTTGTTTGTTTGCTTGGGGTTTCTGGGTTTCTTTTGTTTGTTAGTTTTGTTTTGCTATTAACAGTCATTATTTAAAGCAATTTGTTTCTGATAGAGGCAAGCAGTGCACAACCACAAAGCAGCCAGAACACTGTTTTTACTAGTATCATGAGAAATTTCCAGGTTAATTTTAATTAAAAACACATTTGCTTGTGAAGAGATGTTCAAGGCTCATTTTAGATAGGTTTGTTTTTTTTTTTTTTTTCAAATGGTAGCTGATTGTTCACATTTCTGGTACATTGTCCTACCTATGACTAGTTTTCCAAATTTTTCTAAGGCAACACAATCATCCTGATTTTGCCTGAATGTTACATGTTTATGTAAGTACCTGAAAAGAAATGTGAATTCCTTTATGGTCTTTGCAACATGAGAATCTCTTGGCTTGATTCATCTCTCAGGGGCTCAAGTTTGGCCATTTAGCCTGAGGGAGTATATCAGACAGATGATTCCATGGCTTAGTTGCTAATGATTATATCCCATGATCTTTCATCTTAGGCTACTTAATGTTCTTTGACATTGATTTTATCTGGTTATCACTGGACACTTTCTTACTGATATACAAAAATTATACATCAGTATTCATCCTCTATCAATAACGTCTGCAAGTGACAGAAACTGAATACCAGCTTTTAAGTAAGTTAAGAATTTGGTATTGCTCAAGGAAGGGAACCTAGAATGCCTTGACAGAACCTTTTTTAACAGAATATGTGTTTAGAGACATCACCTTGCAGATTAGAAAACACTTGCTAATACTAGTAAGGCATCTAGGTTCTAAGAACCTCCAATACCACATATAAGTTTTCACCTAGATGGATATATAAACAACCACTAAGGAAATTACAACAGAAGTTTCATGATCTCTAATGGGAGCAAATAGAAAGCAGCACAATAAAAATAGTGAAATACAAGTTCTTTGAATTTGCAGTTATGAGAATACAGAATTTAATGTCACACATTATGAAATGTGCATAAAGATACTTCCTTAGTTTATGGAGAACAACCAAGTTCCACTAATTTGAATTAGAATGCCACATTACAGAAGAAGACAGCTAACTAGAAAGGAATTTCTGTACTCCTTCCCCAGAGGAGGCTGGATTTGTTTTATGTTTTATTTAAGTAAAGGAAAAAGAAAGCTGGAAGCTTACCTTTATCTTTAGCAGCAGCAGGGAGTTTTGGAATAAGGACAAAAATTTTGGGAATTATGGAAATAATAATAGCATACATATAGTTCTAAAGAAAAATATTTTCTCATCCTCTTTACAAAGCCAGAAGTATCTCTTCACAAAACACTCACATATATATACCCCTTGTTTTTATACCTTGAATCAGTCTTTCATGTAATTGTTCATAAATATGCAAGTCACTACAGTCGGTGTTCAAACATATAATGTCCTTCAAAAACTGAAGGTTTTGTGGCTTTGTTCTAATTGTTTTGCAGTTCTTGATCCATTTGGTGTGAGAAATGCAGTGGAGATTTCCTGTCTGAGTTTGCTGCTGTTGTCGCTCAATTACTTTTTAAAAATGAGCTTTGATATCCTGTATAACAAAAACTTTTTATTTTTCCTGGAAATACCTCTTCTTAATAATAAACAGGAAATATTCCTCTGTTGAGGAAGAGTTCTTAAGGTTATCAAGAGTCTAATAATTATTGTTCCTTTTCCAATTTAATCTTCTTTGAAAGTCTTTTGAAGATATAGCGCTTTCTTATTTACATCCATTAATTTTACATAAAAAAATGTTGTAATTTTTCTTTGGAGATGATACTTATTGTAAGAAGGGTATTTTTCCTGGATAATTTTTCAATAAAAGTTGAAATACTGTGGCTATGTTATGCATAATCACTTCATGGATTGTATGAGTTTACTGTCAACCCTTCTAATACTGTGCTAATATGATGGGGATGCTTTATTTTGCCTGAAACTTCTAGTGGATGTGGAGAACACAGTTTTTCTCTAATTACTTCTGATTTGAATAATTCTATCATATATATATATATATATGCACATATATTTATTTATTTTATATATATTTACACATGCACATATATTTTGTATCTGAAAATATCTGTGCCTCAGTTCCTTCTCAGTTTTCTCATTGTGATGGGTGAAGATATAAATCTGTAGATCAGGACTTTAACATATAATAATATGCTGACCACCTAAAACTCTCATCAGTGTTGTGGCCTAAACCCGTGGGCAGCTAAGCCCTACACAGCTGCTCAAAATATAAAACACATCATCATACAAGGTTAGTTTAAGGAAAATTAACAACAGCATAATCAGACACAGTAAAAGCTGATTTTGATGTTCTTATGACATAGGTGCAAAGATGTCAAAGAAGTTAGCTAGAGCACCTTCTCCAGAGGTACACAGTGTTGTGAAAAATGTTGGGACAGGCTCAAATGCACAAAAATTTAATGCAGCAGTCTGCAGCTGATGGCAAAAAAACCATTCTAATGGTGACAGATGCTTTGGGGCGTAAAGAAAAGAATAGCAAAGAGAGAAATAGGAGAGAGATAGAGACAAAGGGAAAACTCTTCCTAGTGGACAGTTACTAAAAGAAAGCACAGGAATTCCTAGACAGACATCCTCCCTGTGTGTTTCCTCTGATGCAGTTGACAGTTTTTCCCTGTAACACTTTACCTTTAGCAACTACACAGTTTTCATCAGGAACTGCTCAACCTCCCAGCTGACTGTTCCTGCTTGTGATGCCTCAATTGCTGACTACATCAGGGCAGGTACTGCACACTGCCTGGCTGCTGACCTTTCTGGATGCAAATTATTATTTATACGCTGGTCCCCACCAGTGTAACCATGGGTTATCTTGGGCAGCAGGAAGAACAATGGTAAAGAAGGGTCATTCTTACACTAATGATGACTGCTTCCCAAAAGTAACTTGAGTAACAACACCACTGAGCTTGTGGGAGTAAGGCCATGGGAATCACAGCAGCAAAACAAAAGCATGAGAAAAATTTGTGGAAAACCCTCTCAGAGCAGATAGCAGGAAGAGGTACAGAGTTTGCAGGCTGTAGAGTGGGAAAATTGAATGTCCTTAGCAATATAAAAAGGGTAAGACACCTAGGGAGCTGTGAAAAGCCAGACTGGTACCACCTGAAGTATGAAATTCTCTTTGTTAGGTGGAAGGGAGGGTGAGAAAGAAACATGAGGTGAGATTTCATGCTGATCTACAGTATAAAATGATGGCCTTTTGAGATTTTCTTCCCCTACTTAGTAGAAAAAGATGGGTTTGTTTAGAAGCACTGTATACTTTAAACACAAAATAATAGAATTATAAATGCCTACCTAGTGTGTACAAAGACTGAGGATTGTTTTGTGGAACAAAATGTGAAATACTTGTTTTGAAATGTGGAGTCATTTTTATAGAGATTTTAACATCAAATTGCATCTGCTTAGAGTGCTTCAGACAATTATGATTCATTCAGCTAATATTATCTTTCTTCTTTGAGGACAGTATCTTTCATAATCTACCAAGCACAAGGTAAAACAATGTATTATAGTAATCTACATAGTTAAAAAGAGAAAATAGGATACAAACTATACCAGCTAATGACAACTGGACAAACTGTAGTTTATATTTACTGTTTAATTTCATACAATAAATATAGCATTTTGATAGAGGAAAAATAATTTTTCTTGCTGTAACACAAGTAATACATTTTCTGTTGAAAATTGAAAGCAGAATTTTTTTCCTGTCCTAGTTATTGATAAGATTAATCCTATACAACATTATAAATCTTACATTTTTCCTTAGAAAATATATTCTAGTCTTTACAGAGAGTGTTACACAGACCTCAAGAGATTTTCTGGAATGAGGAATTCTTAGTTCATTTTGGTCTCTTGATTAATTAAAATGTTACCTTCTCTAGTTTGTACCAATGAGCTTTATTTAATGAGAAGTCGTTATTTGTTTTTACTTAAAATGTCAAACTACAAAATTTTTAACCTGATTGGCAGGTCTTCTGAAGATATGTGCATAACGTCCTCAGGTCACCACCTCTCAGTCATCAAAAATGGAAATTTTATGACTAAACAAAAGAATATTCTTACTTCACAAAATGTTGCTGTTTGAAATACATTGTCTGTATATGCGACAAAGGGGAATCTTTGATTTTAAACTGTAAGCCAAAAAAGAACACCCAGATATTAGACACAATCCTGTGTTCTTTTGAGTGGCAGCTGGGAGAACACTCAGAAGGTTGTCACAATGTGAGTTGGAACAAAAATATAAGCAAAGTTCCTTTAAAATATGAGGAGTTGAAGTTCAAATAAAAGATTACACTGAGTATGGGTTTTGAGGCATGTACCTTCATATGGAAAGAAGAAAAAGAGTAGGACTCCAGTGAGTTTCAGCAGTCAGTGCTTGAGGACACTTGTGGGGCTCATACTGGTGTTCCAAGGATTTAACTCCAAATTCTAACAGGTGATGTTCTCTTCTATGTCCTTCATAAGGATGACAAAAGGTTCTTCCTACCTTGTCTTCTGTGATCCCACATGAAGCAGAAGCAGCCTGGACATGAGAAGGATGGGGACATTCCTTTTACTACTCCTTTAGGCAGTAAATAAGAATAACAATTTTCAGCTGCCACGGATAGCAAAGCACATCATGATAGAGATTGCGGATGCATTCCAAGACTTGTACAATCACAGGGGAGCTCAAGCTTGGAAGGGATCTCAGGAGGTCATCCTGTCTTAGCTCTTACTCAAAACAGGGCCAATTATGAGGTCAGGCCTAGTTGTTCAGAGATTTATTCAGTCATGTCTTTAAACCTCCTGAAGACTGCACCAGACTGTGCATCCAGTTTGAGTGTTTACCTGTCATCATAGCAACGACAAACAAGTCTCTCACCATTTCAGATACAAAAGTAAATTGAAAGCAGTACTATGAGTTTATCCCAAAAACACTAACAGCTCTAAATTTTCCACTGATTCATAACAAAATACATTTTTATTTTACTAAACTATTTTTAAGAACATTTTACTTTTTCATCTTTCTGCTTCCATAAAGTTAAAAAAAAAAAAAAAAGAAAAAAAGAAAACACTTCAAAACCCCCAAAGAAAAAGAAACAAAAAAACCTCCTATATAAATTAATTCACTGTATTCACTAAAAGATGATTCTTCTTATTTTTCAGTTTGAAAAATTAACAGTTTTTTCTGGCTTTCCAATTTTCTGAAAATAGACAATTACAGGGCACCACAGACACCCCTTTTGAATTTCATGTCATGTGTTTGCCTGTCAAGCTATGTTCTTAGCAATACTCCACACATACTCTACTGAATAATTTTTGGCTACTAGAATAATGCAGCTGGGGAAAAAAATCACAATTCTCTTTTAAAGATGTGTATTTTAATCAACATTTGCAGCATGTTTTATAGGTAGTACTGGTTTGCAGCTCTTTTAGGTATCATACTCTTCTGTCATGGCTAAACCAGGAGATATATTTCTTTTGACTTCCGTAATTTAAGGAAACAACAACAAAAGTGTCTATACTTCCTTTTTCCCAAGAAACCCTGCAGCATTGTTACCTCAGGTGTTGTATTTAATACCTAATTCACATTTACAAATTTGCACTGTAGATTTAGAAAAGTTCTATAGGCCAAACTACATTATTTCATTGATTATCACCTTTAGATGGATACAAGGAGTCAGTGATATAGCATAGATTGATATCCTATTAATACTAATTAGGTTTTCTTCACTTGCTTCATTTTCTTTTTCATCCTTGTCCTATAACTTGTCTTGTCCTTGATAGATGTAGGTGTCTGGAGACAAAATGTGGTCATTGCCTGCTATACGCCTGCTTAGCTCAAGTGAAAGATCTTTAAATGTTTTATAGCTCATTCTTCCCCTCCTCTGCTGTACAGGCTGCCATGTTAAAATGATACAGTAAGGGCAATACCCTTTTAGGTATACCATGTATTACATCAGCTTAGTAACTCCTTTGCCATCATATATTGCTTATCTAGGATCACAAAGATAGCAATTTTATTTTCATCTGCAAGTCTATGACCTCTCCACCAATTATCCCAGGCTCAAGATCAGCCAGGCAGGAAGAGGAACAGCAGGAGACAGTGGCTCAGTGCTAAAGAGAAGCCTAAATATTTTCCAAAAAAACAACAATCTGCATCTTTACCAGGCAGGGGGTCAGTATCATCAGCAAAGGATGAATGGTTTCTTACTGCAGGATAACCAGGGTTTCAGAAGCACCCAAATCTTCTCTGTTGCTCCAAAACCTTACCACTGTTTAACAGCTGTCACAAGAAGTGTAATGACCACAGGGAGCATGTCACAGATCCCATCTCTGAGACAGCAAGGTACATGTTGTATCTCACATTCTATATATAGACTGAAAGAGATGCAAATTTACTTGTGGGGTTTTTTGCTGCTATTGTTTACTGATGTCAGTATTAAAAACAGGAAAAAAGGAGACACAGTTTCAATGAGTGTGATTTGAGAGACAAGATGCACAAGGTTAATGACTAACAGAAAAAATAAAATTTTACACATAAAATAGATAGATTGAATGTTCCATGAAGAAGACAAAATACAAATAATAGGGTTCCCTTAAGTCACTGAAAATTAGAGTATAAATAAAATTATATTGTACTAGTGCAAAGTATATAAAAAAAAAAATCTGTGTTTTGTTTTTGGTACTGATGCCCATAAAATCTTGCACAGGTCTAGTGATAGCAAACGCAAATGGATTTTCCTCTGCATTCTGGCCTATCTCAGGTTCTATCTGAGGAGGGGAATTATCCTCAGCATTCTGTATTCCAACAAATGACAATGAATATATTTCATTATATTTATATTAAACTGAATATATTTCAGATTTAACTTTCTTACACTTCTACTACATAGACATAGAAAGCAGGAAAAGTCACTCTTATGAAAGTTATTTTTCAATGTGCTCTTGTAATATAAATAAATAATTATAATGTAAACAAAGTTGTAGATGGTACCCTTTTTATAAATAGAAAAAGCGAGGACCTTACTGGTGAACAGAAACCTTTTTTTCTGAGATTGGCTAGGGGTTATTTCAGGGTGTTTCTTGGTATTGGTCTTGGGTTTGTAAAGTTTGTTTGGAACATGGGACACTTCAGCTACATCTTTTTTATGTAAATGAGGATGTGCTTTCTGGGTTGCCTTTTGCCTGCTGTTAAAAACATACCTTGCTGTTGTGGTTTTGGCTGCAGTATAGCTAATTTTCTTCATAAAATCATAGAATGGCTTTGGTTGAAAGGGACCTTAAAGATCCCTTTACCATGGGCAAGGACACTTTTCACTAGACCAGGTTGTTCAAATCCCCATCCAACATTCCCTTGAACATTGCTAAGGATGGGGCATTTGCAGCTTTTCTGGGCAACCTGTTCCACTGCCTCACAGTGTTCAAAAATATTTTAATAATGAAATTATTTCCCTGTTTTATGGAAAGTTTCAAAAGACTTCAAAGTTTTCACATTGTAGACTCTCATATGTCTTTTAATTGTTTTACTGTTTTGACTTTCCCTTTAAATCTATTATTATGTTTGTCTGAACTCAAACTAAGTATTTCAAAACTTCTCTCACATTTTATTGTCTTTCCACGATAAAATGGGTAGTTAAAATATGAGAGATATGGAAAAGAAAGGCAAAAGTAAGTTGATAGCTTCTCTAATGCAATCTTTTCTTTTCTTTAGGAAAATATCTTGCTACTGTTATGCTTAAATGAGGGCCTATTTGGACAAAGAAACAGAATTTTTGCTTGCAGACTGAGGGTATAAGAAAGATATTGCTTCTTTAAGCAGGGCTCAGTAAATTCTAACCCTAAATGATTATTTTTCAATCATTTGGCTGTTTCTTGACCATCATGCAGCAGGCAGTGGCCAGTGCAGGGGTGCTATGAGATTCAAAGTAGCTCCTTGCTTTCCATGGCAAAAATTAAGTTATATGTGTACAGATAGGGCAGAGTTCCCTTTAGCAGAGTACTCACTGGTTCAAGTTTAAAATTTGGGGATAGTCATAACTGAGTTTGTTACTGAGAAAAGGAAAAGATTACCACATAGCAAGGACTTGATCCAAGGTCTTGATGCATGTTTGATATCTTCCAGTTTCCTCAAAAAATCTTTTGATTCCACTCAGAGTGCTCTGGTTAGAATTTTTAAGCTAGTTAAAACACAGGAATAGGTAATCCAGATAATACTGTGTTTGTAAGGAGACGGGAGATAAATTTAGTTAGCTTCCCTTCCCACCTTGTGTGTAGACTAAATATTGGAATATTAGAATTTTGAAATACTTGGTCCATAAATTTTGGAGAGCATGCAGGAATCAAGAACAGAAGGTGGAAGTAAATGGAGGACTGGGAGGAGGAATTGTGTATCCAACAGTCATGTTTGTATAATTTAGGATGATTAGTCACATGAAGAGCAGTTATTAGAATTACTCCTAAATCATTAAGAGTCATATAAATCTCTCTCTAGGGGAAAGGAGATGCTGAAATTTAGATCAAAATTTAACTGCAGATTTGTTATTTTAAAAAGGGCAAAAAGCTCATTTTGCTGCAAAACTGGAGCTACTAAACCACTGTAGATGGGACTATGTGTATCTATTAATATTAAATAACTTATGCCCTATAAAAATCAGAAAGGTCTGGTGGGTGTAGGTCAAGAAAATTAGTTATATTAAAGATGTTTAATCTGGTAATTTTGAGTTTGAACAGAATATTATTACTTGTTTAATTCACCTTCATGTTTAAAGTGAAAACAACTGCAAGGAATAAAATATTGCTTAAAATATTCAGGGCAGCAGCATATGCCTCAAGAGATAAGAGTTTCACTGTTAGTTTAATTAAGACAAAAAAAGCGCAAACTTCAAGTGTTATTTACAGGTTCTTGACATATTCACTAATGAATCATAGGATGCTGTAAAGGTTATTCTGCCTATTACAAAAGAAGTGCACAATAATTGTTTCTTAAACAACTTATTTCCTTCACACTTTTAGTCTGTTCATAGTAGATCAATGTGCTTGAAATTGGAAACAAAGATTCATTTTTTTCACTGTGTCAGCAAGCTGGCAAGGTGTTTCATATGTGAGATAGAGTACTGTGGGACATTGTTATGTACTTCGCTGTACATTAAGGAATTGAGCATACTACTGGCACAGTTTTCACTACTCTGGATTTTCCAGGACACTTAATTTGTGGTTAAGAATGCAGAAATGTTTGCTGCCATTTTCAGCGCACAGGATAACAAAGGATTATCAAAAAATAATACATTCTTTTTTTTAGTACAATCTTTATTCTTTCTGCATGCATAGTTATCAATTGGATTGATCATTTTTGTTTCTATTTATTTTAAATTCTTTCAGACACAGATGCTGTTTCTTGAGTAATTAATTACCTGTTACACTAGACAATCTCTCAGCTAAAACAAATCAAGAAACAACTCTTCTTTTCCAAACAAGTGACTTTAGGGTCGATGGAGATGATAGTGCATCCTAACTCAGATATAAGGAGAGCTAGACAACGTGTAGCAGCATCCATATTAGCATTATGCCAGATTTTTGAGCAACAGCTCTACGTACAGCATGCCTTACATACTAATGTGTTGCTCATCTTCTGTCTTCTAAAGAACAGGCATCAGCTTACTTCAGCGCTGGCTAACTACTGAAAGTCAGATTATGAAATACAGTATTTATAGTTCCTGGCTTCTCTATCTGGATTAGAGATCCATCTTTGGAGAGTTACTGATTTTTCCCTGTGGGTTTCCCTGAACCTATGTCCATCAGAAGATCCAAGAATCTATATTTTTGTTAGTTGAAACATCTATGCTATTTTTCCTTATAAAACGGAAAAGCTAGTTTTCATAATAAATCATTGTTAAAATAATGTTTTTATTATTCATAAAAAAATTTTTAAAAGTGAAATCTTTCCTCTCTTTATATCACCAGGATTTGAAGGCTAAGATTTTGTCTGAAAAAACCCTGACTTCCCATACTTGGCATTGAAGGACGAAATAGCAATCTATTGTAGTTATAATAGCTAATCTGAGCTATACATACTCAGAGTAAAGAAAATCTAACATGCCAAACTTTCTTCAAGAGTGACTGTGAACAGAAAATTAGATACAGCTTGTGGTAAAGCATTGCTGGAAGAAGGCCATGACTTGCCCTGTTGAGGAGTTAGATATATTTCCATGTCTCCTTGAGTTTCCCTGCATTTTGTGCACAGATCCAGATTTATCAGAGCAGTCAGCAAGGGTACAGAAAATAAACTGAAGGGAATTACATTTCCCCCAACAGCAGCTGGTTTCCTTCTAATGAGATTCTATGAGGACCTTAAATGGGCCCATTTAATTTCTGGTTGTGTTCTAAAAGCTGTTTTGGAGGGGACTGTCTTTAACACAGACACTGATTCCGAAGCATTTATGTCAGGTTATGCCCTGAAAAATTCAGTTACAAAGTGGGTCGATTTTGTCCTCTTCACCTGTCACACAGCCTCTTCCACCAGCTGTAAACACATTAGGAAACTTGTAAATTTAGTAAACCTGTCCGCATTAGAAACTCTATGTTTACAAGTCCTTTTCTTCCTTTCAGTGGAGACAGGACAGTGAAGAAATTCCTCAAGCCAGAAAGAGAAACAAGAGGAGAAAATAAAACCAAACCAAAGCAAAAACACACCCATTTGATTTCTCTGTTATTCAGATCCCACTGTTGTTTATAAATAATTGTGATCACATCCAGGATACTTGAATTCATTACTAAATTTTGCTCCTAATGGAAATAGAGTAGAAAATTCAATTTTTTTAAGATGTAAGAGCAAAGCAAATGACTGCCTACATTGAATATTGGGGGGG
>VXAC01005196.1:864076-972262 GCA_013399225.1 Rhipidura dahli | reverse complement strand
GTTTGAAACAAAAAACAAACCCAAGCTTTTTCTCATACATCTTACTCTTTCACACAGACATCTTTTTTGACTCTTTTGCATAGTCCTGTTGATGGTTTCCACATCTTTCCCTCTCTTCTTTTGACAAAGAATTAGAAGCAGATTCACCCTTGAGTCCCACAGTAAAAAGACAGAAAAGCAAAATAAGCCAAATGAAGGATGTATAACTCCTTTGCCATACAACACATTCTTGGTGCTTTTCATGGCCGTGGTAAAAGTAGATGTGGAACACCAGTTTGAATACTGCACAGGACTTCCTCAACAGAAAGCTTTCTGAATAGAAAGCCGTAACTCCTATGGTAGAGTTGGAGATTTCTCTACGCATTCACAATAAAGAAGCAATCCTCCACCAGGATTTAAAATGAAAACTTAAGTGGAGCAATTATTGTTTTCTCAGCCCCAAAAGAGCAAATAACCTTACTTTGTGAGCTAATATAAAGTGTTCTTACTACAGGTATTTAAACTGAAGTCTAGGAAAAAACCCTAAATCTCAATAATAGAGTTCTCAGAATGTTAAGGGAGAGGTAGTATGCTAAAAGTTTTCTTATTATGTTGGTAGTTAAGACAGGCCTTGGAAATGTAGCTCCAATCAGGCGAATCTTTATTTGAAGAAAGGATAATCTTTCTTTTTCTGCCCTTTAGTGCTTCTAATACTAGCAGATATTTCTCATAATTTAAAACTAAGAAAGAATTCCTCTATCAAGAGAGAACAACAGAAAATTTGAAGAATTCCTACAGTATAATCATAGAAATCTAGAAGGAAAACCTTTGCTTTTTAAATCAATATTTTGGAGACTAATTTTAAGAAGTGACATTGCATTTCTTCTGGTAGATGCCTCCTCCATATTTCAGAATCCAAATAAAGACAGAGAAACAATATGGAGAAAATGCAGTAAAGAAGATGGCTGAAACAATGTTATTATTCTATATTGTTATGAAGGTTTACATATAAATGAAAATTCTATTTTTACTCCAAATCTTAAAAATCTCATAACATTGTACTACTTAATAATGTACTGCACAAAACCCAGGAAAATATAACAGCATCTAGCTGTAAATATTTTTTAAACTGAATTGTGAAATCTACAGATCTCACCTGCATGGAAGTAATATCAGATGACCCAGAAGAAAGAGAACCAGAAGTTCAAAGCCTCATGGTTTCCTGTCAAATGACACTTACTATTCTCCATGGTAACAAATAACTCTCTGCCTCAGGGTTAATGTAACCCGTTATTTTTTAAAAGTTGATTTTATTTTGCAAAACCAGTACTTGGAAGGACCCTACAAGAAGAAAATATGCCCATGATGCCAAAGGCTGACAGATCTTGTTTTTACCTTAAGGTGCAAACAGGCTCAATATCCAGTAGGATGAGAGCTAAGGGTTTCATATTCAAAAAAAACTTTTTAAAATTTTATGTGATATGGACACTTTTTTCATAATAAATAGTCACTGTAACATGGACCAGTAAGATAATACCTTTTAAAAATAAATTATAATGCAATATGAGGTACAGCCTTAGACAGTTAGTACTGGAGAATATCAACAGTTTTAGAAAAACTGAGGGGAATATTTTTAAATTCAAATGCTGCTACAGATAAAACTGTTCTTTCCAGAAAAGTTTGGTATTTTATTGGAATTTCTGCCAGTGATGACCACACTTCCATGTCCTCATAAGATTCTGTTGAATTTGGTGAGAATATACAATCTTGCTTTTCTTCTGGAGTCTTCAAAATTGTATGAAATTTTTTAGATGTTGTTTTCTTTTCTTCACTTCTGTTCCCTATCAGCAAAATTCATACTCTTCAACACCAGCCACCCCCAAAAGGCAAGTATGGTGATGGTGGGCAAGAACTTGGGAGGGAATGTAGCCACCATAGTTGACCCAAACTGGCCAAAGGGTGAGTCCATACCATATGAGAGTGTGTTCAGAAATAAAAGCTAAGGGAAATAAAGAAAAGGGGAAATCCTTATTAAGGTGTTTGTCTTCCAAAAGAAATACTACTCATAGTGATGCTTTATTTTCCAGAAAGTGGCTGGACATTGCGTGCTGATGGGAAGGAGAGAACGATTCGTATCTCCTGATCTGTTGTAGGAGGTGGAGTAGGGTAGCTGCATTGCTAAGTTGTGAATGCAGTGTACAGCAGAAGGGCCTTGCATTCTGAAGACTTCCACAAGTTTTTGGAAAACATTCAGCATATCATGAGGCAAAGACATCTGCCAGCTCCACCAACAGAAACCATTTAGACAAATCAGCCTGAGGCTTCACACAAACCATCTAGGTTTTCATGATTTTGAAGACAGCAAAGTACATTAAAAAGCACAGTGTCATTTATTCTGGACATCCACTGGGCCATGAAGAAAAAAAAAAGAAAAAAATCAATTAGTTTGTAACTTTAATTTGTCCAGGTGCATAGAAAATTTGTAGATGCCATGCCTAATGATCTATCTTGGATTGCAGTTTTGCAAAGATCTGAAGTCTGCGACCATATTTTACAAAAGCTTGTGATACACCCCTTTCCTGTTTCAAATATTGTCATGACACGAAAAGAGATCTGTCCCTTTGACTTTGAAAATGGAACTAAATCTAGAACTAATGTTCCTATTACACTTGACTGAAATTCTGCCACTCAGTGGCATGGGAATAGAATTAAGACTCATAGCTTGTATGTTTGCTTAACTTCATTCAGAGGCATGATTCAGTTTCCCTTAAACTGGAAATAAGAATGAATTAAACAAAAACACATACATTCTGGTCCTAACCTACTGTTTTTACTTAAGGGTTTGTTGTTATTTAAGTTATCTTTAAGTTAAACCAGGTAATTTTTTTTCAGTGTCTTTACCTTGGTAAGAGTTAAATAATTGTTTTTGGCAAGCATGTCATCACATGATAGAACTCACATTGTGATTAGGGTGGATGTAAGCATTTATCTTCTGCTGACAAAAGGAAGATAAGTGATGCTACTGTAATTGCAAAATGACCTTTCTGCTATAAGGATATTGACAGCAATCCTCTCACTTCTATACAGTATGTTTTCCATCATGAAAACTAGGTTTTTGCTAGCCTATTGTTGGCTTTTATACTTAGAATGCTCTCTCTTGAAATGTTTGTAGATTTCTCTGGTTTCCTCAAGATAACATTTACTATGTACCTGACAAAATGTCAGCAAATAGTAGTACATGTTTTCTTAAAAGGACTCCTGCTTTTTTCATGTTGATATCAAACCATAATTTTGCTGTACAGCAAAATAAAAAGCTCTGTCTTTTTCAGTTTTAAGAAACATTTTTTTCATGTATATCCTTTTGGGATCCACCTGGTTAGAACTCAGAAGAGTAGACCCACTGCAAAGATTTGTGTGTCAAAAGAAGGCATAAAATTAACTTTTGAATACAAGAAAATGAAGCTGTATTTGCAACTTAGTTTTCACAAAATGCTTGAAAATTCTGGCAGATATAGGGTGGAAACATTTATTTTGTGATTTTTAAAATAAAGCTAATGCTACTGCAAGTAAGATAACAGGGAACTGTGGTTCATTTTGACAGTGACAAAGTGACAAAAGGGGCTAGAGGGTAAGGAGTAGACTTGAATTTGATTTGGCAACCAGTTAGGTAACTAAGAAAGCCCTATTACATTTTATTTTTTCATGTGCATATGAATAAATTGGGATTTCTGCCTGCTGCTCACACTTAGGATTGGATCTCTGGCAGGGCGCTGGTACTGGGCATAGTTATGGCCTAACCTCCCATCTTCTTGGTCAATATATGCAAGGATTATCCTGATTTATGCAAGTTTTACACTATCCAAAATTTGCCGTCCTTCTTCTCTCAGGGAAAAGAGGAATTTTGACTTAACAGTTTGGCTTAAGTTATAAAGTAGATGTTAAGGAACTCCTCTTTGACAATGCCACCCTGTGGTAGTCAAGCTGATTCACCGCTGCCCAGAAACAGAGCTCAGCAAATAATTCACAGGGCTTTTCCCTCAGCCTTCACAAGAAATGTGACCAGTCTGCTGTTTCCCAGCATTAGTACATTATTTCTGTGTTTGACAACTATCTTTTAATTCACTGCTATTTGGATTGTTCATGTAGGTTTTCATGATCATGACTTGTGAATAAAGAGATATTCCATGCATGAGAAGAAATGCTATAATCAGTAGGGTGATGATTTGTCCATAAATTTTGCCTTAGTTGTATTATTAGAGCACCACTACTATCATTCTAATGAACACTATCATTCTAATTTATCAATGTATATTTATCATTTCACATTAGGCCATTTCAATGCCTTATAGAAAGATTCCTTCCTATTCTCTTGTGAATGAAGTGAATATAACAGCAAAGGTTTTCAAAGGCACAGGTACCTCATTCAAAATCCAGTGAACTTCAGATGAGAAACTTAGAGGCAAGGTAAACTCTTCCACATTTGTACTCTGACTTTTATCTTTAGACACTGTGCATTTCATGGGATTCATGCTAGAATCTAATTTTTTAAAATAGTTTTAAGAAAGCACTCCAAAATACATCCTCAGGAAAATATTCCTCAAGTTACTCAAACAGTTTCTGGACTTCCAAGTCAGCTACAGATATGGAAAAATAATTGCCTTTTTAGAACAATGTATCATATAAAATGGCTTACATTCTTCAGTTTATGATGAAGAAAACATCCTATGTGCAATAATGGCACTCACAGTAAAATTCAATGAAAAAAACTCTTTCTTTATTTCTTCATAAGATATCCTTATTTAGGTCTGATATGCCATAGAACAATGGTTGTTTACAACAATCTCCCTTTTATAAATCCCAGCAATGGACTTTTATTTCCTTAATAATTCGTAGTAATCAATCCTTTGCATCAAATGTGTAGTCTTTATTTTTATACATGTAGACTTCAAAATTATTTATTTCTTCAATAACTTTATTACTCTTCATATACTTTCAGTATACTTGGTGTGTTCTGTTCTTAAAAAACCATCAGTAATATTTGATAGAAGGCTATTGAAAAGATAAAGAGGGGAAGGTTACTGTGTTTATTTTTATGATAATATTGTGTGCCAACAGTGATGGGCCTAAGGTTTGATAAGGACCTTGTGCCAATACAGCCTCTACCCAAAAGCACCATTCTGTTCCTGTAGAAGAAAGCTCTCAGAATGACTGAAAGACCCCAGATTGTGTGAATCATACACTGCCAGCTGCTGTTACTTAATTTGCCTTAAGAAGGAGCTGTCTTATGTCCATGAGAGTGCTTGCCAGGGAAAGAAAGTAGCAGATATAAAGAAAATTTAATTCTTTTTATTTCATATCCCTAAAGGGCTCTCTGTAATTGGAATTCTGACTGAATATCTCTAACTGTGGAGAGTCACATAGGTGTTTACAGATCACTTTTAGAGTGATGTTCAGGTTTTGATCCATGTTACTCATTTTTTTAGTATTTGAATCATTTAAACAGACTTCATTTGTTGATGTTGTAGGCAAGCAGACAAAAAATACAGCTAGATATAAAATCTTTATGAACAGCAGAGATCAGATCATACAGAGAAAATGTCATTAAATAATATATTTCTTACCTGGAAATATTGACGATCAGTCCAATTTTTTTTCCTTTGAAATGTAGTAAAGGAAAACAAAAAGAATTAATTTGGCCTTGCACTGTCAATGTACACCTCTAACTACTGCCTGTAGTTAAAAGTGAAGTAGTTTATGCATAATATTATAAAAGAATATGGCACATGCTGTGATGTTTATGTTTGTTACATGCATTTGATCTAAGAGCTTGCTGTTACTTAGGGTAATTTCTCTATTCTTATGGCCTTTAAAAGGGAGTGAGGAATGAAAAGTATGTAAGTTGCATTAAAGTCTTATCCAACTTGTTTCTGATCTATATTTTTGAGTTGTCAGTGCCAAAAACTATGTTATAATGTGTAACAGGAATGTTAAATTATCCATGCAGAAAACATAACAAAATTTGAGTCTAAAGGTGAACTTCAGAGTAGTTACTTATTCTAGAGAGCAGTTTCTATAAAACGCTTCTTTTCCCTTGATTCCAGTAATTTTAACAATAAAAGTGAAAGGATAACAAACTTGTCTTTAAAGGTGACAATGCAGTGATTGAAATGAGTGATGTTCCTACACATATAAAGCAGCTGGAGCCTTTCCTCTGTTTGTAGTGGTACACAAATCAATCAGTCTTGCAGAGCCAGATACAAAATTCTTTTTTCATGATTAGATGCTTTATACATAAACAGAATCCTGTAAAAATAAAAGACATTTGACTGAAGAACTGTTTAGCACAGCCCCAACTGCCATCTCACCAGTTCTATTTAAATGACAAAATCAAAATTTGTCATTCCTTGTTATTAAAAAGTATTCCTGCAAGAATGTAAAAATGAAAACAATACATTAACTTTTAAATAACTCTCTAGAGTCTCCAATTAACAGTTCTGGGAGGAGTTCAACAAAACACTTGTAAAGGTTTCTTTTTTTTTCTTTTTAAGGAATCAGATTTGGTGATATCCATGCATTCTACAAGATCTCTGTGGATTTTTCTGATGCAGTGAAATAGCTTCTAATAGCATTCTACATTAATAAATTGAATCTATAAGGAAATAGTCTAGATTTTTCCCTCTCAGCAGTCATCTTTGCAAAATGATATTGTTAAAATGGAAACTGCTTTATTGATGAAATTTCTTCTGGTGCATTTTTTAAAAAAATACATTAAAAGAAAAATTCAGGTGATTTTTAGTCCCAGCAGCAGAATGAGATTTTATGGTCCATTCACCACAAGAACTGTTTCCCTGAAGGTTTTAATTCCAGGAACAGTTATTCAGTTTTGATGGGCAAGTTGATAAGAAAAAGGGAGAAAGAATTTCACTGATCTATCAGTATAGGTAGGCAGCCTGTCATTTAAAAAATAAATTCTAGAAATATAACCAGATAACTATGTCCCACAAAGGACACATAAGCCATACCCACTGAAGCTTATTAGAGAAATATCTGCTGGAACTAAAAGCATCTATATTCAGAATTATAAAGACATTTAAGTACAGACAGAAGAAAAAGGAGGAAATTTCAGGGATGGAATCTGAAAAGTAAATCCTTTTGGGACAGGAAAAATAGAGGTTAGCTCAAACCAATTTTCAGATGGAAGCCGTTCTTGAATTTTTCACATATCTTGCTCTGGAGTTTCATTCTCTTTTTTCAGATGCAAATGAGAAGGTAACAACCATTTGGACTTTTATACTTACGAGCTATGATGAAGCAACAGATTCTTCTGCTTGTCTTGCATGACTTTCATTACAGCCTGATTGCACTGACCTTGCAAAGCACTGCTCAGAATCCTGAAGCAAGTATTATACACTTGTCTAGATTTTTCTTCTCTACTTCTTTTCTACTTTTTTTGGCTTATCAGTCCACTTCAAGTTCTTTACTTTCTAGTAAAGAGCCTGTCCAGCAGTCTCAGTGGGTTAAAGATGCAGGAGTTAATGCTGTACAGATGTGTAGTGTGTACAGCATTAACTCCTGCATCTTTAGTGAATAGTCCATATTTACTATATACTCTCATAGTCCCAGTTGCAGGACTGATTTTTTCTTCCAGTGCATACCCTTTCTAAAGTGTTAGATCTAGTCAGATTATCTCCTTTACTTTTGTTCTAGCTGATAAAATGTACGAGTGATACTGAATAATACTTGCATTTCTGCTTCAGCCAATCTTCTTTTTTCAGTGATTTGTTCACTCAGAGACTTTACATATTTTCAACAGGGACTAGCTGTAAGAGAACAAAAGGTCAAAGAGAAGAAGGAGAAAAAATTCACAAGAAAGAAAGGTAGAAAAACTAGCTTTAAGGGGTTGTGGAGCCCCTGTCTATGTAAAGATGTGTTCTCCTCACACTTAACAAGGCAATTTCTTTCCTAAATGCTTGTTTCATTTTACTTTTGTGTCTTTATCCTGACCCAAACTTTCATTTCTATTTTTCAAAAAGTCCATTACTTAATCTTCTCATTTCTCCATTAATCTTTTGGCTCCAGCAACATCCAGTACTGCCAGGAATTTAAACCTTTTCTTGTGTTGGCCTTGATTCCTGGTTCTGTTGACAGGTCTAAAATACAGCCTCTTGCAGTCTATATAAAGATGAGAAGTGTAATGATGTTTGAACAGCCATGTGATCTGGAGTTTGAGCTTTGTGAATTCAGATTTTAACACAACACTTCTCTTCTTCCCATGTAAAGACAAATGAGCAGAGTGGTTGTTATGCAAGATTGGGCATCTTCAGCTCAAGAATATACCTGATATATCTGCTCCTAAATCAAAAGTCATGCATGTGCTCATGAGGGGGTGAGAGCATTATCTCAATTTGACTTCATACTAAAAGATGGATTGTGTTTTAAAAATGCAAAGGAGAAGCAAAGTAGCAAGGTTCCTTAAGCAAAAATGCTAGGCTTGATTCTAAGAATTTTTAAGAAAGGACAGAGTGCTGTGAGGCTGCAATTCTGCCTTTGTTTCCTTGTGCCTGTCCAGTTATTCCAAAACATTAAAAATTACACAATCTAAGCACTGTCTAAGCAAACTGGGTAAAATATCCAGGAAGATTTAAGAAGTTAGATTGTTCCCTATATTTGACACTTGCAGCTTTGTGCTCACTAAAAGAAAGTCAAAAAGCAAACAAACAAACAACCCCATAAGAAACCTCAAAAAAACCAAAACTCACCACTGATTACTGCACTCTTAAGTGTATACAGGATCTAGGTTTGGAAAATATGGTACCCTTGAAATGTGGATGTTAGGGCATAATGCCTGGTGCATGTAGCAAGTAATTACCTACTTCTGTACCTGTGAGTTCAAGCACACACAGAAATACTTTTGGACATAGATTTTGCCTGTGTTAACTACTGGCTTACCAAGGAGACCCCGACCACATTTTGACAATTAAAATGTTATCATAGGATAAAATCACAGAATAATTCATGCTGGAAGGTGTCACAGAGACAAATTATTCATTTTTCATCGTTTAAACCAAGAGCAGGTCTAAAATGGTTTATTAGTTTGCTAATGACACGTAATTAACCAGCAATCAGTCAGGTTAAATATCTCATACTGCAGATAAAGCTAAAATGTTAAAAAATCTATACAAAATTCTAAATATGTGGCTATAACTAATCCCAAGCAGGTTTAATCACAAACACAGTGGTACAAACATGCCCTGCCCTCTAACAGCACTTGTGCATTACAGGTACTCCCTGCCCTGTCTGGGGCTACAGGCTTCCCTACTTGTACCCTCATCCTTCAAGACTTGTGGGTGCTCTCACCTTGTGGGACCCCTTGATGCTCCCTGCCTCTCATGACCTGGCACTCGTGATCGCACCTGCATCCTGTGAGGTGTGGGTCTCTGCTGGCAGTAATCCATGCTGTTATTCCTGACCAGGGAGAATCAGCTTATGGCATCTGACCAGACTTCTAGCAGTGTCAAAACAGGTTTTTACTATGACTGTGTCTACTCCAAGGTTTCTACTTACATGTTACAACTTGTCATGCTCCTTTCATACTTTTTCTTACATTGACTCCTGCTTCATTTCAATATGTCCCTGTGTAATTCTTTGGTTATTCATTTCCAGATGATGTCTGTCTTTCCCTTTTACATGATCATTTCAGAACTAATAGTTGTCTTCCAATTTAGTACAATTTGTTGTCCACAAGTGTTCTCTAGTTTGTCATACTCAGCCCAACACATGCATTACTTTCATGTTCTTACCCACAACAGGTGCTGTTATCCAGGCCATTTTCCGGGGGTAGACTATGAAAATACCCTGCAAAAGAGGTCTTGTGAAGTCACCTAGTCCAACCTCATGATCAAAACAGGTTCAACATACAGCACTGATCAGAGTGCTTAGCTTTTATGTCCACTTCGGTTTTGGAAGCCTCCAGAGCTAGAGACTGTAAAATCTCTTGGGGCAACTGGCTCCAGGTCAGTTATACTGAGCACATTTTTTGCTTACATCTAATTGGAAGAGGGAGGGTGGGGGCGGGCTGTTTCTTAAAAAGAGGAAGGTGTGATAACAACAGATAATGGCAGAACATGGCAGGCATGTTGTACTAGGCAATTGTTCTTCCAAACAGTCACTGAAGCCTGCGGAATATGTTCTGTGTCAGGGTCTGTGTCCGCTAGCTTTCAATCTGATCAAGGCTGATTTGTTTTGTGAAACAGGAAGTTATAATGTCATAGAAAAGACTGTTCCATGATGGTGACATCAGTGACAGAGGCTGTTCCTGAATAGGCTTAATTTACTGTTGCAAATACGGTACACGTGCCTTCTCTTTCATACTTCTCCTTGCTGCAACCACATTGTGCAGTAGCTCAAGACATTTCCTCAAATACTCTTTTAAATTTTTTGTCATTGGAGACAGGCTAAATTCTGACCTACATGTATGGCAAACCTTTGGGATCGAGTGGGAAATTACATTGAAATATAAAATTATAACCTTTTTTGGAAATGAGAACCATATATGTCAACCATATCCTGGGCTGCCTCACAAGAAATGTGGCCAGCAGGTCGAGGGACATGGTTCTGCACTTCTACTCCACTTTCATGAGACCCCACCTGGACTGCTGCACCCATGTCTGCACCACCCAACATAAGAAAGATGTGGACCTGCTGGAGCAAGTCCAGAGTAGAGCCACCAAGATTCAGATCAGAGGTCTGAAGCACCTCTCCTGTGGAGACAGGCTGAGAGAATTGGGGTTGTTTATCCTGGAGAAGAGTAAACTTCAGGGACACCTACAAGAGATCTTGAGAGGTACTTTTTATAAGAGTGTGTAGTGACAGGACAAGAAGGAATGGTTTTAAACGGAAAGAGAGTAGGTTTAGATTAAATATTAGGAAGAAAGTCTTTAGTGTGAAAGTTCTGAGACACTGGAACAGGTGTGCTCAGGGAAGCAGTGGATGCCTCTTCCCTGGAAGTATTCAAGACCAGGTTGGATGGAGCTTTCAGCAACCTGATCTAGTGGAAGGTCTCCCTGCCCATGGTAGAGGGGCTGGAACTGGATGATCTTTAAGATCCTTTCCAACTCAAATGACTCTGTGATTCTGTGATAATACCTTCTACAGTATAGATAGTACAGCAATGTGAGTGTTTATTTCCTAAAAATACTTTGTTTATGCTTTATTAGTAACTGAGTTCAGCAAGAAGAAAATACAGTTTTCTTTCAAAGAATGACAGTTCTGTAAAGTCTGGTGATCAGAAATTCCTGAGGGGATAGAGTTTTTATTCCCTTTGTGTGGAAAAATGAGAAAAAGCATAAGACATACATCACCCACCCACACCTCCTCTAGGGATATTTGGAGAGGCATTCTAGCAATCAGAGCTGGCGAGCAGTGGATTTTTCACTTCACAGAAGAAGCCGAGGTTTTACATTTTATTATGCTTTGAAATGAAAACTAGAAGTGCAGCCATATTTTCCATTTGAAAATTTCCAGGCAGCTCTAATAGCTGCATATGAATTCAAACACCAGGAGGGGAATGGATGCTCAGAAAGGCTCAGTGAAGGAAACATCTCTTACTTAAGAGCGCATGTTTGGCAGCCAGGCTTCTATTTAAAAGGTCTAGATGCTCATTACTACTCTCCCATGAGGCATGTGTTGTGGCACATTGTACATATGATAATAAACAGTACTGACTGAGACCACTTTTCTCAGAGACATGACACAGAGGGCACAACATAAGATTATAAATAAAATAAAATTTTAAAAAAACCCCACAACTAATAAATTTTGAGTGAATTTTACAGAGGTGGCCTTATAGCAAAAATGAGGAGTTTCAGTCCAGGAGCAGAGGTAAGCAATCTCTGGTCAGCCTTTCTATGTCCCTCATGCGTCTTTAAAGTGTATTTTATGATCATTCCTCATGGCAGAACCAGAGAATCTGGAAGGCTTCTGTTCAGGCTGCATCTCACTAGGTGCCTGTAAGAATCTTAATCAACCCTGGAGTCTTGCCTGCTTAATTGTCCTTATTTTGCACAGTATCTCCTGTGCTAACTAGAATGACTGATTTTGTGAAGACCTGGATAAAAGAAGAAACTGTGATTTCTAGCAACCATGTCTGCTACACAGAAAAGATTTTGCTACTGCTCAGAAGGCTTGACTATATTAAGATGAAATATGCTAGTACATGTGCCTTTGTGCAGAGGGAATAGTCTAGATGCATGTAATGTCTTGTTATTTTATGTTAGTGGAAACTTAGTAAGAATGGGACATTAATAACACACAGACATAGCTGACACATTATAAGATAGCACCAAGAAATTTTAGTTATTGTTGTCATTTCCAGAGAAGACCTGCTCAAGCCTGCAATCCTCTCTTCAGAACTTTCTGCCGTGTATTAAATCCCTTACCACTTCAGCTGGAGCCTGTGACCTTTTCTGTCAGGGTCTTCCTTACGTACATATAAGGCCAACCTTTTGCAGACAGTTTGGTAAATTAGATAATGCAATGTATGGACTGTTTAATGGGGGATAAATGTACTTTTCTTCCTTTGAGGACAGATAGAAGGAACTAGTGCCTGAAACATGAAAAAAGAGGGTGCTGAAAAAACAATGAATTTTATGCCACCCTCCACATTATGTTTATGAGTGTCATTGTGCACATGTTAATCCAGAGCAGGTGATGCCTCTTTCAGACCAGTGAGCCTCGGCATTGAAGGTCAAATAGAAACTTGAAACTAAAAAGGGTCAAGGTAGTGAATGAGAAGGAAAAGCTTGCTGAGACCATAATCCCTTCACTCATGTCAAAACAGATTTGAGCTATTGTTCAGCCTGTGGAACCTCTATTACCTTTAGAAGTCATTCTCTTTGAAAGCATTCAGGAGCCTGTGGATAGGAAACTTGAAATGAGCACAGTTTAAAGGAATTCACCTTTGTCACTTCAAGGAGAGAACAGCCTGTGCCCTACAGAGATGAACATAAAACACAGGCACAGTGAAAGTCCACTAGTTTATGACTTTTGGTGTTAGAACGATTACAATCATATGGTTTTGAATTATTTTTCTAATTGTTTTAATTTAAGATATAAACAAAGGTAATCGCATTCATCTTGGTTGGAGGGGTAAAGTTCATTTAGATGTTGATGGAAGCAGTACTTGTAAATGAGATATAAGCTATCGAGCACAGCTGTAATGCACAGCTAAAAAGCTCTGCTAAGACAAGAAACTCAGAGGAAAATCTGAATCCTTCCCAGTGTGAGTAAAGACTATGTAATGTATTTTTCAAAATACAAAACGTTTAAAGTATCATTATAGTCTGAATAGAGCTCAAGATTTATGAGGAAGCAAGATATGCAAATGGGGGGATAGATACTAAGGCAGACCATGCATGAGCTCATGACTTCTGGGAAGCTAAGTGTTAACTTTGTAAATAGAGATAAAGAAGAAGAGTATTGGGCATGGGAGTTTGGAGAGCAATCCATCTTCTTTAAACTGAGAACCAGTAAGACCTAAGGAGGTTTTTTATATTCTCTGAAATCTGTTGATAAAATTATCAGCACTTAGTCAATATAAATTACTAACGAGAACATGAATTTCGAGCAACATATTGAAACTAAAACCTGGTGATGCAATTTGATAGAAATCACAAAATAACCAGACATATTGGTGATACAATAAAGGGGTATATTGGATCTTTCAAAGAATCCAAAGTGATGGTTTGTTTGAGTTTACAAGAAAATTAGGCACATACACTGTGTCTCAGACCAGAGCCATAATTCTCAGCTGCCTGATTTAAACAAGTTTCTCTGCAGAAGAGTGCATAAGTGGTTTTAGTCTTTGGTGGGAAGGATCCTAGGAGACTTGATCTGATAGAAGTTGAGAGAGAAACAGAAAAGAACAGTACAGATTATTGCTTTTGTTCTTAATTGTGATGAATTGCCACTATTTTCAGCTTGTTAGTGAAAAAAACAAAAAAAAAAAAAAAGGGAATTTATCAAGAGATTTTGGCTGTAACACTGACTGTTTGGCTGGAAATTCTTTTACACACTCAATCTTCTCCTTCCCAAGCGGCCCTATAACACCTCACAGAAGGAACAAGGCTAAAATCTAATTCCAATGCCAAAATGATCTTAAAAGAAATTTATTAGATCTGGACAACAACAGAAATTCCTAAAGTCTGAAAGAGCTTCAAGCAGGATTTTCAGGTTGCAAAAAAAGATTGTAGAAAATAATACAAAAACAACCAGAAAAAACCAAAAACAGAAGAAGGATCCACTAGCAAAAAAAAAAAAAAAGGAAAAGAGGTAGGTGGCTTGAACATCAAATTTCTATAAAAGTCAAATTTGTTTCTTTCAATATTAGTAAGAATAAATGGTCCATCTGGAAACCTAAGGCAATTCGGAGTCTCCCAACAGACTTTTGGAAATTAAGTTGGAAAGTTTTTATTGTCTTACTGGTAAGAGTTAGAGGTAAGGACATCTTTGAGAGTGTAACTATGTAAAATATGGGATTCTCTGCTTGTGGTGAGCAGGAGAGATTTAAACCACCTCTTTGAAAATTTACATTTTCAAGCAGTAAATCAAGGTTCATCTTCCTCATCATTTCATGGATATTACCACATTATTCCATGCATCTATTACCATAAGTGTGACTTTTTTTAGAGACTAATCAGACCACATGCCAACATGTGCAAATCAATTTTGATAGATTTGGACTTAATTGTACAAGCCACTTATAAGCCACTGAAGTCTGCAGAGGGTCTTGTTCAACATAGGAACTACTTATCTGTCAGTTTTTACAAGGGATCCTTAGAAATTGCTATTGTCAGAGGTAATCTTCAGTGTGGAGAAAATTGACATGGACCTCAACACAAATGCCTACATTCCTTCTTCTACCATGAACCTGCAAGGCTGACATTGTGGTTTTGTTTTGTAAGTCAGCACACTGCCACTCGTGTTTCCCACAATGCTGTCTTTAGAATCTAATATTGCAAAAAAAAAAAAGAGGCTTCCTTTGTGCAGGAAACCTTTACTTTAAAAAAAAAGATGTACTTTTAAATTCGACTTTCAATGAACCAGCACAGCCTCAATGGAGGGGCTAATAGCATTGGATACACATGGCATAAACCCTCTTGTCTGATGGTAACATATTCCTCGTGCTGGTAGCTGGTCTGCCTTATGCAATTAAAGGATGAAGAAGAATTCGAGAAAAACCCCAAATGCTGCATGGAAGAAATAATAAAATGCCTCGGGTTTTATCACTGAAACTTCCATATACTACACTGATTACAGAAGTTGTGAAGGAAAGAGAGAGGCAGAAGGTGAGAAAAATTGTAACATTACCAGAAATAAAACCATCTCAATTGTTCCACTTGGTGTGGACATACTGGTAATATCTTTCAGTGTGTTGCAAAATCGAAAGACAAGAAGGATCAAAGCTACCTTTTGAAACTTCAAATTTCAAAGGGCACCTTTTCCCTGTGACTGAGTTCAGATTAAACTAGATAGCTGCTTACCAGATCTAAAAGAAGTTAACTTCTACCAGAAGCAGTCACAACTTTCACAAAATGATTTGAGATTCAGCTTGAGAAAACTGACAGTCGCAAGTCCTGTCAAATAAATGCCAACCGTATAACAATAAAAACACACTTGCTGGCACATATATATTCCAAGAATCAGATAAAGTATTAATTTTCAGATTAGATGAATGCCACTGAGCTGTGCATTGTATGGGATGAAATAATGATTCTGAATATTTAACCAGTCTACCACTGTTAGGCAGGCATAAGTTCAGGCACGTATAAAAAAATTAGTCCTTATCATGACATGGGTTGGGAACTATCAGGAATTCTAATACCTCTCAAAGTAGCTGCAATGGATTAACTGAAGACACTTTTTTATTCTAATGGGAAAAGTGCAATTGCTGTAATCAGATACCTTAGTTTGGTGAAGAAAGGCAACCAGCAATATCAATCATCTGATTTTGTAAAAAGATTTAAAGGAAGGAAAAGGTTTAAAGTAAGGAAAGGCGAAACACAGAGTTTGGTTATGGGAACAGGTATTATTAAGGGAACAAAAGCATAGCATGGGACTAAGTTTGAAGGGAGAACTCATATAATGGTAAAAATGTTAAGGCAAATGGATCATGCCTTCTTCTATCATGCAGAAAGACCCTATGCTATAACAGACACATGGCTCTCTCCTAACTGGTGCATATGTCCACTTGAGAAATACAATGCAGTTGGAGTAGATCCCTTGGTCTCAGAAAGTCACTTTTAGAACAACATGAAAATATGGTTTTCTACCTTTTTTTGTCTTTTTTTTGGTTACAAAAACATTCCTTTCTGTCCTGTGTTTCAAGACTTTGAATTCAGTATGATTTCCTACCCATAACAGGGTTGGGAGAAGATGTCATTTATTTATTCAAAGCCTCACCAGTTCACAACACTGAATTAATAAGTTAAAATTATTTTTTTTTTTACTTATTGGTCAAACTTTCTAGGAAAAATAAATCACACTCAATTTAAGAATTTTTAATTTTAAAGAAGCTATTTTTTTATTAAGGAAAACAAAATATTCTCTAGAATGCATAAAGTTTTGACTTTCCTAGTGAAACAATCTCAGTCCTGCATTGGGTTGTAAAACTTTTATGGGCTTGTTCTGTAAATCAGTTGCAGCACAATACATAGTAAAATGGTGGCATTACTGGTTAGTAGTTAGAATTCATCAAAATTGTACTATTTTTTCCTTGAAATGATAAAGATTTACATGAAAGAGTAGTGAGCTTTTGCACCAGACCCCAAAAAAGTAGATTATTTTTCTTGTGGTGACAAGGGAAGATTGTGATCTTACATGTCAGATTATTTCTTTTAGTATATGAAATGAATTTATGTTTATGCTTGGAACTGTTAAAAATACTAGCACTCTGTTAACACCATAAATAATCATATTACAGACTTAGGTGGCTATACTTCTCTGGATGCTGAGCTGAGAAACTGTCCTGGATTCCCTTGGTTTTACCCACTAAACCCTTTGTTTCTGTCTCCCAGTGCTGCATTTAGTGCAGAATAGGAGCTAAGGCCACAACAGAATCAAACTTCATTTATCTTGAGAAAGAAGAAGACTGCATGGTACTTTTGTACTATATAATGCAACGTATAGTGAGCCACAAATTCATAAGTATCTACAGAGTGGTGCTGTTTATGAAAGAATAAATCTATAAGCTTGTTTTCTTACAGTGTACTCCTTCGTCAAAGACATTTAAGGTCTACAGTATTTTCATTAAGGGCACAGAGTTAACACATGGTTGTATCATCATAAGACAGCATTTCTTGTCATTTTACTTATTGTTGTTAACTCTAAAACCCATTTGCTTTGATAGGAAAGATCACAAGAGAATATCTGGCAAATCAACACTGTCCAGACACCAGCTATTTTGCTACATATATTTTCCTCTGTACCTCATGATGATAGACTGTCGTCCATTAGATGAAGTATAGAGAACAATGAGAGACTTATTTTTTTATTTATCTGACAAGGATATATTGCTCTGATAGCATCACTTTTGTTCTAGAAGCATATTACCTCAGCCTGGAAGACTGACAGAATGCTTCTAGTTTCATGCATCAGGCCAAAGATTTTTCATGGCCATGGCCTCTGTCTTCTTGTGAAAGACAGCTGTATATCTAATAGGAAAACAGAAGTGCAACTAACTAAGTTTCAACAAACTCCCACAAGAGTGGAAAAGACTTAACATCAGTGTTTTAAGCACATTCTATTTGAGAGTGGACGGAAGGGGAGGACGTCTCTGAAGCTCGATAGCGATAACTTTATATCTTTTTTTAACTCATCGTAACAAAATTCACGTGAGTTAGTATGTGCTACCCTGAATTCTGTTACAAGAGTGGAGACCAGAAAATCTGTTATAAAAAATAAAAAAGTTCTGCAGAGAGAAAAGACCCATGTTGCATTCTCTGATGGCTGCAGCCTTCTGTGTATTGAGCATATGTGGGTAGGAAAGCAAAGAATGGCTGAAATTCACATTTACACATTTCTACCCCTCTGTCATGTTGGTAGGCATGTTTTTTCTGTGTATGCATAGAAAGATGCTGACATCAGAATATAACTTCAGTGAGAAAAATTGTTTGTAAACACTGAACTACAACTTGTAGGCTTTTTGGGTAATTAAAGCAAACTTAGTCCACCAGAGTTCACACAAGCTGGCTACAGCAGCACCACAATGTAACAAAAGTAACTAAACAAAAGCAGCAATCCAAAAGCAGTTCTGCACCTGTTTCTTTAGGAAAACTGAGCAACATTGTGGTACTCTTGAAGCCTGGAGCCAATCTAATAAAATATTCAAGTGATGTGTGCTGCAGATTCATTGCTGTTACCATTCAAAGACATTTTTAACTTATTGCTGAAGCTGAAAAATTAGCTTTTCAAGCATGCTAAAGTTAGAGAGGTATTCAAGCTGTTGCATGAAAACATAAATCTCTTTTGAATTTTCAGTGACATCTTCTTCATCATTAAAAAAAAAAAAAAAAGGAAATCAAAATGCCTCCTATGTTGTTTGCACAATATCTGTGACATCATCCTGGAGATTTTGCTCCTGATGCTGTTTGGAAAGAAGCTTACAAAAGTCTTCATTTTTATCCAGAGTGTATTTTTACAGTCAAGTCAAATTTGTGTTCTTAGCTTAATTTTTACCATTCACAAACCAGCTAAACCACAAACCAGTGGGCAAATATTTAACTTTATGGCTACACCAAGATTATATGTGAGGCAGGAGGAACCTTTCTTTCCCACTTTATGGTAAAGGTTGGAAGCAAGTAAAGGGATATTTTATTGCATATTGCTCCAGTTGAGTTATATTAGATGATAAGGAGACAGCTTGATAACAGGGAATATCCTTGGTTTCCACCTGCTCATTCACTTGCACCTCTCTGAAACCTCATGAAATAACAAAAATATTAGAAATGGCTGCAATAGGTTCCACAGAAAACACTTCACTGAGCTACTTGGAGTGTGTGGACTCTCAACAGCACTTGCAACAGATTTTTAATTGCTTCATCAGAGTTCTACTTTTTCTGTCTGATTCAGTGACAAGCCAGTAGCCATATATTTTGTTCTGTGCAGGAGCTACAGCTGAAATATGTTCACTTATTTCAAACAAGATTCATGATGTTGTAAGATTGCTTGAACTGGAAGTCAGGAAAATGAAATGAGAGGAGGCAGGGCAGAGAAAGGAGGTAGGAAAGAAAACATAGTTATTCTGAAAACTTTTAAAGTATCTCAAAGTAAAGACAGAACAAATTTGTGTCTTGTCAGAGAAGATAACAGCCAGTTCCCAGTTTCAACATGACAAATTGTTTGAACAAGGAACACTGTGAGTCAGTCACTGCCTAGTCTGCTGTGCCCAGCTGGTCACATAGGTAAGCTAAAACAAATTTCAGACAGAATTCAGTTCTTGACTTCCTTTATGTAACTTTCCATTCACTTCTGCCCACAGAGTGTGTTTAAACAACAGTATAAAATACACCTGCATGATCCATATACAGACTATTCCCCATTAGTAGGAAAATGTGAGGGTCCCTGTAACAGATCTTACCAATACTATGTGTTAGCTTAATGCAAAGACTTAGAATTGAATTCTGCTTAACCACCATGCGAATTTTCCTATGGAAACAGTAGAAAATACATACATAGGACATATACACTAAAAAATAAAAAGAGAGCAGAGAACCTAGCTTTGTGCTGGGCCTGCCTCCAGCTAAAGATCTTCCTGTTTGACAGGTGGTGGCATGCAAGACATAATACAGCAGTGCTAGCACAAGTATTCAGAAATCATTCTGGTTGCCCCACACATCAAGTCATAGCATCAGATAAAATAAATTTTAAAAATTTCAATGTAATAACGTTGGATTCAAAATCTTTCTTCATTTTGAACCTCCAGAATTCATACACTTTCGTAACTCTTCTGTGACTCTGAAACTTGCCTGGCTTTTAGTTTAGAACAATTCATCATTAAAAAATAAAATAATGTCATGGTCATAATGTGTTAGTTCACAGTGTAACTGTTGTTTTACAGATCACAAGAGAATTTGAGGGTGATGACCCAAAGAGAGAATATAACATCAGCTTGTTCTCAATCTCCTTTGTGAATAGTTGTCACTCAGTATTACTCATTTATGGTTTTCCAAGTTTGTTCAGGTTAAAGAGCAAAAACACTATAAAAAGATTCATTTTACACTTGAATCCAGATTGTAATAAAATGTTCCAAATGTTGACTGCCACACAAAATCCATCTTCTTGCGTCAGATTTTCTCAGAGGAGCTGACGAGTAAGTGCTCTTGTTCTGCTTTTTGCCCTGATGCCTTCACAGGGCCAAGGGTTGAGATTGTAATCATAGGTTAAGAACAATGTATAGAGAAACAAATGTCTTGTACATGCATATGGAAGATTCCTGGGGGAATGCAAGCCACTGTAGCTATGCAAAGTTTGGACCTCCCTGAACCACACAACATACTCCTTTCTTTCACTATTTGACAGCACAGTTCTTTCCCTCACTGTGCACCTACAAAATTCAATGAATGAGAGCCTCACTCTAGAGTAGTAATATGCAAAGCCAGCTGTTACCACAATAATCTGAAACTTCTTTAGATGTAAAAGTTAGTATGCAAAGAAAATTTTAGTGTTTCTTTTTTATTCTGCCGTTGAAGTGTAAATCCATTAAATTTCACAGAACTATATAGCATCTTTCTAAGTTCAGACAGAGTATTACCAAAAAGTATACAGATGATAACCTATCTTCAAAGGAAAATTCATATGGTTGTTTCTGTCAGGACTTTATACTTGACTATGAGAACTGTGAGACTGGTGTCATAAATCAATGTTCTTAAGTGTAATATCTTTCTCATGGTAAATATACAGTCCAAAGAGTACTTTCATGAACTGTATGAGAAAACTTATTCATACTCTTAATGGCAGCAAAAGTTGTGGATACTGTTAAAATCCTGTTATGGGGAGATATTTCTAATTTTAGTGATATTGTATGTACAAAATATAAAGGAAAGATCTATAGCTGTGAACCAAGTGGTTTTCATTGATTGTTAGTCTTTTTTTTTCCTGCATCTCTGTGCATGACATGTTTCAAAACTCCAGCACAGTCTTATTCTTTTAGAGGATATGTTCCCATTTCTTTAGTCTTGGGATATTCATTTTTGTTTTCAATTCCTAGGTAATTTTGCTGCCTTTTTATTTCCCCCTGCCTCAGCCTTCTTATTCTTCTGTTCTTGATTTCTTTTTCTTCAGTGTCTCCTGTATCAAATTTTATAATTAGTTTTATTTATAATTATTTTATTGACAGCTGTGATAAATTATTTATCTTACTCTAGGTTTCATTTTTACTTTTAATAATTATTTTATTGTGGGATGATTTGGGTTATCTCAGATGATCTCTGCCCCGAATAATGATAATGCAAACTCTTTTTACAACTTTCTATTTGTATCCAGAAGTCAGAGAACACAGTTGAAATTTTTCTCTGAAAACTTACTTTTTAAATTAATCTCTTTTTTTCAAACCTTCATTGTGGTGTGGAAACATACTGTTTTCCTGGTTTTAATTTTCTTAAAAATGTAACTTAACATTTTAGAACTAGCAAGGGCAAGCAGGAAGCCAGGCAAGAAGGGTATTCATAGAAAAGTTTTATGGAAGCAAAGAATGGGGCATGAATGTTATATTTATTGTGAGAAAAACTGTTGATTTTTAGAAACAAAGAATGCTTCTGTGATGTTTTATCATTGCCATTGACTACACATTTTTTCTCTCTCTCTTTGTATTGTTTCAAAATAATTTGCTGAGGTGAAACTTCAGAAAAAATAATCAGTAGTGTCAGGTAATTCACAGTTCAGTGATTAAGGTTGCCTCCTCTTCCCCTTTCTGTTTGCTTTTGGATTTGTTTTTTCTTTGTAAGTAGGCACAGAGGAAGAGTTCTTTTTCAGTTTTGAGTTTTCCCTTGTTTTTTAGATTTCTTACTCAGATGTCTTTCTTCCAGGCGGGAGTTGGAATGAAAATTAATTTAAAACATAAAAGAGGGAAAGAAAAGCCCAAAAAAACAAAACTTTTTTTTTTTTTAGCTTTTTCATCTGAACTAATATAAATTCAGTGTGTTTGAATATGGAACAAAACTTTAAAAATATTGAACAGTGATTTTTTTGGGAAAGAATATTTTCATAAATAATTGGGTTCCTCATTGAGATATGGAATTAACCTTCGTCATGAAAATTTTTGGATTTTAAAAAATTGTAATGTTTTAACTGTTCACATTAGGTTTTATTTATAACAAAAGTCTATACAAAAAACAATGTTGTAAGTGGTATTATTTTCTATATTCTTTCAGCTATTTCACAGGCCCAGGAAACAGAGAAAGATGTTTTAATAGAATCATAAAGTTTTGCCTCTTTATTGTCACTGCTGGTCTTGCACGATACTTACTGACAAAAATTGGTAGTATCTGATCTACAAAGAACTAAATAGACATTGACTGTATTCTAACTTTTCCTGTGCTATAAATGTCACATGCTGAATTGCATAATCTAAAAATATCCAAATGGTTTCTCAAAGTAACAGTAGATTTCAAACACCCTAGAAATATTTTTATGTTAAAGGTAGGAAAGTAGTCATGTAAGTTTTAAAGCATTAGGTTTCCTTTTTATTTCAGCTCTATTTGGTTGAGATACTTGGCACTATGCACTGAAAATAGTTACCAGCACCACAAAGATCCAATCAGGCTATAAGGTGTTTGATGATTGCACTTAACATTGATCGACCAAAACTATATTAAGTTTCATCTTAAGCAGGCTATTTGGAGGTAATGGGCCAAATAGTACATTGTTGCTTTAGATAAGATTATGGCATGATGTGAAAAATTAATTTTTGAAGCCCTTAATAAATCAGAGGAAGATTAGACTACAACCTACCATTTCCTTGTAGTTCATCCCACACCAGTCCTATTAACCTGACTGCAATAATACAGGAAATACTTTTTTTTAAAGGATGCTAACAGAGCTCTGAACGTGTAAAAACTTATACTGCAATCTTATAGAACTGTTTAATTTTACTACCTTTTATGATTCTGTTAATATTTGAATGATGCTACTGAATAATTTTCCCATCATTTCTGTTGGAGCATTATACTGATGATTATTAAGCTAGTCTTCTCAGTTCAAATAACCAGAGTGCATATAAACATTTAAGAGTCAATAGACATTTTTTTGCAGTAATCCAAGTAATCTTACAGTAATCTTACATAAAGAAAAACAAGTGCCTATTAATAATATTAATATTAATGAATGTTTTCAAGAGGTGGTAATGCCATCAGCTATGTGCCATTTTGAGTTTGCATTGCAGTTTTTAAAGTAACTTTGGATAACAATCTGATGCTAAAATGACAGGGATCGTGGAGAGAAAAGTTTTAAAGGACTTTTCAACACCTCTGTTTGCATCCAACCTATACTTACCCTCTTTTCCACCTCTTTTCTGTTGTTTTCACTTTTTAGTTTTTAATCTTAACCAAGAAAGTGAATTATATGCTCAGTTGGCTCAAATCACTATAGTCATTACAAGAGAAACATTCAACACCAGGGAACAAATAGTATATCATTACAATTAGGATTTGTCAATACTGCAAACATGAACTGTATAGAATTTGATTAAAGTGCTGCTGTGTCCTGACCTCGTTGTGAGGTGATTCTGATTTGCAGTGTAGACAGTTGGCCATCTTTTATCATTTTCCCTTTATAACTTTCTTCATTCTATTAATAGTAATAGGACCTGATTCTTCCCATTTTGTTTTGGTGAGGAGGTTGGAGGTGAGCACCATGGAGAGCTGCTGAATTTCTGTCACATGACCAAAAAAAGTCAGCAAAAACATAGTACAATCTGAAAAAGTGTAGTTTTAGATAAGAGAGAAGGAAGAAATGTGATGGGGATGAGTCCCTGGAAGAGGTGTCCCACAGAAATTGTGGACACTGGAAGTGTTCAAAGTAAGGTTGGAGGAGCTTTAAGCAACCTGGTCTAGAGGAAGCTGTCCCTGCCAATCCAAACCATTCTATTATTCTATGAAACAACTGAAAATGCAGAAGAGGCAAGTTCTAGAGAAATTCTGGGAATAAATGACTAAACACTAAATGAAATCAAGAGTAAAGGTGTTGAGAATAAAGACAGAAAAACATGGTCAAAAAAGCTTAAGCTTTTGGGAAAAAATATGCTGGGTCTTACCTGAATTAAAACTAGACTCACAATGACAGTCAGCCTAAGCAAAATTTTATTTAGATGTAGTCTCATTAAATTGGAAGTTTAGCTGTATTAAATAAACATTTTTGATCATACTGTGACTTTTTTTCACTGACAGAATTGAAGACAATTCTCAGTCCTATTAAAAAATCCCTATATTTGGAATGTTTGTAGATTCATACGCACGTGGGTGTATGTATATATGAATATAATGCAAGAAAGAAAGGCAAAGGGCAAATGAAATCCAAAATGTGTTTTTTGCAAATTTAAAATTCTACATCTTATCTGTTTTTACTTGCAACCAAAGCAGTCTGTAATCTGTTCCTTCTGGAGATTTCAAACATGCTCTTATATGTCTGTAACTAAAACATATTTCAAAACAGATAGAGATAAAAGAAAGTAATATTGGGAGAATTTATAAAGTTGAAAAATTATGAAATTAACAAAATACAAAGTTTTGTAATTAGTTGACTGTTATAAAATAATATTAACATATAGCATGGTTTTCTTATTTTCATAAAGGAATTGGAATGTGGCAAAGCTTAGAAACATGTAAGACTTACTATTTTAATCCAGACTGCAGAAACTGTGAAATATTTGGGTTTATGCTGTTATGGTTTAACTTCAGCCAGCAACTAAGCCATACAAAGCTGTTTGCTCACTGTCCCTTTGTGGGATGGGGAAGAGAATCAGAAAAGTCCAAACAAACTCATGGACTGAGATGAAGACAATTTAATAGGGAAGGTAAAAGCCATGCACACAACAAAGCAGAACATTCACCACTTCCCACAGACAGGCAGGTGTTCAGCCAGCCCCAGGAGAGCAGAGCTCCATCACTTGTAACAGGTACTTGGGAAGACAAATGCCATTACCACAAATGTCATGCTCCCCTTCTTTCTTCTCCCCCCAGAGTTATATACTAAGTATGACACCAAATGGAATTTCCCTTTGGTCAGATGAGTCAGCTGTCCCAGCTTTGTCCCCTTCCAGCTATTTCTGCACGCCCAGTACCATTGCTGGTGTGGTGAGCAGAAAAGGCCTTGGCTCTGTGTAAGTGCCACTCAGCAATAACAAATAAATCTCTGAGTTATCAATGCTGTTTCCAGCACAAATCCAGAACTTGGCCCATAGCAGCTACTGCGAAGCAATTTAGCTCTACCCCAGCCAAAACCAGCACATATGATAGGAATGTACATGCTACATTCCTTATCCCAGCAAGTTCAAGAAAGGTGAAAAACATATTGTGTTATAAAGGATGTACTTTAGAAGCAAGTACAGTTTTCAAATTAAATTGGAAGCCTCAGGTAAATAGGTTGTCATTTTTATCCTTGTTTTTGCTACAAATGTAAATGAGTTCTTAATACAAGGAAAAAAATAAAGGCAATGCAAGCCTATTAGCAGTCATGAGAACTCCTTCCATACATAAAAGAGGGACTTTAAGACCCTTTTGTGATCTTTGGAAACACATTTGAATTCTGTGGATGAAATCCTGCCCTCATTCATTGAGGTCAAATTACTGTTGAGTTTAGGATTTCTTTTTCAGAGACCAACTTCATCTGCATGCTGGAGATAAAACTAATTCTACACAATATTAATTTATTCCATTTATGAAAGCTGGTAGTAACTGTTCACACCAGGTGTAGCATGCAGTTGCAAAATTTAGCATTGCTAATTATGTGCCAGAGTCCTGAGTTTTCTCCTGCTTCCCCTCTGGGGTTTGACTGTGCTCAAGGCCAGCTCTGATCTGGTGCAGCTGTGGAAATGAAGGTTGGAGTGCTGGGAAAACAGCCTGGATGGAAAAGGCTGTGAAAAGCCTTTTTAGCATCCTGCACCTCTTGGCACAAGAAATGTTTTTAGGCCAAGATGCTTAGCCTTGTCTTTGCCAGAGATATATAACAATTTTGCCTGTGCCTGTGGTCACCTCTCCATCTTGCTGTTCCTGACCTGTGGACTTGACTTCCCATCTTGGTCTTGGAGCTGCCTTCTGGCCATGAGTTAATCTGATCTGAACAGTCTGCTGAACCAAATCACTGGAGCTGCTCTTTTCCCTTGAGTGCCATGGGACTGTGTCCTTTATCTGTGAGGGTAAGGCCCCTCCTGCTCTGCTGCCTCTCAGCAATTCTCTTTCCCTCTCTCCTGGACTGTCTGGTTCCTGCTGCCCTCCAACTTTGCGTGCCAAAGCATGGTAGCACATAACATGGACTGCTCATCCTCACCCATGAAAATAAGCACATGTTCATCATGTGTGGTCATAAATGAAAGTCTGTTTTAGGGAATCTAGTGACAATACCCTGGAGTACTTTTTCTAAAATAATACCTACCAAATTGTTATAAAATCTGAAGAAAGGAGGCAAAAACTTATTGAATGGATGATGAAACCCTAATACTGGTATCTTAGTATGTTTTGTTTTGAATGCTCTGAAAGACATAAGCTTAAACTAACCCTTGCATTCAGGGAGATGTGACCTTCCTGAACACTTGTGACTCAACCTCGCTCATTTTTAGAAAGTGTTATTAGTTTCATAGCTACAGCATGCAAGAGGTACATCCACTTAATTTCAATAAGTGAAACTGTTATTTTTAAAGATACCTTCCTTACCCACAATGCAGGAAGTAATTTTGTGGTTGTACGGAATCTGTGTTTTGTGTAATTTTATGCAATACAATGAGGAGAAAGACTACAAGAGCTGAAGATAATTTAACATTTTGAAATATTAGCCAAATTATCTATCAAGATGTTTTTTCCTGTGCATGGAGATGGAAACATAAGGAATTGCCCAGATGGATCAGAACAGAAATGACAAAGAGAAACAACTTTGCTAATGCTCTCTATGAATTTTCAGAAGTTTCTTCACACAGACTTCATTCTCTAGGAACTCTACAATTTTGTGATTCAAACAAGAGTTTCAGTGTCAGTGTAATGTAAGATATATCCATGATATTAAGAGGACCAGACCTTGTAACATCCATCCAAGGTTTTCTGCTATATGGTTTTCTTTGGACACCATACAGCTGGAAGCCTATTTTCCAGAAACACCCGATAAAGATACAATTCCATAATGACTGATCTGGGAAGAGATGGACTTTACAAAGCAATGAAATTCAGGAGTAATATAGCACACTCATGGAACCCAAATTGTTGCCAGAAGAGAAAAAGGTAGTTGAAAACAAATTTGCTCATTCATCATGTAGTTCACATGAGCAGCTGATACTTTTCTTCCTCATAACAAAGTGCTTTGTATACGAACTGGAACCCAGACATTTCCCTGTGAAATAAACTGGGACAAAAGAAGACGAAGACATCAAAATTTTTCATTACAGATTGATCCCCAATTTATATTTCTGCTTCATTTCAGGTGTCCAAGTGTACTGCAGCCCAAAGAAGGAATGCTTTGAAGATCCTCTTGCTCGTAATACCATCAAATTATCATTTAAGTGTATTATTCTTTTTTCCAGTGGTAGGAATCTCACCAGATGAAGCCAGATTATGTTAATGAAATTGAAATTCTGCATATCTCTCGAAGTAATGACTACAACAGTTAATACAACCAACATTCATGCTTGCTAGCTCTTCTGTAACATTCCAGGTGTGGTATAACTTGATCTCAATTACAGTCCATTATTTTTGTTTCATATTTCCTAGAAAGTTTACAGCAGAGTAGACTTCAACCACTAAAACATTACAAATATTAAGACAATTTTTTTTTCATCACAATCCTTATCAGTTAAACTGCATGAAGGATAACATTGTTCATCTCTTAAGGTAGAGTCTTTGTATTGTCCCTTACTCCATCACTGCCCTTAAGATGCATCAGCAGCTTCCAATCACAAGCTTCCTGCAGAATATGTCAAAGAATCTATTTAATAAACCCATTATCTCACTGCAAAGGCACAGGATTTTAATGGTATAATTAAAGGGCTCCATGTGTATTCAAAGCACCTTGAATTTGTGTCTCAATAAATGGTCAAAGCACAAGAAACTAAAGGTGCTTTTATTTAACAGAAAAAAACACAGTGTAGTGATAATTTCTACAGAAAACCTGAGTGAAATTCCTTTTTTGTTTGCCTGGTTTTAATTATCAAATTGTTCTACAGGTTTTGACAGGAATCATTGCATGTGAAAATTGCCAGAATGTTAACATTCTCTAGATGTCAGCTGAGTTATTTGTGCTCTGATATCACACATACAACTGATTTAAGGTATTTTGCATTTAGCTACCATGACTTGTTCTTCTGACCCCACCAACCATGATCATTCTAGATACTGAGGACCTTCAGAAGATCCAGGATTTCCTTGGTCTTTTTGGCTTTAGATCTCAGATTTTCTGGGAGAACATGACATTTTCCAAGGATTAGTTCTGTGTGGATTTTTTATAGTTGCAAGCACTAACTAGCCCCCTCTCTTACTTGTAATACAGAAGCATGAAGCATTTATTTCTTGCTTTGCAGCCAAAACTCTCAATTCTCAATCAGATTTTACTTTGTAACCTGGAAATTGTTTTCTCTTTGTATATCACCTTCCCAAGTATTACAACAAATCATATAAAATGGGAGTGTTTATGGAGAGAAACCCTTTTCTTATTAGCAGCCAGAGCAGCTGCAATGACTGAGCTTCATCCAGGAAGCAAGCTTTCAGAGTCTTGGTTTTGTGCTATTAGCAGCAGGTCAGACTGGAAGTGATGAGCTGATGAACAAAGTGATTTTTTTTTTGTTATTTTTTGTTCTTCAATTCCGTTTATCCAAGTCATGTGACAACATCAATCCTGCAGTGGCTGGTGTGCCACCTTCAAGGGTTTCTCTCTGCTGCACTGTCAGTCAAATTTACAAATCTTTTTCATGGAAACTGTCATCTCGTGGCTGATATGCAAAAGATGCTAGCTCGTCATGTATTACAAAGGAGAATGTGCTTTTTTCTTTTAATTTCAGTGAAAAGAGTAGGACTTTTTAAAATCTTAGTGTTTTCTACACTTTACAGACCTCTAACTTCCATGCCTCCTATTCAGCTTAGCTGATGATTTGTCTATTGACAATTCATACAGGCGTGCTGGGTGGATGATGAGGGATTTTTCTGAGCTGAACAAGTAATGAGGAAATATTCTGGCAAAAAGTCAACTGCTTCATAATCCATTAGAAAAGATAGAAAAATGTTTTTGCCAGTTTCACATGCTGTGCAATACATATCATGCAGGTTTCAACATCATTATTTCTCATTCAGAAATTTGAAAATCAAGGTACAGAGTACACCCTTCCCATGCCCCAGTTATTTAAATTTAATTCACTAAAATTATTTAAATGCCACATCATGTTGGGGGAAAAAAAATGTTCCAATTAGGTAATTGTTAGAGTGTCATGAAGTTCTATCCACAGACATTGTTTTTATTAGATGAATTTTCAGAATAATACTGTGTCATCCAAACTATTTGAATATTAAAAGAATGTTATGTGGAAATCACTATATGAAAACTTTAATATTAAGAAGCAAATTGTATGTACATGTACACCATAAGAATAGAGAAAATCTTGTTATAAGGTTTACAAATCCATGTAAGAATGAGGTAAAATTTTGTCATTCAGTTCATTCCACATGTATAGCAGTAAGCTTCATTCTCATAGGTAATGTATAAAGGCTTAACAAACTAGGTGTGTCATGCTAATAAAAAGGACCAATACTTGTATAAAAGAACTATGCTATTGCTCATATTACATTAAAACAGTAATCCACTATAAGCAAAACATCCCTACCACAAATACTCTCACAGGAGGGAGTAACTTCTCACACTGCAAATATCATGAGAGCTGAAGTCATAACTGACTCCTGTTGCAGCAGTTAAATCTTAGCCAGCAGATGGGGGTTTTTGTGAAGTAGTGGATGGATCTTCTCTCCTTCTATGGGATTTTGTGGTTTCTAACCTGAAGACATGAAGTAGATCTCAACCAGGGATCCCATCTAAATATCCTTGTAAGAGATAGGCTTGCATAATAAATTTAATACAAAATATATGTAGACTTTATTTTAATCACGGAACCAAAATAATTTTTCTTGGAAAGTATAACCACTAAAAGCCACCAACAAAGATTAAACCCAACTTTGAATCTTGTACATGTATGAATAAAATTGGTGACCAAGCATGAAAAGAGCCATCTGGCCCTTTTCATTTTTCTCTTTTCATTTATGACACAACTTTGTGTCATACATTTTAAAAAATTTCCTTTTTACAAGGATGTATACTCTGTTGTTTGCCCAGATAGTTTTGTTAACATACATTGTTCATTATTGATGGGATGTATAGAACACTCTTTTTACTTCAGAAAGAAGTTGTTTTGCTGGAAATAAAATACACGACTTTAAGAGTTCTACAAATACTGTAAAATTTCATAAAGTTTAAATCTGCCACAACAAATTTCTATAAAATGTTGGATTTTTTGACGTCCACTGAAATTTTTATTATAAATTGAGTGATGGGTACATGAAAAGGAATATAACACACTACAGTTCTTTCCAATGCCTGACAAAAAATTAACATAAAATGAAATGCACAGATAACATACATGGATAAACAGAAAAAATAAATCTTTGAAGATCTGCAGTACTATAGTTGTTTTTTTTTAATTTTGCCTTTGTTTTTTTTATTTATAACTAACATTCATGCCATGAAGAGAAGGTCCACGGAGAATAAAATACTCTTATTCAAGGTCTCAAAACTGTAGTCCAGAAATAGTATTTCATAAATGGGTTTTCCATTAACCTTTGCAAAACACACGTACCATGACTTTTAAGATCTGGGACTTCATGCAAACCAACTTCATGCTGCCTATGAGCATGGTTCACTAGAGGTGCATGTCATCAGTGGCTATTATTTTCTGCCCTGGTAACAGTTTGAAATTAGAATATTTCTCAACAAGACCAAGTAATTTTCTGTTCTGTCAAGAATCTTCTCAAAACAGTGTAAAAACTAGGGTCATATCTACAGTGGTTGCCTCTCCTTCTGCTGTCTTCACTATAATAAAAATAGGATGTTAACATCTGTGTACTTTTGCAAAATATCAGTATTTACTAACAGTTGAATACATTACTAGAAGGGAAAATAGTACTAGCTCATTCTAAAGGTGCTACATTTTTTATTTTTTGTGTGGATTTCTTTATTTCTACATTACTAGAACACAATGGTACCTTGTTAACCTCCAGCCAAGGCATTTGTCAGTTCAAGGAGCAAGAAGATTGTGCTTTATTTTCTTGGTTTAGACACAGAGAAAAGCCAGGACTTAATTAGTTTGGTGTGAGAAAGAGAAGAGGTCTTATTCAGGTATGAGCCCAAGACCCATGTCAAACTAGTACTTAACCTCTGCAACTGGTCAGATGAGGTGAAGTATCCAGGCAAACAAAGTGGGTTCGTGTGGCCCACATGATATAGAGGGAGAGCCATGTACATAAATATCTTATGGCAGATAATGATAGCAGGAAAAGGAAAAAGAGAATAGAGGGTGGGAGTGCTAAGGCTAGACTACATCCAGACTGTCCAATCACAGAGCTCTTAGCAGGTAACATGGACCTCATTTGTGCTCACTTACAGCCTCTTACCAACAAAACAAATGGTAGCAAGTATGTGGCTAGAACCAGCCACAGACATCTGTGGACATCTGGAACTAAATAAGCAAAATGTATGGGGGGAACAAGGAAAGAAGAGAAGTCAATGTCCAAATAACAGAAAGCACAGCACCTCAGCTAGAGTTTGTAAAGTAGAATTTTAAGGTAACCAGTCTTCTGGAATGTGATAATCTGGAGTGCTTTAAAATACATAGTTGCAAGCATTTCTTCAGGAAGAATTGAATGGAATTGCAAGGCTATTGGAGCTGTCCACAAAATCTTGCTAGCTGAATATGCTTAGTTAAATTTAGGTAAAATGTTATTGTTTTGGTGTTTAGGGTTGATTTGCTTGGTAGTACTTCCTATGGTGTTAATCTCTTTGCCTGAGAATCTCTCAAACTGTAGTTATTTCATTTGAAAACAGTGAGAAAGCCACATTCTTCTGTCACTAGAAAAATTTTCAAGAATTGAATCATACATGTCTGTCTTCCCCTGTACCTGACACTGGTGAGGCCTCAGCTTGACTACTGTGTCCAGTTCTGGGCCCCTCAGTTCAGGAAAGATGTTGAGATACTTGAATGCAAGCAGAAAAGGGCAACAATGCTGGTGAAGGATCTGGAACACAAGTCCTGTGAAGAATGATTGAGACAGCTGGGGTTGTTTGGCCTGGAAGAAAGAAGGCTCCAGGGAGACCTTATTGCTCTTTACAATTACATGAAAGGAGGTTGTAGTCAGGTGGAGGTCAATCTCTTCTCTGAGGCAATCACTGACAAAACAAAAGTACACAGTCTTAAGCTATGCCAGGGGAAGTTTAGGCTGGACATTAGGAAAAAAATTCTTCACTGGGAGAGTGATTGGGCACTGGAATGGACTGCCCAGGGAGGTGGTGGAGTGACCATCCCCAGAGGTGTGTAAAAAAACTGGATGTGGCACTCAGTGAGATGGTTTAATTGATACGGTGGTATTGGGAAATAGGTTGACTTGATGATCTCAAAGGTGTTTTCCAACCTAGTTAATTCTGTGATTCCGTGATCCTAATACCATCATTATAATATTACAGTGTTCTGTCATTTTGAAGATCAGCGGAAGAGTCAGAAAAGAAAGAGGAAATAGCTGCTGATGGAAGATGAGTAGAAGGAGAAACAAAGGATCAGTCTGACAGAAGAAACTGGTTGAAGTAGAGGAACAGCATTGGAAATACCTTTTCAGTCTTCAGGATTTGGGAAGGGGAAAGAAGGTCTGTTAGAATCATTGTTATGGAAGAGGAGGAATGAAACTGCATGCAAAGACTCTAAGAAATAAATTGTGGGAAAGACAGAGACACAGAAATGATTCTAAGAAGCCAGGTTGAAGAAGGCTATAGAAAAGGAAAAACACAATAAATATTGTCACAAAAAGAAACGTATCTTAGAAGAAGAAGCAAAAAAAGCATGGCTGGAATCACTCATGTTGTTTTGTGCTGTTTGTTCTCATCTGTGAGTCTCTGAAATACTGTCTCAGAGGACAGGTACAGGGACACTCCTTGGAACTGAGTTTCTTCACTGGGAATAAAAGCTTTAGGGCCTTCAGCAGGGAAAGAAGAGAAAGAGGATCCTCCTCAGAGGAGCGTCGAGTACCTTTGGAGATGACTGGAGGGCCAATCTGGAACATGCTGAGTGTGTTACAGTTTGGAAAGTTGCCTAAACCACACCTGGAAGCAAAGGCATAATGGTCAGGGTTAGCTGTAAGTTTTTATTTCTGTTCAATCTGATCTAATGTGAACTTTTCCCATTTAAAAAGATAATTACTTTTCTATAATAAAAACTGATTTTTCAGAGTTTAACTTTTCTAGTCTTCATTGGGAGCTCACTACAGGGTATCTACATCAAAGTTTTGGTGACTCAGGTTACACTATCTTTTTAAAAGACACTAAATTTACAGGAATGGAAGGCAAATGTCTGTGGAAAGAGAGGAGATAGGTTGGAATAGAAAAGAAAAATAAAAAATACGGTTTTTGCTGAGCTATGATCTTACCTGGATACTCTTGTTTTAGATTGTTCATTGAATTTAAATAGCATGGATCCTTATGCACAGTGACTTTAATCTAGTCCTCAATTGGATTATTCTGGATTTAAAATATTTTAACCTATTCTCACCTGTTACTAAGCTAAATGGATGGGAACACAGTTTTCTTTTAGTAGGATCTATTAAATGTCATTGTTTAAGACAAAGCTGTTCGCTCTGTGCATTGGGGGTTGATCCCCCGGGTCGCTGGTCAGCAGTGTGCATTACTGACACAGCAGTAGATAGTTATATATCACAGTGCCATCTCAGCTTTTTACCTCTCCTTATTCTCAGGGTTATTGTTGTATCACTTCAGATAACTCTTTATGTGGTGCTTTGCTTTTTAAAAATGATGGCTCTTAGAACAGAGAAACATTCATCCCAACATGTTTCCTCTGTTCACATATTTGTTATATCCTATGTAGCACTGGGTAAAATAATGTTTTTCTAGCTGTGGATTTATGAGCAAAATCTTTACAATATTTATGGAAAGCATGAGCATAAATTTCTTTGTGAACTGATGGCACTATATTTCCCAGAATGTATGTGCATTGCATGTCTTTGATTCTTTGCTTAGCTACAATACTCCCAGCCATTTCTTCAAACCTCTGAAATGCAAGCCATTAAGGTACCATTACATGCACAGACATTTCTGAAAAACTTTCACATAGTTACTGTTGCTAGGTAAATCACTCCCTTGACATCCTTGTATTTAGATATGTTTCTTACTTTCTTTGTCTTAGATCTGACACCAGTAACATGAATTTGGGCGTGGAGATAAGGAGAGATGTATGCAGCCAAAGCAACTGCTGAACTGTGGGAATAAAAGAAATAAAGTTAATATATTTTCAATATTTTAAATATGTTTTAATTCTGTCTGAATAGAACTCAGACATTGGATGGATTTATCAAGTGCAATGTAAAGATTAGTAGTTACAGCTAGAAGGGTAGCTACGCCTAGAAAGCATAGGTCAGTTTTGACACCACCCAGTTGCTGGCAAATTACACTCCCCAGACTGAACCTGTCTTTAGGATTTTCACTCCTGCTGTACTTCTGTCATTACTTACATCTGTTTTATGCATCTATGTTCCTGCATATCTGTATTTGGGTCAGTTTTGGATGATATAAACAATTCAGCAAATTACTTGTCCATGTCCTGAACAGGAAAGCTTCAGTTTCAAAACTGAGACATGACTATTGATTTCTGACTTTTAGGATTTGTCAGATGAATGCATAAGCTAGGCTAAAGAAAATAAAAAACAAACCAAAATTTTTTGAAAAAAAATCTGTGGGTGGTGAACAAGAAAAAGGAAAAGTCTTTTTCATAAAAGACTGAGTTGAGCTTTGATACTTTAGAACAATGTTCTAGACATTATCCTCAGAGACTTGGAATTGGACAGGCTTACAGTAGCACAGTTGTTTATTACTGACCTTTTGCAAAAGGATAAAATCTACCATTTGTGAACATTCACTATACTGTCAATGGTACTGATGATGTTTCTAATGGCTGTTACCATTCACTGGATGCAAGATGTATCTCACAGCTTTTACAGAAATCTTTTAACCAACAATTTTCAAAAAATACAGGAAAACCTTAGGATTTTGCTCTCAGCAACACAGTTTTTATGTAAACAGTAGTGGAAAAACTATTTTCTGGAACTAACAGATAAAATAAAAGCTGTGTTCTAGACCAGATTATCATTTAAATATAATTTTCTGAATGTGTGAAGAGGCAGTTCATGTGATTTAGATCTTTCCTCAAAGTCTTTCTAGTTTTTACCTTTAACCATTTGATCAACTTCTTCCTATTCTGTAAGCCAAAAATATTTGATTTAGAAGCCAGGATACAGTTGAGAGACTAAGGATGTTGCAGTGTCATAACTGTTACTAGTAAATAACATTCTTTATGCCACTGACTCACAGACCAATAAATCCCTACAATGGAAGAAGGCTCAGAGGAGATTGGCAAGAAAGCCCAGGAAGCCCAGGGAGTACTGCAGGGTGTGACTGACACAGCTGTTGCACAGCAGCTCTCTGTATCCCAACACAGTGGGAGGCTTTTTTTTTACATAAACAGTTCAGTGGATCAACCTGTGGTATAAATGTTTCTCCCCCAAGTTCCTTAAGACCACGAATGTCTCCCTGAGTTAGCCAGATCAGGATGAAGAAAGTGAATATATTGCCCAGCCCAAAACTTAAGCAACTAACAAAGGTATTTCAAAGAGAGCAATGAGCGTGAGATGTTCCCAGCCCATGTTCTCTTTCCTAGCAGCTGTGGACACACAGAACAATGATGGTGAGTGTGTTGCAGAACCTGGCAATTGGGACCTCACTGGTGTTGTGATTGAACCATGTACTGCAATTGGGGTTTTTTTGTAAGTTTGACTTTCATTTCTGTTATTTTTTTCAGTGTATTTTGTTTCACTCCGCTAAATTAGAAATTCCATTTGACATCAGCTAACTCCACACAAGTAAATGTGATGTTAAACATTGCCTCTTCCACTCAGAAAATATCAAAAAGGACCTGGCCAGAAAGGATGAGACTCTGACACACTGATTTCCCCATTAAGCATTTAGTTTCTCTCTCTTAATGTCCCTTTTGCAAAAATTTAAATTAGTTATATCAGTAAACTCATAGTTAGTAATATCATAACTATTTTTATGCACACACAAATATATGTGCTATACAATTAAATCTGTGAGTTAAAAATGTTGATTTAAAAAGTCCTATACCTTAGTATTTTCTTCATGATTTCTCAAGATGACTTTTTCAGAGAGTGAAAGAACTACTGTCAGAATTTTTTTCCTGCTTTCTTAGTGTCTACTTTTGTCTTTGCAAACTTCCCATTTACAACACAAAAATTAACTTTTCAATATGCAGTATCACCTGGATTATTATTTTTCCTTCTTCAGGTTAATATCTCAGTTTGGGGAATATAAATTTTTCTTCAAGCCTTACTGATTAAAGACATTTTACCCTGTCCAATCTGAATCTTTTAATTCAGAGTATTTACCCCTTGCCAAAAAAAAAAAAAAAATAAAACCAAAAAAAAAGTTAAATTAAACTCAAGTTAGGAAAAAGCAACTGAATAACTTAAATGCCCATTAATGTAAGTTGGTTTGAAATGTGTTACTAAGTTACATGGGATATAAAAATATTCATTGATATTTAAAAATAACTAGAAAGGAAAAAAAATTATTTACATTAACACTTGAGCATTTTCTGAAACACATAATTTATTACAAATAAGAAAACATGCTTCTGGATAAAAATAGAAAAGATAAAAAAGGAATTTGTTCTTGTGTTACCATCTAAGGCTTGTACCCAGTCTCTATTAATTCACTCTAAATAGATTCTAACCTAATTTTCTCACATGTGTCTATGTAATAAGTGATAGAGTGACCATTGGCATCAAACTCTCTTCAAGTCTCACAGGTTCTTACTAAGATCTGCTTTTTGCCAATACTTCTGATGGTGATTTAAAGTTGACCAAACCACTCCTTCATGATAGTGATTTAAGGGAGTGTAAGAGCAATACAATATTTCTCTTGGGTGTGGCAACCCTGTAAACCACCGAATGTTACAGCTTATTCCAACAAGCAATAGAAAGGTAATCTTGACCCTGGGCAAAGAAGGATCTTAGGAGAGAGGTCTTCAGGTTTTGAAAATCCTTTATTTATACACGAGGTTGATAATCTTTACAACAGAACTTAGTTGAGAAGACAGGACCCTAGAGTATTTAATTTCTTTTCTGAACATTTTCAGGTACAATCTACAGGCTGGACAGAGAAATACAGTGGTATCATACAAGTTATCCACTTAGCATGTGTGACTGCTTAACAGACTTCACTAGGAGCACAAAGAATTTCTTCATATTGTAGCAAGCACAGTTCTGTTTACACAACAAGAACTAGAAAAGGTGATGGAATGGAATAGAAAATAAAGTCATGTTTGCAGAGAGTGAGAATTCTCCATCATTCACGACCTTTGAGAAGAGGTTTTATAGCAGTATCTGTAGGTACAGCTGACCCTGCTTTGGAGTGAGGAAATGAAATACAAGACCTCATTTACACTTACACAATGAACAGCTCTCACGAACTGTAATTCAGATTTTCCAATTGACCAGAAGCAAAATGAAAACCTAAAATCTGGGTTAATTTGAATGACATGTGCCAAGTGACAAGAAGTAATAGCATTTGGCTTTTAAAAAGTAGTGTGGCATTAGACCTTCATAATGCTTTTTATTTATGTAGTACCTTTCATCTCAGATCATTTTTCACATTATTCAATTCAGAATGAAAGAGTTTCTTCTGAATTGGCCTGTAGCAAGGATAGCAAAATAAACCATATTCAGGTTTATTGAATACCATGAGCATTTTTTAAAAATTATTATTGTTTTGCAACCTTCCAACATGCACTGTCCTTGGAAACAAAAATATCTGCCTGACAGATATGAAATAAATCAACTCTGCTTGCATATTGATATTTGCATTCAAGGATAGTATTTAACATTTTTTTCTGCTGTAGAAGTCTTTATGAATTGTTTGCAGCAATGCTAGACATAAAAAATGATGGTTTTTCTTTTACTTTAAACCACAGTATAAATAATATTTTATAAAAACAGAAATCATAAAGAAATAAAGACATTCATGAATGCTTCAAGAATGAGCAACAACTGTGTATCTCTGTGGAGAATTTCTACAGCAAAACTGAGTCTTCACAATGATTTTCAGTGGGGTTTCCCAATTGGTTGCCCATTTATTTATGAGTTTAGAAAGAGCTTGCCACAAACCCAGGAACAGAATATCAGCAAAAGAAAGATTACTTCTTGGGAAGAAAACTGTTAAATTAGCAGTAAAGTTTCTGCAGTGCTGAAGTGGAAGGAAGAATCAACATCCCAGTAGTGTGCAAGAAATACTGGGTAGATTGCACTGTGAGAAGAAAAGCTGTTAAGTTTGACACATTTGACATTACCAGTCCTTATGATTTCCATTTGAGCAGGATAATTTTTATTGCATATAAAAGGGATTTTTTTGAGATCAGAAAAAGAAGATGGCAGAACAGAAATCATAAAAATGTTCTTCACAAAATCATTTTGGGAATAAAGAATCAAGTTTGAATTTTAAATTCTTTTTAATGGAAGGAACATATTCCATAAGAAGTATTATTCTTAGGGTGCACAATTTCCCTGTAGCATTTTCACTTACCTTGGATTTTAAATCCATTTCAGAAAGCTTTACTTTGGGATGTTGTTTTTTTCCTGTGAGATATTATGCATATGATTATTTCTGTAGTCTGCTCTTGTGTAGGATCTATCTTACACATTTTCTTCTTCCTCTTCTTCTTTCAGTTTATGTCTTCCAGAAAATATCTTAATGTTTTTTCAGTCTGTAGGATCTCAGTCTTGATTGTGTTCTGAGCAATGTGAAACTTGACTACAGAAATAAATAACAATTCTTACTCTGTAAAACAGTTGTCATTAACCATGTGGAAAAATAAAAGTATAATATTTGGGAATGCTTTATTTTCTTAGCATCCCAAAATTCCTCAACTTCTTCTTTTGCCTTCAGCTCCACATTTTCTCAGAAGATGCCAAGTGTGTATTTGACTGCCTAGTGAAAAGGGTCTATGTTTTTTTGTGGGTTTGGAGTTTTTCAGGGGAAAGGGGTAGTTCCATGGGCAATGGACTAAAATCACCTGTTTCTTTCACCGTTTACTTACCTATTTTTACATTTTCAGAGAACTGCAGAGCTCAACTGATAGTTATCCTCACTTCTGATGCAAGAGCTAGTATCTGTTATTCCAGCCTTACAGAATCAAAAAGAAATGGTTCCTAATCAGTTAGATTTACTACACTGAAAGTTTATGTCTTTCTGGGCCTCATTACAGGAGCTGTGACTTTGATTCTCTTCTAGAGACCCATTTTAGTTAAAAATAAACTTAACCTAGGATGAATGAAAGAACTCATGTTTACCTACATTAGTTTTGTCTTCTGACTCAGCTAATTAAATAAAATCTTGCATATTTTCATACAGGTGCCAGATAATTTACATGTATCTGGCTATAAAGACCATAGTCATCTACACTATCTGGGAAAGTTCAGTTTTGGGTTGGGAATATAGTTGTATAATCCTGTTTCATTACAGGGAATGAAAATAGCCTTTTTGGCAGCAGTTTCTAAGGGTATTTGTTCCGTTTTCTCCAGCCTCGTATTTGACATGTTTGTGATGCTGTTTCAGACTAATTTGTTTTTCTTAGATGTCACGGGTTGTGCGTTTGTTTTGGTATTTTGTTTATTTAAATTTTTCCTGCCAAGATTACATCCACCCCTTAGTCTGCACCTACACTTTTCTTTTAATAAGTCCTCTTTAAAGAATGTCATAATAAGTCAAAATTTTCCCCACTTGTGCCACAGCTAAATTTCCACAGAATTTATGCAGTTTTTCTTATAAAGTTATTTAAGTTCCTTAGAAGACTTTTTGGTGTTCTTTTCATTGTTCACTTTTTTTTTACTATTCTTTTGTGGTATTTGTCTGATTAAAACCATTTCAAGATCACTTTGAAAGCACTTAGAAGCCTTGGTAAACTTATCCTCAGTGTCTTTGGTGTTCTAAGCAAAAATTATCAATAAGCAATTATCCTTTGACTATTTAGTAATAATAACATGAGAAATGTTACCTTTCCGGTCACTGTTTGGGTTTGTATCTGGTTGCCTTGCAATGTACAGAATGCATAATCCAGAAACCTCTTGGGAAAGCTGAGGAATTCCTAAGACAGAGTATTAAAATAGTATAGAACATATCACACGATCTTCCCTACCTTGAGAAATGAAAAATAGACCACAGTGAAGTCCTTGAAATTTATCAAATACTGCTTTTTCACATGCCAAGTTCAAGTGAGCTGGGTATTCTCCAAGGATGTTTGAAAATGGCAGATTTCAGTGCTGTGCCTCCCCATATTCCAGTCACTACTTGCTTTGATTAAAACTATGGGAGTTCTGAGTGAACAGGGGTTGTAGAGTCAAGCCTGCAGTATTAACAAAACACTGAAGAGAAAATAATGAAACTACTTAATGTCACAAACACTTCTTGAAAGCTCCGCCATCACTGAGCTCTTGAGCAAAAAACATTCTCAACCAGCTCTCAGGTTTTTTGTAAGCATGCATGAACTGGGAAAGGCCAAAGACTGTTCTTGATTTGTACTTCCAGGTGGAGTCTGGCCAAAGTCAGGCCAGAGTCTTTCCTTTAGCAATGTGCTAGACTTAGCATCATTTAAGTTGGGAAAGAGCTTTAAGATAATCAAGTCCGACTATTAATTCAGCACTGCCAAATCTGCCACTAAACCATGTCCCCAGGTGCCACATCTACATTTATTTTAAATACCTCCAGGGACAGTGACTCCACCACTTCCTTGGGTGGTTTTCTCCAGTTCTCAACAACCTTTAAGTCAAGAAGTTTTTCCTGATATCTAAACTAAACCTTCCCTGGCACAAGTGGAAGCCATGTCCTTTTGTCGTGTCACTTGTTACCTAGGGGAAGAGGCCAACCCCCACCTGGCTGTAGCCTCCTTTCAGGAGGTTATAGAGAGTGGTCCCTCTTCAGCCTCCTTTTCTTCAGACTAAAAAACCCCAGGTCCCTCAGCTGCTCTTCATCAGACTTGCACTCCAGATCCTTTCCCATTTTGCTGCTCTTCTCTGGACTCACTTCAGCACCTTATTCTTGTGATGAAGGACCCAAAACTGAACATAAGATTCAAGGTGTGGCCTCATCACTGCTCTTGTCTTGCTGGGCACACTATTTCTGAGGAAAACAAGGATGCTCTTGGCCTTCTTGGACACCTGGGCACACTCTTGATTAATCAGCTGTCTCAACCTGGGGATGGAGAAGCAGAGCCACTTCATTCTTATCTTTCAAAATTATCAGTTAACCAAAGTGGAAAGCCTATGTATGTTTTCTGAAGTCTATAATTTAACTTAAATCTGGCTAATTATGAATTAAATCCAGGCAAAATTCCTGAAATGATTTGGCCTTCCTGACTATTGGTAGCTAATATGAGTATGAAGATTGCAGTGCTAACCTGGAGGAGCGTAGATGATTTGTAGATTGCACAGACCTATTATTCAGCAGGAAACTGAAACTGCATCAGGCTGTTGTATTGTACTCTTCAAAAGACCAGAGCAATTCACAGACACAAGTTTTGTTTTGAGAAAGAAAAAAAAATACAGTCTGAAGGGTCAGATAAAATAGGTGCTGCTACTGTATGCATCCTTGTCATCCTAGCTGGGGAAAGTCAGCTTCCAGCAAACAGATAAAAGTTTTGTCAGTTTTAATAATGTTCATGCTATTGAAGCTATGCCCTCTGAAATGTTTTACTGTGCTGTGGATCAGTTGTATTGAACACAGTAGTTTCTGTCCATCTAAATTAATCCACCTCCCGTAGCATTTAGAGCAGAATAGTTTAAGCATGCTCATAGAAGTACAGGTTTGTTATTGAGGCAGTTATTGCTGTCTCATAAACTTTCTCTTAACTGGCTGTACTTTCTGAAATGTATTCTCTGCAATGATCCTGTTACTGCCACAACATAATTTTGGTTTTAAGTTGATGCATATTTTAAAAATTGCACTATTATGTCTCATGATATTGACAAAACTTCTTATTCCCCTGCACTATGCCATGCCTGCCTTAATGCAAAGCCAGGAGTGGGCACAGATCACTCAGTTCAGTTTTTTCATTCAGTGAAAGACCATTAAACAGATTCTCTGTGAAGAGCAGGTTCCCCACATCATGCACAAAGGCTGAATTTCTTATCAGGATTTTAAAAACACTGAACATCTTTCATGCCTATATCCTGATCTACATATCTAAAGCAGTTATGTGAGCTATTTCTAAGGTAAATGGTTTTTCTAACTATATATTTCATTGTATTGAAGTCAAAGTCTCAGTGGTTTGGCTTTTTTATGAACCTTTGTGCTTCAAGAGCTTCATAGGATATTCGATTAACTTTTTAAATTGTTCTGGTTTCTGTGTTCTGTGATTTTCAAGATGTGTTTATTTGAAGTTTTAGCAAGGGGGGAAAAAGCAGTAAAGCCAAAGTATTAAATATAAATAAACTTAAAAAAAAAAGGTGCACTTCTTGTATTGGAAGAAATACTATCTAAAGTTTTAAGATTTTTTAAGGATGCAGTAAGCTTCCTAGCACTGGAAAAACAAAAAATCCTGAATCTGGCATTTTAGGACTTTGTGTTCTCTCATCTTTTTGTGAAACTGAAATACTGAAAATTAGTGACTCTGTTTCAAATATTCACAGGGTAAAATGATTTGCAGTTGATTTATTATATAAGTTTTCAAGTAACATCAGAGGAACTTGTATCAATGCTTTTAATATTGGGACTGAATTACTGCCTGATGAGAAACCCTTCCTTTAATTGAAACCTGAGTGGAGCTTCAGTAGAAAGCTTTTCTTTGCTTCATATGGAACTAGCTGTGACAAAGGTCTTTCCATAAAGGGTGATGTAATCTGACTGCAGTACTTTGTCCTTTGATTATAACCCTTTGATAATTATTTGGATTTTTCCACAGTTTTCCTGCAGGGATGTATTCCATAAAAAATAGACATTCAATGTTGTGAATTTTTAGGAACATTTTTCTACTCTCTCCTCAATTTTTAATATATTGGCAAACATGGCTTTGGCAGTTGTGACAGTTATGAGAATGGCATCTCTTAAAGAGGTGTACCACTGACTACAAAACAATTACTCCAATAACCAAAGCAATATGTAAAGTCCATAGATTTAAGTGGGTAACTGTTTATATTGGCTTCCTTTGGCCTAACCAGTGCATGTACTTGGAATGCTTGCTAGTCCCTCACTCAAACAAATTGTTGATGAGTATGAGAATCTCCGAGTACACAGCAAGGTCTGTGTCAAGCTTAAGAACTGCTAACATGTTTATTGGTTTTTTCTCTCACTGTACAGTTAGAGACTGCTTGGTTTCCATACTGTTAGAAGTGCTAAATGAGTGCTAATCTTTCTGTCAAAAAAACTACTACAGCCTATCTGATGTCACCCCAGCCATATTCCCCAGCTACCAGTTACAAAAAAAAGACAAATGTCAAAGACCTTAAAGTTAAAAAAAAAAAAAAAGAAAAAGAAACCAAAACCAACAGCATTAAAACTCCGAACTCATTGTTTGAAAGGTATTTTTCACTGTTGTGTTCTTTTGATCAGCAAAATATCTGAAGCATTATGAGAGGTCTGGAAGATTTAGGTTTTACAAATAACCTCATCTTTTTTAAAAGATAAACAATAAAACTTTGCTAGGCATAGTAATAAATGAACACGTCACAAAATAAAAATACTCTTACAAAGTTTAGAAAGCAAATTACTCCTGAGATATGCTATTATATCTGTTGGTAAGTCACTTCTACTTCTTTAAAATTATTTAGAAGTGCTGGGCCTTTGCACAGGAAACTGCCATTGACAATTATTATGGCTACACTTGTTCCTAAGTGTCGTAAACCTTCTCTGGCTAAGTCTGGGGGGCTAATTAATGAAACACAGCTTTTGACGCATTTGATAGATTAAAGAATTATCTGTATTATGTTACATAACCTATGAACCATTCTCTACTTAATCCTAATCTTTTTACATTTGATGTATTTAAGGAAACACGAAAGCATTCAATCAATATGGATTTATGTTCAGCTTAATAAGTGTCCATATTCTAGACGACAGGGATAAACTAATTCATTCTTTTAGGAGTTTATTGTTTTACACCAATATCCTATAAAAATATGCATGTATCTTTACCTTGTAAAAAAGACCTTTACAGAAAGACCTTTAGAATAATCCCATTGAGATCAAGAATGGTAGGGAACCTAAAAGGTCAAGAACTACTCAGATATAAATAATTTTTCTTTACACATAAAAACAATTATATAATTTAACTGTATGTTTGCTATTTCTTACTGTTCTCAAGCATATAAACATATTTTTTAGCTCAGTACCTCTTGTGAATCAAAATGTAAATTTATGCATAGCAATTTCTAATCACAAACACTGGACATGAACTTCAGAGTTTTTTACAGTGTTTTGTTCAGAGATTTTAAGCATATTAGTTTCTATGTATTTATCATATACAGTTAATCTCACAAATGTGAACTCTTGTGACTAGTCAAACTAGTCCTTTAGTTCTTTTAAAGTAGCAAATGGATTTTCTGGGAAAGCTATTATTGCCTTAATTTTGTCAGAATCCCATAAATGGGGATTCACACTAAGGCATCATTCCAAAATTCTTTAGGTTTGTGCAATAATGATTGTTTGAACCTGTCTTATCCTGTAATAGTTGATAACAGTGGAAAATTATCCAGATAGGTGGAGGTGAGGGAGGAAGTCTGAGAAGGAATAGCATTTCTGGGCCTTATTGTGTTTGTTGCTGGCTGCTAAAAGAGTGTGTTGCAGGAGAGAAAGCATCTTTATTTTTAATGATAGTGAAAGCATAAGAATCATCATTTACATTTTCTGTCAACTGAAAAAATGGAAGGAGTCTAAAGAGTACACAAAATCTTGATTGATTTTCATATTTGTGAGCATTTTGGGACAATATATATCCTGTCAGGCAAAAATATGTTTATTAGACTAGGTCCATAAATAGAGACGAGCAGCAAGTTGAAAAGATAACTATTCAAACCCTCTTCTTCCTTGTCTTCAAATTCCCTAGAAAATCAAAAGCATGCTGGTATTGTACATCATGCTCTAGATCAAAGATCCAGCAAACACCAAAAGGTTAGCTCTGGGGTTGGAAGCAGTACAGCTTCATCAGCTTGGACTGAACTGATTTAACTGTTTACTTATGGACCTGACCTCCTTTCTATATGCAGCCCTGCACTGCCTAAGGAAATAGGAGTCTGTTTTATGGCACTGGGTTGCACTGCAAAAACAAGCATCATCAGAAAACTTTCTTTAGAGGTGCCATGCTTTTGTTTAACTGGACACTGCCAGGTAAACCAATGCAACAATCTGCCTTGATAACAACAAGCAGCTGTCACTTCACCTCTGCCAAGTGCTTCACCTGCTGAGCTGTGCTCTCTCTCATGTCCATCCCCATGGTATTTTACTTGAGCACTCCCTGTGAAGTTATGCAACAGTACCAAAGAAGGCATCACTTCTGGTCTAAGCAGCTTAAGCATCTCTGAGATCTGTCTTAAGAAACATAGAGTGTTCTAGAAAGGATTATAGACTATCTGCCAAATTTTTTGTCCCTCCACCTAAGTCTGAACGTGTTCAGCTCAAACATAGGTAGAAGTCAAGGCAGTTTTGTTTATATTTCTATTTCTCTCTAACCAACTGTTACCCTGAAATCTTCATTGCAGCTTACCTCAGACTTTCACATTGGTGTCATGTCATTTCAAATGATTTTGTTGACAGCTTAAGTGAAATTTCCTTGTGAAAGTCTGCAACTTTGTGTCGTTTGACCTAATCAAGATACAGAAGTATATGAAGTTGCTTTTATTTGAAAATAAAAAAATTTATTTTATTTGAGTTATCTCCTGAATCATTTCCAGTTAGCTCAATTTACCACTTCAGTGTGTATCTTTTTCTCTCCTTGTCCATCCTTCTGCTGCAGGTCTGGAAGTGCAGGCCATCTGTTATTTGCTATTATAGCATTGTAATTTGCAATTGTACCTAAACCTGGTTGATTTGTTGGTTGATTTGTTTCTTCTTGATGCCAACATTGTAACATGAATGATCTTCTAGATGTCATGTAGCCCTTGTGGTATCAATAGAATTTTAATTGCCATAGCCAGAAAGAAAATTCTTATTTTAAGATCATGAGGTAACATCAACTAAAATCCCATGTAAAACTGGACCTATTGCCCCACTGCAGTCCTAACAGCAGCCCTAACAGCATTAACTATTGGGCATTTTTCAGGCTAGAGATATAATGAATTCCCTAGGCATCATCTAACATTTAAGGGTTGCATCATTTCCTTGTGCAGCTTAATCACTGCATATACATGTGTACATACATCATCTCCCTTGATTTATGGAGTTTTGGCTCTGCCCAGTTCAATTTTATGTTCTCTGGGAAATGTAGGGGAGGGTAGTTATCATCTCTAACCCCAGCCTAAGTAAGATCTCAGTTGGTTCAATCAGCAGGCAAAGACATTATGATAATTTACCTTAAATCAGATTTTATTACTTCTAGTCTTCTAGTCTCAAATTAATTGTAAGTTATTATGGCAGGGAACTAACTTAAATAATAGTAAAAAATCTATGTATTGATTCAGAAAAAAAGTTGATCATAAAAACAGGTGGCTAGATTCAGTCTGGGATGCCCCCATATACATTTCCTTTCTTCAAGGACAAATTATATTCTTTTACTGTGTCTATAAGTCAAGTAGCAAATCTCTTGGTACAGTATTTCAGGATTTATTTTGTTGCAAATAACTGATAACATGACATAACATACAAGTAAGAAGATAAATTTTTTATTCACATCCTAAATAATATTACATTTGCCCCAAACAAAAACATTTTGTAAAATTTACTCTTTCCCATATGCATCATGAATTAGGGAATTTTGTTATTATGATAAAAGTCAGTGCATTAATTCATTGATAAGGGGCTATACAATGCAACAGCCAATAATTTAGTACTGTTTGAGATAAAATGACATTGGTTCTGCTTCAATCATACAATTTTTACATATTCCAAAGTTAACCACATTGAATATGTTGCCTTGAGTTTCAGCTTTAGTAATCTTTTTATTGACAGCTGTCAGACAGAGCTACTAATGTACCAGAAGCATACGGAGTGATATTTTCATATTTATTTTCAAACAGTATGATAAAAACTTCATTTATAACTGAATAGGATGCTCAAAGTTCAGATGTCTTGTGCTTCAGTTTGATACCCACTTGTTCTTTGTCAAAGTAGAGATTTATATGAGATGTATTTATGTAATCTGGATTGGATTGTGCTGGAGCAATTTATTCATATCCATGTATATGTATCTTCATTCTATGTTTTCTCATGTCATTATTTGATTACTTCAGGGTCTTCCTTCAGGTCATTTTTCTCAAGCTTTTCAACCAGCAATGTTTAACAGTAGTTAGGTTCTTAACTGCTGTGGAAAATCTGTTAAATACTCATGTGAGAAATATTAAATGCAGTCTTTCTGCGTCTGGGATTTTTCAGCATTGACTTCTTCTGTGGAGAAAGGTGAGCACTCTGGGTCAGATTACTAGATATATTTAAACACAAGACTTCAAGGAAAGAAGCTGTGTTAGCTAAAGACACAGAAATTCTGTACCCCTCCCTTCTATGATACTCAGGATCATAGGAAAATGTATGAGATTTTCTGCTCTTCCTCTTAGAAAAGCAGCTGTAGGAGTTTGATTCTCTTGTGCTATTTAATGGCTATGCAAGACTTGTGATCATACAAGCACTGCACATTTTCAGGAAAGAAAAGAACATTTTGGTTTTATAGTCTGTCTTTTTGGTTTGGAAATGGTGAGTTGTCCCTTACTGACATCTGCCTTTGATTATCACTCATCCCAATACACAGACAACCTGTTGGAATTGGGCATTAATAGTACAGCATGAAAAAAGAGGTGTCACCAGGGTTTTCACAGATAATAAGCTTTTAGAAAATATGTCTGATTTCTAATATAAAACTGAAAAGATATTAATGACCTTGCTCCTAACCTGGAATAAAGTGAGACAGTCATTTGCTGTAAATTGGTATAGCTTCTTTGACTGTTTGGCACCAGCCTGATTTACACATAAAAAGAGTCTATCCCAGTGATGGTAAATGTATTTCCTGCACCGTTTTAGCTGTTTGCTCTTGTTTCATCCCTAATGCTGAGTTTGGATAATAAGAAATTCAGAAATATGTACAAGTGACTTGGAGAAGATTTGTTTACCTCGGCTTGCAGATTGCCTCCTCTCCCATGAGGAAATTATAGCTCCCACTGAATTTTAACTCCCATTAAGTCTTTGAAAAGAAGGGCAGGATATCTTTCGGAATTTAGCTTGCAAGTTAATAGGAGGGCTGGTTGCTGGCAAAGGAATAACATAGCTAATTCTCAAAACATGCATTCTGTTTTAGTTCAAATACAGCATTGTCTACCCACATACCAAGAAATTTTCAATAGCCTCTTACTCATCATATGTCTAGGCAGAAGTCTGAAGCCTGTGTGTTTCTGTGTAATGGGCAAATACCAAGAACCTTGCTCCATGCTGGGAGGATCTGTGTGCCTATACTATAAAGGAAGTTTAATTTATTATAGTAACAATCTTACTCTTCACTTGTTACCATAGAAAGAGCTGATTCACGTTCTTATAAACATTTCTCTATATTTACAAGGCTTCCTACAATGCAGCTGACTAACACAACTGTGAGCACTTACTCACAAGGGCAGTGGCCTGGCCAGAAATTGGTATTGCTGTGAGAATGGTCCATAGCCTCATATCAGTGCCTGGGAAAGTCATTGACAAGGTTATTCTGGGAGGTGTTGAAAATCACCTGAAAGGCAATGCAGTCATTGGTTACAGCCAGCATAGCTTCATGAGGGGATAGTCCTGCTTATCAAACCTGATTTCCTTTTAGGATAAAGTAACCCACCAAGCTGACCAAGGGGAGCTAGTTGATATAATCTTTTGGGATTGCAGTAAAGCCTTCTCTATTGTCTCTCATAGGATTCCTTCTGGACAAAATGCCCAGCATTCAGTTGGATAAACACCTCATGCAATGGGTGAGCAACTGGCTCACAGGTTGGGCACAAAGGGTTGTAGTGAATGGGGTGACATCAGATTCATGACCTGTCCCTTTGGGGTTCTGTGGGGCTTCATCCTTGTCCCTGCTGGATGCAGGACTGGAAGGGATACTAAGGTAGTTCACGGATTATGCAAATCTGGAGGAGCTGTTAACTCCCTCGAAGGCAGAGAGGCCCTGCAGAGAGACCTCGACAAATTACAGGGCTGGGCAGTCGCTAACCATTGAAGTTCACCAACAGAAGGTCTCAGATCCTGCACGTGGGATGAGAAAGGCCTGGATGTAGGGACTGGGGAGTGAGAAGCTGGAAAGCAGTGCAATGGAAAGGGCCCTGGGTGTCCTGGTCAATGGCAAGTTGAACATGAGCCAGCAGTGCCCTGGCAGCCAGGAGGGCCAACCCTGTCCTGGGGGGCATCAGGCACAGCATCACCAGCCGGGCAAGGGAGGGGATTGTCCTGCTCTGCTCTGCACTGGAGCAGCCTCACCTCCAGTGCTGGGGGCAGTGCTGCGTGCCACAATTTAAGAAAGACATACTACAAAAAAGCATCCAAAGAATGGCAGCAAAGATGGTGAAGGGCCTTGAGGGGAAGCCATATGAGGAGTAGCTGAGGTCACTTGGTTTGGAGGCTTCACTGCAGTTACAACCTCCTCACAAGGGGATGAAGAAGGGCAGGCACTGATCTCTTCTCTGTGGTGACCAGTGACAGGACCCAAGGGAATGGCCTGATGTTGTGTCAGAGAAGGTTTAGGTTGTATATTAGAAAAAGCTTCTTCATCCAGAAGCATTTGGGCAGTACTCTTGGGCACATGGTATGACTCTTGGAGTGTTCTGTGCAGACCCAGGAGTTGGATTTGATGATCCTTGTGGATCCCTTCAAACTCAGCATATCCTGTGAATCTGTGATGACCTAGAACCTCCACAATGGTTGTGGTCTCCAGACTAAAGACTTTCTCACTTGGTGAAATTCACTTAATTCTAAATTGTAAAGTGCAACAGTGAAAGAGATGAAACACGGGTAAACTGAGCCAGCAATGCATTAGTTGTTTCATTGCTTTAAGTCAAAGTATTTTACTAAAATATTTGTCAGAACTAAATTAGGATGGAGGAGGAGACTAAATTAATTTGGATCATTTTGAGTGTTAAAGGCTGTCAATTAATTTGAAAATTTATGGTACATATTGCCGTGCTAGTAATTAGAAAGATTGAGAAAGTTTTGTTACATCTCCAGAATGTCTGGCACTTTGCATTTATAGGTCATAGGATATCATTTGTCATGCTTATTTGATGCCAAAACAGATTTTAGCAAGAATACTGATTTGGTGTTTTGACATTTGTTTTGGAAGAGGGAAAGGGAAGAGGTCACTTGCTTGATGTTATTTATTTGCAGCCACCCAAACAGACTGATCGAACTTGGCTCTGTTGCACAGTAACTTTCACTGCTGTCTATGTGTGACAAGACCCAGAGCTGACCTGAGTTTTAGATGGGTCTGAGTAGACTTTTATATTTAGACCAAAACCTGTAAAATCAATTTGTATTTCAATGTGAGCTAAACCCCCTAAAGTTTTTCAAACGGATTAACCAGAATGAATTGGAACATGAATAAGGCCAGTTCTTTTCTTTCAAGCTTGCTCTTAGTCAAAAACATCTACAGATTTGGGGGTTTTTTTCTTAGATAGAAGCAAACTCTTTAAAATCTTCTTTAAGTCTCCACATAATGTTTCTTTTTCTTTCCATCACCCTTCTAATTTGGATTTGTTTCTGCTACCTGCTTCTCTCAAGCATCCTTGTTGCCATCCAGATGTAGAGCTTGATGAACATTCCACCCTAGGCTCTCCTACCCCACTCCTGGGAAAGTATATTTTATCCTTTGTGTGAACATGCTCTTTTGCAATAGTAGGTACAGTCTCCCAGGGTGATCTGCACATTTCCCACCCTTACAGCTATCACTTTGCTGCTGCCTCTATTTAAATACCCTTTGACTTCTAGTGTAATTTAAGAACCTGCATTCTTTCTATAATAAAATATTTTTGTAGTTGACAGATCCCACTGACCAAAAATTAGATTCCTAAAACAACCTTTGGCTTTCAAAATAAGACATAGCAATGTTTAAGGTTTATTTTCTTGTCAATGTTAATAAATATTAATCATAATTTTTAGTTTCCTATGTAAATTGCATGCCTTGATATTAGTTCTCATGTAATCATTGGATTAAAATTGAAATTTCAACAAAATAAAACAAATAAGGTATCTTTCTCAATCTATAAAGACATAAGAGAATAGCTTTTGGACAAGTGCATTTTTAGTACTTAGATGACTCACATTCTAACTTACATTACATTATTTTTTTTTCCCAAATGGGCAACAAGGACTTTTAAATATCGTTTTGTTATTATAATCCTTGGAAAACTCTGGAAAGATAGTATAATACCTGGCACTTAGTGTTCTGTAAACAAAGCAAAAGACTATTTCATCCATGGAGTAGAAGCACACTCTAAGTTAAACAAATAGATTTAGACATAATCACATTCTCATGGTTTAGGGATGGTATTCCACTGTTTAGTGCTTCCACCAAAATTACTCCAAACCATGAGTCACTTGTTCAGTCCCCCATCCCTTCATCCCTCCTCCTTGCAGCATCCATGGAGAGGAGAATTGGAGGCACAAGAGGGAAAAATTACTCAGTGAGATAAGAACACATTTCTGGAAACAGCAATAAAATATGATGAGGAAGAGTAACAGCAACAATATTAATCCCAGAGTGTCCATAGGAGGCGAGCAATTCACACACGAGAGCTCACCAAGCGTAAACCCCCGACCACACCCGACTGCACCACCATGCTACACGACCTGAAAGGGACCCATTCCTCTGTACCCACAAAATGAGGCGAAGACCTAGAGAATAAACTCCGGGTCTTGGCCATGCCCCTTCTGGCTACTGCAAAAATTAACCCTGTCCTGGCTGGAACCAGGACATGCACACCAGAATAATGTAGCCCATAGCGGTACATCATCACCAAAGCCTAAACACTGATCTCTGGAAGGAGATGCTTGTTGTTTCGCCAATGGCAAAAACTACATAATAGAGGAGTGGGAATTATAAGGTCTAGTCCTACACCTGCCCTTCCTGTGTTCCTTAAATACACTTACCTGATGTGATAGTCTGTGATTTCTGGAAAGAAACAGAGGAAACAAAAAGCTTATAATTTCATAAAGTAGTATGTAAAGCAGTGTCATCCTGTTGGATAGTTTTGTTACATTTAAATAGCTAATCTGTCTTTATGTGTACTAACTATAACTATGTGAAAATGCTGCTATCTTTGCATAGTTATGCTTAATTAGGACTTCCAGTGAAACACTCCATTAGAAGTAGGTTATTGTCACCAAATATAAAAAAACCTCACACTACTGGAAACAGGAAGGTATTTTTATGACTGCTTTGTATTGGGTTCTGTGGAACATATGGCTCTTAAATAAAGCAGGAAAAGTCACATAAGGTGGATTAACAGCTTGTACATCTACTTGTTTTTACAGAGAAATCAATGTAAATTTCAATTAATTTATGTTTAGGCAGTCAGATGAGGAAATATTAAGCTAAAAATCAGTAGGGAAGCTATTAATACACAATTGTTAAAATTGATTACATTTTCTGTGTAATAACTCATCAAACAGGATTTTGGAGTTAAAAGCTGAACACTTGGTACTGATTTTGATAAGGCAATTTTGAGAACAGTACTTATTCTATTCTTGAGAACTTTCTTATTCTAAATCAGTTTTTGAAAGATTTCATAAGCCTGAAAAGACATTCTTTGTCTAGTGAAACACATCAATCTTCTATATACTGTTACGTTTTCTCATAGTCTTACCTTGCGACAAAAATGAGGGCAGCTTGCACCTTCAGATGTGAATGTGGACACTTCATTAGATAAACTAATGGCCCCATTTACCAAGCACATTTCATTACAATTAAAATACAATTTTAACAGACTGTGGGTTAAATTAGTCATGAGCTGGTATGAGACACAGAGTAGGTTAAAACACAATGCATTTTATATAGGAAGCTATTTTCTTGTTCCCCAGTGGTTTTTTGTCTCTCTTTAAAGTGCAAACCTTCAGCCATAGTGACATAGATCCTGGCTGTTTGCTGTTATACTTGGCTCTTTCAGTGTGTTAGATGCACCCAATCCCGTAGGCAGTGACCTGTGAGTGAATGTCCAGTGGGTGTCAGTGTCACAATGATTCACTCAGCCAAGAAGAATTCTTCCTAAAACTGTGGTTCTCCCATATCCTCCACTTCCTTCTGTGGAAAGGGAGGAAGAAGAAAGGTCTCACCTTCATATGGACACACCCAGGAATCCAAGTGCTCTGGGATACTTAAAATCAGGGGTACACTCTCTGGGGCTGGTTTATGAAATTAAAATCATCCTTCAGAGTGTCCTCTGTAGCTCTGTCCTCATAAGAAAATATCTTTCTGTGGCAAAATTTTATATGCACAGAACCTGCAAAACTTCGTTATGCCATGCCAAAAATTCTTTGATGTGGCTATTGTACATCTCTTACCTGACACTTCCAATAAGGAAATTATCATTTAGGACTATTTTTACTACATCAATCAAATAAACTGTACTTTCAGAATAGTGGGCATTGTTATTTATAACTTGCATGGGGATTGTATCCACAGGTACCTGTCAGAATCTCATTTCCCTGGCCTTCGTACAGACCTACGATAAGAGACAACCCCTCCTAGAATGAATGAGTACAAAATGTGAAAACCTAGAGTAGGTTGGCAAGAATGAGGCAGCAGCAAAAGGAAGCAAATTGCTGTGCCATTACTGCTCGACTTACTCTACTTAGATGTTGTCTGTCTGCAGCACACTGTGTGCTTGCTGTGTGCTACTATACAGAGAAATTTGTAAGTACAAATATCACTCCTGTTCTTAATGGGCACAAGATTTTGAAACCCTTTTGAGGGGGATTAAACCTTTAGTTTTAGCATAAGCATAACAGGAAGAAAAGTTCACTTTTGTAGGGCAGGCAGAGTATTTTTTGTTTGCTTCTATTTGGAGATTTTTGTGATTTGAAATAGTAAGAATTCTACACTAGATTTAGATGCGGCTCTTTAAAGTCTTTAAAGAGGTCTAAATTTATCTAGGAAGTAAATGCAGCCACACCACTAAGGGAATCCTATCAGAGGCACCAGAAGCTGTACCTATACATATTCTTCAAAAGCTATCTTCCGACTTGTAAAACCCACTTCTAAGATCTTCCTGTGACAAAAATTCTAGTTTTGTTTTTTCCTCTGGGAGCCCCTTATGGGAAGATTTTCTTCTTTCAAGTAGTTTCAAGTTTATAGATATGAAGTTTACACTGTATTGACAGCAAGCAGAGGTCTTTCAACCAAGCATTGCTTGATCAAGATCAGGCCTGATGGCTTCTTAGTCTCTTGTGTGGGTAGTGAGGACGACTGGATACATTTGTGATCTCAGCCCACTTACCAATGAAACATATCCTTGTCACATGAAGAAGTGCCTTAGAGAAGTAAAGTTCTGAATGAAATTGTCAGGTGGAACTTTCTTCTCCTGAGTGTTTTGATGTTTCAGATGTGTCTCGGACCCCACAAAGTATTTTTTATGCTCAGCCTTATTAAAGCATTTTGGTTGGAAACATAACTAAGTGCCAGCTCCCAATATTTTCTGTCTATAAAAATGCTTCTACATAAGAGTGTTATTACTATTGATTTAAGCAGATGAAATATTTTTTTCTCTATTCCTTGTACTATAGATAAAACATTGACATATATGCTTGACTGGCAAAAACTGCAACAAAAAATTTGCAGTGTCATCCCACAAATATCTGACTGATGTCAAATGCTTGCAGGCAGTAGTTTTAAATCATTAAAAGGGCAGAGTTGTAATACCGTTAGTACATAATCTTATCTTTGTAAGTATATTAAACTGTAATGTACTAGATAATCTCTATTCTTTAGCATAATTCACCTTATTCCTAAAGCTTGCTATGCCAGATTAGTGATCAAATTATGCTTTCCATTCTGAGAAGTCAGAAAATATATATTTTCTGCTTCTTTTCTGTTCATGCTGAATTTCTTTCTATAAATAAAATGACCATTAAATCCCTGCCTCTTTCAAAATCTTTTCATAAAAATTGAGGAGAACATTTGAAGATAAGTCTCCTAGGTGTCTCCTCTGGTTACATATCAGTCTAATCTTATGATTAAAGATCTGTTTTCAAAATCCTGCTAGCATTTGGTATATCATGGGCTTAATAATGTTTAAATTTGTTTCAGTTCTTCTGACTTAGGACAATCACTGTTTTGACTTCAAATTTAAGATAAATTTGGATAAAATATGATCAGTATAATTAATAAACTAAAGCAAATAAACAAACAAATAGGTCTTTTTTTTTTTTCTGGATAAGCTCTCCCAAAAATTTTAGGTGCTTTCTCATTGCTTGTTTGACTCAAATATTCAAACCTTCAGATATATTCATATTATAAAATGCACATTGAATTGGCTGGTTTACCTAAGTTTGGACCACAAAAGACTATTTTATAAACCCTCAGAACATATGGGACATTTGAAAAACAATTCTAAAAGCTGAACAACAGGAAACCAGTAGTGGGGACCAAGACATTTTACAATAGAGATACCTAGTTGCATTTTGCATTCTAATTGGTAATTAAACCTCTCTTAGGTGAAGGAATGAAACTAGTCAACTTAAAAGTGGTTGGAATCCTGTTATGACCTCTAGATTTTAGTTAATAATATTTTCACTTTAGCCAAATAGAATCAACTGATTTATGCAGACTGTTATTCTTCTTTCTGAAACACTGTTGTGTCAGAAATCTCAAAGGAAAAAATATGGTATTTAAGTCACACTGGTTTAAATTTAGTACGTTCTATTTTTCAGTTTTATAAAAAGGACACTCACATTTTTTAAGGGCTCAGACCAATAAATCAGGATATTTTTTAAATCAATTGATTAAAAAAAGATTTAAAAATAAGGCTGGCAACTTAGCCCTGCAGAGCTGCTCACTCACTCCCCCACCAGCACAATGGGGGAGAGAATTGGAAGAGTAAAAGTGAGAAAACTTGTGGGATGAGATAAAGACAGTTCAATATGGAAAGTAAAAGTTGTGCACACAAGCAAAGCAAAACAATGATTTCATTCACCACTTCCCATGGGCAGGCATGTGTTCAGAACTGATGCTCTCTACAGGTAATTTCCTTGTAAATTTCTTTCAAAAGAAAAGGATTTTTAGGTGCTTACTTTAATAATTGCAGCTTTGCTCTTTAGGGAAACACAAAATTTTGTAGAAAGAAAGCAAATAAAATGAAATTTCATGATACTTTAGAGGACTTAATTTATTTTTCTTTTTCTTTAGAAGTCAAAGCACTTGAAGATGACAGCAAAATGATAGTGCACTACTGCAAGCTGATAAGCAACTTTGTTTACAATCAATTCAGTGAAGTTCAGCCCTGTGCAGGCATCACTGTGAGCACTGTGGGGGTATGGACTGAATGTTCAGGAGATACCCTTGTGAGGTTTTTCTAGAGCTGGGATGAATTCCTTCTGACTAAGTGCTAACCATGTGAGCTGTGACACTGTTCACTGGGGCTATTTGTGGCAGGATACAGCACTAAAGAGTAGCCTCCTCTCTCCTGTAGTATTAGTAATTTCTTCTCAATAAGAAGCTTGCTACTCCTGAAATACTAATTAAAGTCCATTGCTGTGGGTTTTGCTAATGTCTACTTGGTACTTATATCTTTGTACATAACTAATCATTCCAGGTTTCCTTTTTAAGGTTTCTTAGAAATGTTGCCTACAGTTTACATGCATAGAGACAGAAACTGCTCTAAAGTAGCAGCAGAATCGTTCCTGCTGTCATACTGAAATGGAATAATCAGAACAAACACCAAGTAAATAAGTTATTGTACTCCTGAGCAGACTCAGCACTGGTTTTCTTCTCCCTTAAAATAAATAAAATAAGGGTCCATGAGCATCTGTTGTGATGATGGTATTTGAGATGCTTTTGGAATAAAATTTGGAACATATTTTTTTTACTTTCATCTTTATTGTTCCTTCAGTGTATAAAGAACTTGTCTCTGAAATTAAAGAGGGGACACATGGAGAAGAGTTTGCACATGTCAATTGAATTAAAAAGGCTTTGTCAGCTCCATAAATAATGTCTGATACATGAACTAAACTTCATTTAATTCATTAATTTTGAGAGTGCTCTGCAGTGAAAGCACAGTATCAGACTTAAAGTACTATTAAAAGAGATGAAATCTCTATGATATGATTAGTGACTATAATATGTAAACATCTTCAAGCTTGATTGATAGGCATAAGAAAATTTATATCCTTACTATTTTAAGCATAACTGGAACTGCTGTTCTATTTTTTAAGAGTAGACCAAGTTACTCCATCTCTAATGCCACAGTTTATTTTCTTCTGAAATCATGAAACTTCAGTTTTCTGTTTAAAGAAGAATGCCATCAGGAGCATGCCATCACATTCTTATGCTGTGAACCTGATACAAATCCATTCCCTCGGTAATGCTAATCCTGCTTTCCTATAGAAGCCTAATTTAAAAGGTTGACCATTAGTTCTGCATTTTTACACATTGGAAATAAAATATTCTCTGGTTTTTCTGCACGATTAGTATTCTTTTTTTACCAGTGATAAAAAAAAAAGGTATATTTAGATTATATATATCTAAGTAGGTGTTAAAAAAACTTATGAACCTGAGTAACTGTTGAAAAAGTTTCTTCACTGAGTGCTACCACTGGCACATTTTGAAATTTTTGTATACCCACAACTAATGAATAATTTTTGTTATTCATATAAATATCCAAGCACTTTTTTAAACCTCTTGTTCACCTGTTTTCTTTAATATTTCTATTTGATTAATTTTTGCCATGGCTTAATTGCACTCCTATATTTTGCATTATGGAAGGTGTAGAAGCAATCATGACATAGAAAATAATGTATAGCTAAATTCAAGTAAATTTCTATGAGGAAGTATTCACCTTTATGAACTAATACTACCTTATCCTCCAGGGAATACTTGCTACTGAAGGTAATGTTTTCTTACTCGCCATACATTTTTGTTTCATGGACTTATTTTCCTTTTTGACTTTACTTATTGTTGATAATTGATCAGTTCTTTTCTACAATTTATGCCAGACCATGCAAAAATATAACATCAAACAGCAATGTAAAATTTTATCAGTAAATGAAAAAAGCTATCAGAAAGTAATCTGCACCAAAATATCTGGTTTGGGAAACAAACTTGAAAATAAGTATCTACTTAAATTATTGTGTAGGCTTACTCACATAATTACACCCGCAGAACAGCAGAAAAATACCAGTAACATGGGAAATCTGAAGTTTGGATCAGTTCACAAGCAGGGTTTTTTTGCGTATCTTGAAGGTCAAAGTACTCTGTTTTTTAGGAAGGTACAAAACAATTGGAAATCAATGAAAATACTTAGACTTCAGTGATGCTAAGTTCCATAAGAGCATCATTCCTTGGATTGCAGCAAGCTGTCATGCCAGATGACTCTCACAGTCTCATTAGCAGTGTTTTGGTTCCAATTCCCCACAACATTTCTTTTCTTACTCTCTATTCACCAAAGATATGTCTGCCCCTGTAAGAATGTTACTCATACCATTTTTTTTTTCTCATCTCTAATATGAAACAAATATAAAAGGGTTTGCTCTTTTCTTAACTTCCCTGGACAGCTTGTTTTACAGATTGTCCTATATCACATTACTGGAAAATATCAGAGAAGACTAAAGACGTTCAACACAAATGCAATTTCCATGGCAGAATTGTAAGGTTACAATGAAGCCTGTGTATTCACTGGAAATTTCTGTGTGTGCATCTTGTGATCTTTTTCCCTTCTTCCTCTACCCTTTGGTTTGTGTCACATTGTAGGTAGCTCAGTGCATACACTCAAATTTCTTCCTTCCACGAAGTGTTTGGTATCTGTCTCCCCTTGTTGCTTATCCCCCCTTAATTTCAGTGACGTCACCAAACTCCATCTGTTGCCAAGGCAACGACCAGCGGTGTGTGGCGTGATCGGAGATGATTACAGGTCTGCACTGCTCCTCTGTTTTTTTCAGTCAGTTCACAGAGACATCTTTTGTTCTGCAGTATGTTTCAAGTTGTGCTATTAACATGTTTAACCAATTTCGTGCCTATGTAAGTGCCGATCCCTGTAGAAAATACATTTCCCCAAGGGCTTCCCTTGCACCCTTTTGTGTACGTGCAGCCACAATTCTTCAGCTGGCATTTATGCCTTTGAGTGGCATTACCTTACTTGTGTGGAGAAGAGCATATGGAAGGGCTAATTTCTGGTGTGCAATAGCACTTTCTTATTCTTAGACCTAGAGGTAAGCAGGCCCAGAATGGGGCAAGTTGTGTGTAGTTAGTAAATGAGGGGAAGATTGCTATGCAGGGGGCTTTCCTTCATCAGCACTGTCACAGAAATCCTCCTCTTCTTCATTCCTTTTCTTTTTAAGAACAAAGGTTAAGATGTGATTTACAATCCCCATCCATGTTCTGAAGAGGGAGAATTTCCTGATGACATGTCTGCCTATGGAAGGACTGATTCAGCTCTTAGAGACACAGCCACAGCTCAGGTGTTCTTACATGGCATGTAGCAAACATTTCTTTTTAACTTTATTTAGTTACAGTTTGCAACTGGAGGAAAGGTGGACAGAAAATCTCATTCTGCTTAATTTGGGGGTCATCAATGTCTCATACTAAGATGTAGCTGTGAGCTTCTCAGGCACAATTTATTAACCTGAATAAGATCAGCCAGCATCTTTCTGCAGTTTTGCATTGGGCTAGCAAATTCTTACGTCAAACTGTTCCCAAACGCTTGCCAAGCACAGTAGAGTACCCCAAACATGTTCTGCTTGACAAGTATTTACCTAAATCTCTCTCTTCAAACTTTATGATTATGTTACTGTATGTAATATCTTTAGGGAAGTTAGGGGAAAAAGCATTACAAGTATTCTATCCATTCCTTATCATCCATTTAGTCCGTAACTCAATTTTGTTTTCCATCCTCAAACCACAGAAAATCTTCATGGAAACTCTTGGACAAAACCTGTAGTGGTGAGAAACAAGACAAGTGACAAGAAGTGTTCTGTTTCACAGTGCAGATGAGCCACAGTCCTGTGACTGGGAAACACTGTCATGGAAAGGACTGTTCAAGACTTTTTATGCTTTTCAGGATCATGGGACTCTCAAATTATGTTTAGTTTAACAAATCATGTGGTGCAAAAGAATGGATGCTTACAGAGAAGGAGTTGATGTGTTCCTGAAGCATGTTTCTATTTTTGTTGGAAGACAAATGTTGCAAAAAGTGAGTTTGCTCACTTGAAACCAAATTAGAGCAAACAGGGAGAACAAGATTTACTTCAGAAATTCTTTTCACTTCTGAATTGAAAATTGACCCTGAATTAAAAGCTGCCATGAGATGTTACAGCACTTGTTGCTCTAACCTTTCTTTAAAGAAAAGCCAGTTTGTTTTTTAATTAAAAAGAAAGTGTTATGTACTCACATTCTTTGCATAACACTTGAACATCCCTGAACTGTGCTTCATCAGACTATTTTTTTCCCATTTTTAGATTACGGACTACCTAGGAAACTTCAAATATTTCAGGGATTTTCTTTGTTCCCAAAAAGAAAATTCAAATGTATTTGAAAATGTAATGAAATACATTAATAAGGAATATATTTAGTGCCATATAAACATTTCTAGCATAGTATCTTGAAATACTAACTGAAGAAAATGCTTTGCATTTTTTTCTTTACTTTCAAAATGAAAGCCTTAGGGAGAAAAACCTGCCTTTTTAAAAAAAGCAACTCAGCCAAACAATTCCTCTATATGTTCTTTCCCCTTCAAAGAAACAAAAGAAGAGGAAGTAAATATGTGATGAAATCTGAAAATTAATTTGGACAAGTTTGCATTCCTGTTTTAAAAATCAGTGACAAAAGGAAGGAATTTTTCACTCCTTTGCTGGAATCAAAAATACTCTTTGGTAAGCAGGAACCATTTTTAATAGCTTTATATTTTTCAGAAAACAGTTTACTTTGATATCTCTGTACATTTTAGATTATGTAATGGAGGGGCATTTACATGTATACATACAAGAAAATGTATGTATGTATACATATATGTATGTATACATATAGATATGTATGTATACATATCTATCTATGTATAAATGCAATTCCTGAATTAACCACTGGCTTTCATTTTCTTCTCCTGTCTTTTGCTCCTTGACAGTAAGAAGATGAACTGCTATAAAAATTAGAAGTTTACAAATAATTTTGTAATATCCAAAGTGCATTAATTTTTCAAGCACAGGTTTTATACTTCTTTGCTAGGGAAGGTGGACTGGGTTGCTCATTTCCACTAATTCCTTAAACTTCTGTGCATGGACAAATGTTATTTGCTCCTGGAAAGCAGGTAAAGGCTTTCAGTCATTCATTTCCATCTTCCCTGTCTGTTGCTTTTCTAAGGCTAGAAATTAGGAAGGAAGACTAAAGACCATCCTTACATAGTCTATGGCAAACTATCCTCTTTCTTCTAAATTTCTCTTTTTCTTGGGTCTCGACAGTAGATCAGTGTGAATCATTTGCTTGCATATAGAAAGAACAGTATTTGTGGATGAGTGCTAGTCATGAATTCATTTGGGATTTTGACATAAAATTGTAACTAGTCATGTATCTAAGAATGTTGATGCCCTAATATGACAAATAATTATATAATAGGATGAAATCACAGAACCATCACTGATTATTTCCCTTTCTGGCATTTAATCAAAGAAATGAGACTATAACAAAACCCAGATATGGATGTAAATTAGCCTGGTTCCCTTCACTGAAGACATATTTTTGGGTTGTGTTTCTCCTTGTAATTTCCAGCACATGTCCTGTGGATGCAAAGCAGTTAGTGTTAATCAATCAGTTATTAGTTGGCCAGCTAGTTAGTTAGACCTTTGAGGCCTCAGTAGCCAACAAACATTTCCAGCCAGTAGTCTGTCAGTCAGCACAATCTATCAAAGGAGTGAATTATTTGAAAAAGAATGCACTGCATGGAGCAACAATATTTGAAAGAATTTGATGTCTGTTGTTATTTGCCATATCCCATGTATCTGACCCAGTTTTGAAGAAGAAAATATTGTGTAACCCAAAGGGAGGCAAGTTCTGTCACTGCTCCACACAGACAGAGCTGGCACTGGCAGAGCCTGAGTCTGCTGTCCCATGCTCTCTCCTTCAGCTACAGGAATAAACTGCTTTTGATCCAACTGCATGTCAGATTCCAGTTATTTCTGGAACAGACCCTTACACTTAGGAACCAAGAGTATCTGTTCTAAATACCAATTGTCTGAGCGTAGGCTGATGGTAAGTGTAGCTTCCAAGGACTGGGTAACGCCTCTTTTCTCAGGCCATTGATGTGAGAAGGGGGTAATATTGCACAAAGGGTATAGAACCTTGGAAAAAATAAACTCCCTTGCTTTCCAGATGGCTTCAGAGATTGAAGGGGGTGGGTATGTCTGCATTAATTTCTGATTGGAACCTGTCCCACACTGTAAGTCTAGTCACCCACATTCAATAATAATTTTCATGAGCACAGATTCACAAATAGCAGTTTACCAATCCAATACTGTAAGTCTGGCTGAGTTTTGTAAGAACTTTCACAATCCAAATTCACAAATAATACACTTTATTGAAACAGCAGGGCAACAGGTTGAGAATTGCTAGTGATAAATTCACTAACTAGTGACCAATATATGTACACAATTGGTCAACTTGATCCCACGTAAACAGATGTGTTTCCCCTTTTGCTTTTCTTTTTTTTTCCTCTGAAACTCCCTTTCATTTTTACTATATTTTTTGGCCCCATAGCAGTGGAACAATTGTGTGTCTTATAGATAGGGCCTTAGTAACTGTGGTTGTACATGTAAGGCATGTTCTCTTACTCTTCATTTCCATCCTTACAGGGAAGAAAGTTAAAAAAGAAATGGGGACCATGAGGGTCTCAGTTACTTTCGGTCAGAATTTACCATTCTTTCAAAAGATAAAATAAAGACTTTGTTCCACCTCCACCTGTTTTGGTGGCAGTAACAACTGTCTGACCCCACAGGGTCTTAATGGACCAGATTTGCAGCGAGGTTTGGTATGCATGGCAAAGAGGGACTGAGACTGATGGCTTCTGTCCCTTGCTGAAACAACATCAGGCCACGAGGCCTCTGCTTCATTGCAAACATTATTCAGTCATTAGGTCCTGCTTGAACCAGATGCAGGATAAGTGAGGGGTCCAGTTCATGTTTTTCTCAACCAGCCTCATCAATTCTTGTCTGACTTGAAACCTCAGATTTAAGGCTCTAATTGTAGCAAGTCTGACAATTTGCCACAGATAAATACCTGGTGATGACCATGCACCTGTGCTGATGCAAATGTACTCAAGAGAGCAGAGAAGGCATTAAGCCTGGGCTCTTTTTCTCCATTCTGTTTTAATATCTTTTCAAGAAATTGATCCTGCACTGGGAAAAGAACATCTAGAATATTTTCCATGCATTATGTGGTGGCGATTAGCTGGAGTTCTTAGTGAGGGTCAAATTTCTGTACCCTATTAGCATAATTAACAAGCAAATAATATTAAACATTTTGCATTTTAACAGACATTTTGTCAAATAGGCCAAATGAACCAATACTAGTTGTGGTTAAAATTGCAGCTGTCTCAGTAGAAGTTGTGACAAGACACTTTTGCTCTTTGTACTCTGGTTAAGGGAGAGTGCTGCTCTCTCTTGCCGTGGAGCATTTTATTATGTAAATATTGCAGTGCTCCTACTCCCTATTAAATTTCACTTCAGACTTGCTGAAGGTCTGCTGGCCTATATCATAGCATCATTAAATTTTCTAAGTATTATTAACGTATCAGCTACTTGCTTTTTGGAGAGGAAGATATTGTGCTGAAGATTTAAAAGTTTTTTCTTTCCACGTCAGAGCTAGCTGAATCCACAGGAGAGAAAGACTTGAAATGTATCATCTGTTCCTGTTATAATGATGCTTTATCTCTTTCAAATGAGGAAAATGTTTAATGCAAATGGCTGTCTTCATGGAACATACTATTATAGGGCACACTTGGGATTTCCTCAGACACCTGTACACTGTAACTGGGTGCCTCAGGTGATATTAACTTTTTGATTAAAGTATTGAAGTTTTCTCCTGAAGAAAAAAGAGTACTGTTTCAGCATTTTTTTATATTTCAGTGGGGAGAGAGGTTATTTAATTTGCCAAGCTCATCCATGTATCCAAAAATTTTTGCATTGTTTCTTTGTTTGTATTTTGCATTTTCTTCTTTCTAGTTGGTTCTGCCTAAAAAACTTGTCTGTCTTTCCTACAACTCAGATAACTGATGGCAGTGAATAAACATCCCCCTTAAAAAGAAGAAATTACATAACCTCTAATATTGGCTAAAATGACAGAGGTAAAATAAATAAAAATATTATTTATTTCTGCTTCCAGATATTTTGCCATTTTCTGCCTAGGACTTCATCAAGGTACTCCACAGTTATAGACACAGTATATCCTGAAGACACACAGCAAACATATCTCATGCAAAATGACAATTATGATGCATCATAAATAAATTTGATTGCAATAGTAGGCTTTTCAATCTGTACTTGGACTTCGGGGCCCCTTTCAACTTTCTGCTTCTCACATTTGTCAAAGCACAAATTGTCACATTTTCAATGACTCTATGAAAAAATACACCTATACTGTGAGTTACACCAATATCCAGATAGTAAGCAGTTCTAGCTCTCCTTGTTATGAAATCTGTTCAGTTGTTTCCTCTCTACTGTAACAGTGCCAAGAAAAAGAAAGGTTTTTTCTCTTAATTATTATCTCATTCAGGAAGGAAGGAACTGTATGGTTTTTATCTGTAGAATGTATACTCTTATCTTTATGTGGTTACTCTAACATCAGGTACTAAGCAGCTTTAGATCCCAATGGAAACATACATTTCCGATGTCTGTTAGAAGTCAGACTGTTAGAAATTAGACTTTTTTCCTGTGGCCAAGAAAAGAGTCAACCAGCTTTGTGAGGGTAAGGCAGAAATGTGAATCTAATTAGTCATCCTAATGTGACTAGGTCACTTTCACTAAAAAAAAATCAAAAAGCAATCAATTTGTATTCATATTCACTGAAAATTCACATTGACTAAAAATTTTGTTGTGGAATGCTTTTACACAGTTAATTGAAATTTGGTAATACAAAGCCTTTATTTAAGGAAAATAATTTTTAAAAAGTCAAAATAGTTAAATAGTATCTTTTGAGTGAAAAGTGCATGAAATAAAACATATCATTGATTCATCAAATTAATTCATGAAAGCTATGAGCACTCAGACAACTTCTATGATGGGATCCTCATACCTTGTTAAGAATATATGATTTAGATATGAGGGAAAGTTAAAAACACTGGGTTCTTGAAATCCATACAATGACTGAAAAAATGAGTTAAAACAAAAGAGTTGTTCTCTGTTATCTCTTTCAGGTCCACACTCTTGTTACAATACAAAAATTGCTCTTTAGTGAATATCGCTTTGAAACAAAAAGCAAAGCAAAATAAAACTGCTCCAGCTTTATTTGGCTTAAGCTCTCCCATTAACAAATAGAGAAAAGCAGTGTAAGAGATAAAACAACCAGGAAATGGTCCAATGGAAGAGCTCTCTGCTTTTGATATGTGACACTCTTCACTAGCTTCTTTTTTCAGATGGACTATGAATTTAAAAATACTTCTAAACAAACCAAAGAGTGAGTTTAGAAGCCTAGCTACAATAATTTAGGATAGGGAGAGGAATAATAGATAATTTCATGGTTAAGAAAAGTAATACAGATAAAAATCTGGGCTGTAAAGGTGTCCAGGCACTCACATTTTAACATTCTGTAAACTTGGAAGCATAAAATTATATTAGTTGTTTTTTGAAGTCTTTTAGAAAGAAATTTGAAAATTTAAGTCAGGGGAAAAAAAATTAAAAAACCCCACACACTCACATGCAAAAAGAACCCCCAAACCCCCCTAAACACCATCCAAACTTTTAATGTGTTTAAGATTTACTACAATTACCTTTTTTAATCATAAGCTAAACATACTTTGTTGTATTTGTTTCCCTCATTATGGCTGCATAAGTGATCAAGAGTGCTGGAGCAACTCTCCTTTGAAGACAGACTGAGAGAGTTGGGGTTCTTCGATCTGGAGGAGACCTTGCTGCAGCCTTTCAATATAAAAAGCAAGCCCATAAGAAAGGTGTAGAGAAACTTCACCACAGCAGATAGTGACAGGACAAAGGCAGTGGTTTTAAGCTGAAAGAGGGTAGATTTAGATTAGACTTCTGAAAGAATTTTTTTTTACAGTAAGAGTGATAAAGCAGTGGAACAGGTTGTATGCATCACCTCTGGAAGCATTCAAGGTCAGATTGGACAGGGCTTTGAGCAACATGATCTTAGAGAAGATGACCTTAACCATGATAGGGAAGTTGGGCTAGATGATCTTTGAAGGTCCTTTCCAATTCAAGCCATTCTACAATACTGTGATTTTATTACTGTGACATTAATTTTTTTCCAGTGAAGCTTGAGAACAAGAGACAGAGAAACTACAACAATAAATGCAAACTTTCTTACCTTCCTTGTAAACATTCCAGCTATTAGACATAAAAAAATGGTTTTCCTAAAATGCACACTGAATGATTACTGCAAGACACAGGATTTGTTTTTCTCAACTTTTTGTTTGCTTGGTTGAGATTTTTTAAAGAAACCTCCATTTAGCCTCTTGTACCTTCCATTTTTGCATGCACAGGCTTCTATAGATTTGCATTATCCTACAGTCTAAGTAAATACAAGTTTTCTGGGTTTCTTAGAAAGAAAAGCAAATTAAGAGTGAGTGGCTGGTGTCTAAAGTAGTTGTGTGTCACTCAGACTAAAATAAATAAACTAGAACTGTGGTTCAGATTTTGTATTGGGTTTATATTGAAAGGCTTCACTGTAGGATAGGGGTGTGCAGGTTTTTGTCAGAAAAGACTGGAAGCTGATCCCTTGCCAAAACCAGCCAATTCCAGCTGGTTCCAAACCAGACCCACCACTGGTCAAAATCTGAGCTCATCAGCAACTCCAGTGTAGCCTCTGTGATAACATGTTTAAGAAAGGGGAATGCTACAAAGTGGCTGTGACAGAGAGAGGAATAAGGAAAATGATACAGATCTGCAGACACGAAGGTGAAAGAAGGTGGAGGGAGAGGAACCTGAGCTCCACGCACCTGAGCAGAGATCTCCCTACAACTCCTGAAGAAACCATGGTGCAGGAGAAGGTGTTTCCCAGAAGTTCACAGAGGGACCATACAGAAGAAAATACTACACTGCATCCAGTGGAGAGACCGTGCTGGAGCAGGTGGATGTGCCCTGAAGGAAGCTGCAGCCCATGGAGATCCCATGCAGGAGCAAACTTCTGGCAGGAGCTGCAGTCAATGGAGCAGAGCCCACACTCGGCTTTTCTGGCAAGATCTGCGGCCTGTGGGGGACGAGTGCTGCAGCAAGACACTCTTGGAGGACTGCACCACATGGAAAGGACTCTATTTTTAATTAGAAATAAATTTTTCTTCCCCAAGTCCAACATGTTTTCCCCATGACAAATGAATGATTTCTCTGTCCTTATCTTAAAATATGATCTTTTAAATTTATTTTCTCTCAGGTTTCTGCTGAGGAAGGAGGTGAGGGAACAGCTTGGTGGGCATCTGGCAGACAGCCAAGGTTAACTGATCACAGGTTTATACAGAAGAAAAGTGAGCTAAAATATACTAAAATATATGGTGGGCTTGTATTTTGCATTTGCTGTGTTCATGTGAGCACTTCATTCTGAAGATCTAGTAGGGCTGTAAATGAGTAATATTTTATATTTACAGTTTTTTACATGACTCTTTTAATGTTTAGTTTAGTACTTGTTTCATTCACACATCCTTACTCTTTCCATTAAAACATCATTAATCACATATTTGTAAGTTTCAATAATGCAATATGTATGACAGAAGCAGCCCCTTCTTAAGATATGAAAAATTAATCAATCTCTTGATCACTGGGTTGGAATACTGCAAATTCTTTGACAGATTATGTTCTGGGTTTCAGTCTTCCTCATTTTTCTTTCAGTACTCTCCATTCTCAGCCAGGCATAATGTGTTTCATAATCATTATTATTTCCATCTTGCCTAAGGAGTTGAATCATCAGTTCCACAACAGCTCACTCCCAAAACAGTCTATTCTCTGATGAAGAATTGGTTCTGTTGCCTCATACCCGCCTCCTGTGTTTCATTCCACATATCCTGGCTGGATATCTTCTGCCTCTCCTGACTTTTTTTCCTCTTATAATATTCTCCACTCCCTTCTGGAGGGACAGGAACAACCGCCCTTCCCTCAAGTCTGTGCACTGCAGGGAGAGCAGGGGATGCAGCTCCTCAGAATGGAAGTGAATTGATAGATCAGGAGAGCTGCTGGACCCGTCACAGTCCACTTTCTTCAGTTTATTAGAGCTGCTCTAGGCTACTAAGCTGAAGTTTATTCTGCTTTCCAAAAAGCCAAAATCAGATGCCTCCATCTCAAGATGCAGTAAACAGGGACAGAATGTTAACCTAAGAAGTTCCCTTTCTCCTTCTGTTCCTGTTAAAGATTTATTCACAAATTCAACAGAAATGCAGATTCTCTTTTCAAAGTTTGTTCACATTAACAGAAGGTAACTTATATTAGATATAACCAAAAACTGCACTTTTTCTAGGTGATTAATCCTTTTGGGAATGTTTTATCCTATGAGCATAGTGTTTCAAACAAATACTAGTTGCCTACTAGGATACAAAATCACAGCAAGTAAACACAACTTTGGCTTTAATGTTTGGTGCTGGCTGCACCACTCTTATAAATCTGTTTAAATACTCAGTCACATTACATGAGAAGTGATCAATCAGTCAGACAAGGAAATGTTGTCTGCTAAACTACTGGACTGCCAGCTTTTTTTTTCTCAATATTTTTCACTTTTGACTGGTGCCCAGCACTACTGAAAAGATTGTAGAAGAGTAAGGTGTAGGCCAATTCTGCTACAGCCATTTCTGATCCGGCTTACATCCTGCCATTTGCTATCAAAAGCTAGAAGTTGCAAAATCATTATCTTAAGGTCAGGTCTTGGGGAAATGTATTTGAAATTTAATAGCAGTCATGAGATTGATATACTAAAAAGGGACTTTGGGATGCTTGGAAGCAATAAAAAAGGGCAAGTAAATTCCAAAAGCTAACTATTAAAATGCCTTCATAAGGAAAAGAAATGTAGTTGGAGGAGCCATTTTTAATAAAAATATTGCTTGCAGGAAAGAGAATTTTATGAATTATTGGAAGCTCAGTATGAACTTAACCCTTAAACTGAAAGGATGAAAAATACAAGAACATCTGGCTTGTCATATTAGAAAAGACAGTTAATGTAGCCAATGTGGAGGCATATCCACATCAAGCTAATCATTGCCTGTTTGTCAGAAGAAAGACTAACACTTGCTTCTTACAAAAAGACATTGCACTATCTCTAAGGATTTTAAAGTTATTGTGAGAAAACACAAGCTCCCAGAACTTAAAGGATTAAAACTGGAAAAGCTGATTGAGGATTTGTGGGGAAAAGCACACAAGTCATAAAATTAGTTTAAAAATTAATAAATATTCCAACCACAGGCATTGACTTGTCTTTTGAGATTAGATATGCGTACTTCTCTCTCTTGGTGCCACACTTGATTTTTGCGTTTTCATTTCTTCATTCAAAGTGCTGAAAATGTATAAATCAGATAATTAGATGATGGCCTAGGACTTTAGATGAATTTCTCTCAAGTATTTTTTATATTTCTCTTGTTAAAACTGTTGGGGCCCCATCAACTCTACATATTACCTTCCTACATGCAAGGCTGATGGTCACCAAAAGATCCATCTGATTTCAGTGATATCAAATCATCCTAGACCATATGTTTTCTTCATATTCACAGAAATTCATGCTGGGATTAGAGCACTTCTAAGGCTGTCCAAATACCCCATGTTTATTTAACATATCCATTTGTGACAAATGGCTTGATATTAACCAGAAAATCCTCTTTAATTCAAATGAAAGAAAGTAAAATATAAGTCAGGGTATTAATTTACCACCTCCAAAATAATAATCAAATTTAGAAATCTACATTTAAGAAAAAAGTGAAGCAATTAAAAAAAAAAAAACCCAAACCAAAAAACACCTCACTATTCACCCTAAGACAAAATTATGCTTAGGATGTCTGTTTCTTGATTCATGAGGGTTTTCACAAATGCCTGGCACTGCAGGCTATGCACCTCAGATAATTGCATTCATTGCTGAAACATGCTGACTTTATAAACTGGTTTTGGTTTCTTTTCAAGGTCATCCAGAGGTTCTACTCAAATCAAAACATATTCCAACCACCAGCAAAACCCTCCATTGGCTTCTTCTGCTGACAGACACTACAGTTTCATATCACCTTTCAGCAGCATGCTGTCCAATTCCTATAATCCAGTTCCTTGTGGCAGCACCTCTGACTTTTCCTGAATCTTGGTGGTTGAGCCTTTATGTGAACTACATTTCTACACCATTGCAAAAGTTTAGAGCAGATTTGTCAATGCAGGAGCTTCATTCTAAAGTTCTAAATCTAAATGACTGTAACTGAGGTTTGTAAGTGATAGTCTTCCTAGGATGGATGGACAGCAGCTGTCATTTAAGCTAGGAGTTTGTATGGGTATGGAGCATAAGGTATCATTCTTGCTGATAGTTAATATTTACCAAAGCTTTATAGACTGAAGGTACATTTTGTGTACAATACTCAACTTGAAAGGACTCATTTGGAAACAGTATTTGAGAAGTCTGATGAATATGGAGCACATATAAATAAATGAGGAGAGGAAAACATTCAGATTGTTTTATTTTGGACCACGTATTTGTTTTGGAAAAATGGGAGAGGGATATGTGTTCAATAAATTGTTTAATTTTGCATATTACATCTTACAGTTATTGAGGGTCATATATTCATAGATATTACATGAATTCGAAGAGGTTATATGAAAGTGTCTAAACAAGAGCATTAAAAATGGAAGAAAACTGCAGTGTGACCTACCACTGTGATATTGCAATATAATATTGTACTGATAAATATTAACTCATGGCCTCAGAATTATGAAGTGTTCTGATTTATTTCAGCACAAGGTGTTTGCAAATATTTAAACATTTACATCCATGTACATTGGTTTGAACAACAACAAATTACAACTATGGCATCTAAGTACTCCTTTATATTGAACTGATAGCTGCACAACATCTGCAATATAGCTGGGAAGAAAATGAGACTGAGAAAGAACCATATGTGCAAGGGTGTGGTACAGGAAAAGGGGTGGGTGCTGATGCAGCGGATACAGCTGGATAAGGAGACAGGAAGGGAAAGCTTATGTTTGTTGTACAGGGAGAGAAGATACAAAAATTTGGCCCAGGTTTTGTTTAGTATTGATTCCACATGTGAAAATGTAAGTGTATTTTAGAAAAAACATGAAGTATATGCAAAGCTGAACAGACTATTCTGTTCCTTGATTTTTCAGTTCTACCCTTTGATACCTCAGACATACCCAAAAATCTACAGAAAATGAATGTGTGACATTTCTTTCTAGCCTGGTGGCAATGCCAGTAACATGTTGAGGAAGTCAAAGAGGTAATGAAAACAGGAAGCATAGTATCAGTTGAGGATTTAACTTAACTTGCTACAAATTGGAGGAGGGTGAGGCTGAAGCATGATGATAAGGCTGAAGTTTTAAGATTCACATCACAACTTCTTCATTAAGTTAACAAAAAGAGAAATACAGCACAGATGTACACAGTTTTCCAGAGGGGATCTACAAAAAAATTAGAAAACTAACAGGAGCAGCCAAAGAACAATACCCTAAGTAGATGGGTATAAAATTGATTTTTATTTTTTTCCCATCCGTGTTAACTATGGAGGAGTTTGAAGTGTAGAAACAGGGACCCTTCTTTACAGAATGTGTGCCAGAGTTTTTGTCTAAAATTGAAGTATTGGCAGAAAAAGTGAATGGATCAAGGAGACAATGTGAGCAATAAGAAATCACCAGGAGCAAGTGGCTTCTGCCCCAAAGTTCTTAAGGAATTCGAGTATGAAATAGCCAAACTACAAAACATGGTGTGTAAAAAACTGACTCCTTGTTAAAGAACAGGAAAGTGGACAAAACAATGTCAGATTTTTAAAAAGGACTCCAGTGGACCTACAGATGAATAAAAAAAAAAAAAAATTGAATTAAGGAACATATGGATGAATATGAGATGTCACAAAATTACTGGAATTCTTAGAAAATATTAATGGGCATTTAGATAAAGGAGGCCTGAAGACCATTCCTTTGAATTTGCAGGGTGCTTTCATATATGTCCCTCACCAAAGGTATTCCAGAAAATGAAACAGAAGTACTTTTAAGGGTAAAGGCTAATAAAACCTTAGGAAACATAGGAGAAGAATAAATGAACAATCACCCTTGCAGTGAAAGACAATTCACTGCAGAAGCTCCATAAATATCTATGCTGTGTTCCTTGGGCTCATCATACTCACATGCATTCTGGAAAAGGGAAGAGAATACTGAAAGGACAGAAGCTGCTGATTCTGTTAAGCTATTCAGGATAGTAAGATGGTTTCCAGCTGTGAAAAACTGCAAAAAAAGAAATTACTGGGAGCTGAACTGACAGCTGAAAGCCAATGTAGGCAGCTGCAACTCAAAATCCCTGCCTGAACTACTTTCCTTCAAATATTCAAATCCTATCCTGCAGCAGGAATAAGGCAGCATGGGTTAGAAAATCACCTCCCTAATAATCCGCCTTCCAGATTCTCAAATTCTGTACACCATACCTGTGCTTTAGCTGTCTTGAAATGGCTGTAAAATGAATTTACTTGAGGATCAGAGTGCTGGAGAGCTTCTACTGTGAAGAAAGGCTAAGTGTTGGGATTGTTCACCCTGGAGAAGAGAAAGCTCTTGAGAGACCTAATAAAACCTTTCAATACCTAAAGGTGGCCTAAAGAAATCTGTAGAGGAACAATTTACAAGGCCATGTAGTGATGGGACAAGTGGGAATGGCTTTAAACTGAAAGACAGTAGGTTTAGATTAAATATTAGGAAGAAATTCTTTAGTATGAGGGTGGAGAGGCACTGGAACAGATTGCCCAGAAAAGCTTTGGATGTTCTGTTCCTGCCAGTGTTCAAGGCCAGTCTGGATGGGACTTTTGATGAGTCTCTGTCCATGTTGTTGGGAGTGAAACTAGGTGGTCATTAAGGTGACTTTGAGACCAAACAATTCAGTGAATCTATGATTCTCTGACCTGGTCCCTCCCTATTTATGTGGTAGAAAAAGCATAAACCTTAAAGGAGGAACAAGCACTTAAACCAAGGCTTGCCCATGAGGATGGTTTGATCTTTTCCTCCCATCCTTCAGTCATATCAGTTGCAAATGTGACTCACTTAATTGTGACAATACTAATATCTAACCATGATCAGAATAATTTTATGATGGCCAAAATGCAAATCTCTGAGACATTTTTCTTTTTTGTTTGTTTTTTAAAGTAGCGAGTATGCACTAGCAAATTACTTCAGTTTATTGATTGGAACCCAAACTCAGTGAAAAGACTGCAGAATCAAAATGCCATGGGGGAGGGGGAGACAGGAATGACTGTCACATATAATATTACAATGGAAAAGTTATATATTGATGATGCTATTTCTGAAATAAGTTACTTTGTGGATAATTTACCATACCTATTTTTAAAGAAACATGGAAATTGATGATGTAAGATACTGATAGCAAATGGACTGCTCAGGTGAAAAACCAACCTGAAAATATTATTGTAGTTGACATGAACTTATTAAAAAACCCTAGAGTGTGAAATATTCACTTGTGTACTGTTATGATCTTTTGCACGATTATATTTAAAATGAAAAAGAGTCCCTTAGATACAAGTGTATAGGTAGAGAGATAAAAATTAAGTCCTTGCTCAGAATCTCTTTCACCTATGTTTTTGTTCTGTGCTGTTCTTAAGCTTTGTGATCTCCACATTTAAATATATGTTCTAAAATTGGAAGGGCTTTTGATGGCTGTTGGCAGAAGACAACATGAATGGGGATATCAGTCAAAGTATACTGCAATGTGTGTGTGCATGAAGATATGTGGGTGTGACTAAAGAAAGTATTTAATACATGCCAAGCTCTTCTTAATTTCCACTATTGATAGCATTTTATGTGAATTAATAGGCCATCTAGTACAACAAAGTTCAGTGGCTGATATCAAAGAACAGTTTTCAAGACAGTGGACTAAGAATGAATAAACCTTGTTTCTTAAACACCAATTTCAGCCAAGTTCTCTGGTGGACAGCTTGGTTCAATATGCAGTTAAAGGCCTTTTGCTGGTCTGTGGAAAGGGTGATAGAACTGCCAGTCATATTAAGTTGCCCGATTTTCATTACTCTTTTAGAAGCAGTTTGATAGAAACTGAAGGTACAAATAAACCTCCTAACACTCTTACTTCTTATGGTATAAGAGCAAGATTAAACTCAGCTGGATTATAAGGATCTCTTAACTATGGAGCAAATATTCTGAATATTCTGGCCTTTCTCCAACTTCCTATTTGTACAGCTTGTTAGTTGTAGGACTCAAAGGACATGCTACTTCAGCAGGTGCATCTGCATTGCTGCAGTGTGTGAAGGTTCATCATGGTCTATGCAAATTATGTTGAGAAGTCTCACAGAATTGCAGGCCTGAGTGGATAGGAGTTAAGCAGTTCAAGGAATCTCACCTGATCCACTAAAGCACCATGAATTTTCTCACACTGTAGTTCCCGTAATATGCTCATGAGCTGAGGGTTTTTTTCAGCCAGAAAAGAGTTGTAAAAAAGCCATGTCTATTGTTCTTTTCTTAAACAAAAAAGTTCTTACTTATTTAATAGTAATTATTTTTGTGCTATATTATGAAGTGCATTTTAAATAGTAGAACCCTAGCTTCCACAATAACCAAATCTAGGTATCACAAATTTAAAAAAGAAGTTTTCCAATAAATTCAAATTAAAATATCACTTTTATTACATTTTAATAGTTTCCCCATTTAATAGTGCTAGAAATACATTTTAATAGAGAAGTATTGCGTACTTTCTTTTGTAGTTCAAGACAACAAAATCTCTTTCAAAGTCATTAATCTGAAAATGTGTAACAGATGAGCCTTGTACAAGTAAATGTGCAACACGAAAAAAAAGCGGTGCACCAGCCCATCACACCCCTACTGATAACTGGTCTAGAAATAAAGCTGAAAAGAACAAATATAGCTTTTCTTTGATTGATTTTTGGTATTGCTGATTAATTCTATTGGCTTTTCTTTTATGCCAGTCTAGCACCATGAAACAGAGGCACAACCAGGCAATGTGACATATAACTCAGAATTGAAACGTTGTTCACAGAAAAGGAAGAATCAAGTTCAGGAGATAAGGCAAGATGCTGTTATGATTATTAAAATAATGCAAACTAAAACTGATGCTTCTCAGAAAGAAGGATGTGATAAAGATTTCCGTTTTAAAGAGGAGCTGAAAATAATGGTGTAAGGGTGCTTTCTGCTGTTACTTATACTTTCAAATCCAATTAATAAAGCTATTAGGAGTCAAGTCAAAACAAGCAAAGAGGTGAGTCTTCATGCAACATTTAGCAACCTTTCCAAAGGTTGTTGTGAAAATAAGATTACATTAGTTCTCAAGAGTCGTTCATGGGAAGAAAAATCCTATTAGGGTACTGAGTTCATGACACTCGAAAGGCTAGAATGTATTAAGAGGAAACACCTTGTACTTCTGCCCAGTTTTTATTCTTTCTGAATCATTAGCACATACCTACTCTGCTTATTTGTTTTCTTTTGCAGGTTGAAAGAAGATAAATCTCTAATACATGCTTAGAGCCCTCCCTGAGAATGAGGTTAATAAAAGCTACTGGGGGGGACTGGGAGGGGGTGGGGAGGAAGGGTTCTAGACAACAAATTTGGTGGGAGGGGCAATGGGAGGCACAGAATGAACTGAAGGTCAAGGGCTCAAAAGCAGAGAAACGAGGAACCCAAAAGATCACCTGAAAAACAAGGACACCCCAGCAGCACCTCTGCTGCCTGGAAACAATAGAGGAGCTGGCTGATGGACATGGCTGGAAGGAAAATTCTGAGCTGGATGAATCCTTGATCTGACCCATTCCTGTGCAGCCTGCTGAAGTGTCTTAAGAGTTTGTATTGTTGAGCACTCTCTGTTTTCTGTGTACAACTCAGAACAGTTCCCAGTGGGAGAGCACTTACACTGACAAAAGTGTGTGTGTTGATAGATTTGACACTGGGCCTGCAGGCTGAACGGGCTGTGATGAGAAAGGTAATTTGTCTGAACCAAAACAGGATCTTCTGTCTTAGAAAAGAAAATAATGTACAGAACTCTGAAGGTAAGTTAGGTAGATGTGTAAAGGTTTTCCTTGGTTATTCAGGTAGCTGATACAGGTGGTTGATATAGCCACGTATCTTCGGGCCTTTTTTGATTGCTTGGGTTTTTTACAGACCAGTAAGTAAAGCTGTTCAGTGACTCAGAGAGGTCAGTTCCTGTTAACATACTTCTGCAGAAATTGTGTGAAATTGCCCAGATAGTAAAAAAGATGTAGCAGGGTATTCCATTGGTGTTAATTAACCTCACTTTAATTTACAACATAGCAATCTTTTATCCTAGAATATCATTTGGTCACTACAAACTGTCCTTTTTTAAAGATGACACTTTTTCTGTCTTATTCAGACAGTCAAAACACTCTTATGGATTTCTTATTTGCTGAACAGACAAGTTAAGTATGTTAGTTTGTCATGAATTAGATGCATTGCATGTAAAATTATTTTTCTTGGTTTCTTGTTTGCCTATTTTTTTCTTCATGGTTCATACCAGAAAGCTTGTATGTTTGCAATAGACTGTAGTAATGGCACTCTTAGGATTGAAAGCATTGCAAGCTTAGTTGCTTTGCTAGAAGGGTAGGGAGGTTTTGTAGTTCAAGATCTTCAAACTTAATCTTTTTTTCAGCAGTCATTCTATTAGCTTTCTTCATTTCTGTTTATTGTATTGTCAGCCACAATGAAAGCCAAACCTACTGTCACTAACACAGGAACATGTTTACTTGGAGGTATGAATGCTAGGATAGCATATCTAGTTCAGGAGCAGGGTCCAAACACCGTTCTTCTGTGATTCAAGTGAAATAGGACATCCAGTTAGTTAAAAACAACTAATTGAGCTTGTCTTTTTTGTTGCTGTTGTTGATATTGATCTTCACATTCTTTTGACATTGGGATCAAATAAACACAGGATTGTAGAATTAAAAGGTTTTCTAAAGAACTACACTGAAACATATTCTTGTGCAATAGGGTGTACAGAAGAAAACCTCAACTAACATATTCTTCAAATAATCAGAATTAATAGCCATGCCAAAATTTTTGTCTGGAAATTTAAAAAAAAAATTGACGGAAAAATTATATTCAAAAAATCTTGTAAAATTCTGATTTTGGCCCATTTTTTTGCATATCTAGCATGAATAATTTGCTTTGGCTGGGTTATTTTGTTTCATTGGGTTTTTTGGCAGGTTCATCACTTGCTTGTAGAATGTTGGAAATTTTCTGGAAAGTATTCATGAAAACAGCATAGAAAACACTTTGTCACAGACTCCCTGCAACCTGATTTTCATTCAGCAATACCCTTATCGTGTCCTTTTCCCCCATTGTTGGGTTATGCTATACGATATTTTCTAATGTATCAGCCTTGCTTAGGTACCTCCAATCATCCTACTGTCTGACAGAAAAAGCTGTGATGAGGATGTTTTAGTCTCAAAATCTAGTTAATAATAGCTGGCATTTGGACTAGACAATTCAGGAATTATATAATTCACAATTTTTATTTTTTTTTTTTTTTGTTTTAAGTAACATACAACAATAATTTAAAATGTGGTACTTCATTCTATTTTCTTTTTATTAGTCTCCATCTTGGAGGGAACTGCAGATAAGATAAAATTAGCCCACTTGAATAAGTTCATGAGCAAGGTTGAGACTAGGAATTACAGATGAGAGACCTGGGGACTTGATTCTGCACATGTGGAACCACCAAACACATGGCTTTGGATCAAGCACCAGATTTCTATTTGCTGTCAAGGAGCAGAATGTAGAGGGAGTTGCTGGAAGAATTCTAAATATAATTCAAAAGTAGAATTAAACGACACTTAATGTACTAAATCTAAAACACTGAGTATGTAATCAAACTTTGCACTACAATCAGTGTGGATTTCTTCTTCTTCCTATGTATAGAAAGAATGAACATCCCTCCGTTGCAGGTTTTAACCCAGATTTCATGGTGCTAGAGATTTTGCATCAGTTACTGTGTGCTTAAGTGTCCCAGAAAAAACATACATAAACACAAATTTGGATATTACCTGTTGATTTCCATTTTCCCTTTCTTTTCCATTTTCTTCATTGCTGCTGTCATTCAGAGTAAATTGCTCACAGATTTCAGTTCAAATATATGTTGTACTTCACTGCCTGGTTGTTGCTTCCCTCTTGGTGTTTTTTTCCAGTGTTACTCCTAGTTCCCTTGGTTTATTAGTTTTAATCCAATAATGCAAACCTTTCTGTCTCCTATTGTCTTTTATTTATTGTATAAACCCAGAATGAAAAACTAATTGGTTCAGACTCTCTTAGAAGTTCTTGCATTTCTGTCCACTGTTCTATATCATTACACCTCATACTGAACTGTTAACAAGATTTCTGTATTTTCATAATGTAAGGATGCATTGATGAAATGACACAAATTGGTGAGGTGATATTCTCTAATATTTCAACAGAATTTGAGTAACCTGAGGCATTTCATTCATTCAGTACTATTTTCTGTAGTGTGTTGAAGGAGAAACCATTTACCCACAAATTAATTTATAAAACTTTACATTTACCTACTTTGAGTTTAATTTCTTTCCTCTGTCCTGATTCTTTCAAATTAACTATACTTAAATGTATTACCATGATCATTTTCAAGAGAAGTTTTTTAATCATAAATATCATAATAAAATTATCAGAAACCTGAATATTTCAGGAGCATTAAAAGTAGTCTTTCTTTTGATAAAGACTGATGTGGTAGTTGCTTTCCTCTCTCATTTTGTCTCCAGTCCTGGTATTCTTTCATGTTCTTCTGTCACCAATACTGTTATATAACACAATATATGTGTTTGGCAATAAAACCATAACCCTTGTCCTATTTTTATAGTACTGGTTTCTAGGAATTTCTTCTGCAATTTGCATGTAGTGATGTTTCTCATTCATGCTGTAGTTTGAATTTGTGTCTTTTTTGTCCATTTTATTGAGTCATTTCAATACTGTTTCTCTTCCACATTATTGAAATTTTTCTGTATTTTAATGGATATGTACATACTTTAAAATGCTAATATAGTTCAATAAGTATTTTAATATTTTTAATAGATTTTAAAAATTTATATAGGGTAATTATGTATGTACTTGTAAAGGAGATACCGTCTATTCTTATAGTTTTGTATAATAAAATTGATCAACTGAATCCTCTTTTGGTTTTAAAGTATATTCTTATCAACCTAAAGTGATTTGCAGTATATTTCTGAAAACTGTACTTTCCACAGAAGTGACATATCCTACATAATGTTTTGGAACATACTGAATTGGCTCCATAAAAATTCATTCTATACTTTCTAAATGTTTTTGTCTAAACCACATTTGAATTTCACATACGGAGGATCATCGTGTTAGATCTATTGGGAAAAATAAAACTGTTAAACCGGAAAGTCTGGGTTTATGACAAAAAGATGGAATCTGATACATAATGAAGGAAAGATGTCTGTAAGAAATGTACTTTGTTTACTGATTCAATATAGCAACAGGGTGAGAATGAGCTTATTTCAATGTCATTTTAATTTAATTGTTCCTTTCAGTGGAATCAAATTCCTGAAATAATGTGATGCATCTGTGAAGACGGCAAATCCAATTCTAAGATGCTCCAGGGCAAAGATTTCCAAGAGAAGTAAGGAAGTTTTTGTGCCATTGTACAAGGTCCCACACCAAACTCATCTGGAAAATGGTTCTAGTCAGCCATCTTCAAGAAAAGAAATTGAAATGAGAAGAGCTACATATAAGAGAAACAAGGAACATCAGGAGAATGGGGAGTTGGTACTTGGAGAGGATTCTTGTAGAAGAGCACAGTTTGTTTGTATGAGCAAAATAAAGCTTGAAAAGGGGTATGATTACTGTCTTGGAATACATTACGAGGGAAGCTCTTAGAAAAGAGAGAAGCTGTTAAAGCTGAATATCAGTGTTGGCAAAAATACAAATGGGAATGTACGGGCTATAATTAAATTGAACACAGATATTGCAAAATGCCTGACTATTAAAATAAAAAGTTCTGAAAAAGCTCTCAGATCATGAAAACAGGGCCAAAAATCTTTGTCAATGATTTTTGCCAAATCCTCTTGCTAGTTTATCTTGCTATCATACAAAAAACTAAAATGCCAGAATAATTTTCAGTTTCATTGGTATATTTTGAATGACTCTTTTTAGCTGCTCTGATTTTTAATGGTTCTTTTTTTATTTGCAACTCGTGTATTTTATGCTTGTTTGATTCTGAAGAGATTTAAGAATACCTTTAACTTGTTTTCAATGGTCAACATTTTTTTTGACTCTCACTCCACTTGTGCATTGTAATGTATGCTATTTTGCCACCACTTTTTCCTGAAAGTTTTTGTTCCCTTCTGCCCACATGCTGAACTAAGGGAAAGAATATAAAATTTCCTAAAAGCAGGGGAACTTCCTCAAGTGGACACACAGATCATGGATTTGAAAAAAAAAAAAATGTTATGATTGATTTTAATCTCAAATTCATTATATAGGGAAATCCAGGAGATGCATAACCAAGTAGCAACCAAAAGGTAGGATTATGAAAAAAAATTAATACATTTCTGATAGTGACAAGTAACCATCATTTTACACTGAAATCTTTACATTTTGTAGTGAATGTCTGATGGTTTAATTCTACATTAAGGAAATGTGTAAAGGACAGCTTGGTATGTACTTGCACATTTTTCTCTTCTGCCAATAATTTTCCATTGCACAATCAAATTGTCAGTAAAGTGGCAAGTGAATGAGTAGGAAGGATCTGCATGTTTAACAAATAATGTTAAGATTTTTATTTTTTATTAATTTCCAGTGGTCTTTGTTCATCAGCTAATCAAAACCACTTTTGGAAAAGAAACACAGGTGAGTTAACTCAGGGTTGAAGTGAGTACAATAATCCACCATGATTATCTTGAAAATTGTTTAGAGACTTGGATTAGCAAATACACTGAATGCATGTTGTTTAAATCGAGTATCCCAGATCTTTCACATAAACATCACCAGAACAGGAGGGCAGCCTTCTGTTATGTCTTTCTTTCTGTTCACTGTGCTGAAAAATACCAAGGAAACAGAGATTCCAGGGGCCAAATGTACTGTTGATGTACATAACAGATATGAAGATGAAATCTGTCAGATATATTTTCAGCTCTTCCATAGAGCTCAGTGCCTGAGCTCAGTCAAATGTCATAGGAATGTTTCATCTCTCAAGATCTTGCTTCTGTAAAATAGTTGAGGCAAGTTCTGAAACTTCAACAGAGGAAATACAGACAACTGACTGAAATACAATGCCATTAATACCTTCTGATAAGTGCAAAGGCGCAGGATAGGTGAGACCCCATTCAAAGTTCCCCTACCAAAGCCATACAATATAAATACTTTCAAGAAACTGCCTTTTGTATGGTACCAATTCTGAATGGACAGAACACAAAGTGAACATATGCCACGCTACAGGAGTCAGCTACTCTGAACTACTCCAGCTGCCATTAGACCTTCCAGCATTGCTTAATTCCTTGAAATTTACTTCAATTCAAAATAATATCTCTAATGTGTTGCTATCCCTGAGCTACTATGAATTTCTGAACCACCAGTAGTGCTGTGGCAAGTGGCACTTGACAGTATTCCCTGACTCATTGCAGCCTGGACCCTTAGGCTTCTGTCAGGTATTTTATTTCTCACAACAGAATGATTCCTGTCTGTCCTATTTAAAGCTTCCAATTTATGTCTATAAAGCACCATGACTCGAGACTAGTTCATTAATTTTATGTGAAGCAGTCACACAGATATGATAGCAGCAATTATGAGAAATGTAAGGTGCCCAAAACATAGCTGAAAAAATGATACCAATTTTCAATTTAAGTGTTATTCCCATTAACATGAAAAATGAGATCATCAAATAGTTGGCGCCTATCTCTCATATATCACAGCTGAGATTTCAGTATGCAAGTAAAACTTACACCTTTGTAACAATTATCAAGCACACAAGCTGAAAACATAATAACATGCATACAATTATGTGTGTGTGTATATACATGCATATAAAATGTTGTTAGTTTCAAACAGCAGTTCCAGCAGTTCTAAAAACGGTGTCATTTAAGTTCCTAAGGAATTGTGCCACTGTCTTTCTGGTTTTCTTTTTTTTTTTTTTTTGGCTTTGCAGGGGGCTACTTATTGAAAGCAGTTTCTGGGGATTCAGTATTTTTTTGAAAACTTTCAGGATAAATATTAGCTTTGAATACTTTCTGGAGATACTAATTCCTGAAAAAGCTCACTATGACTGATAAAGCAGAGTAGTGTTCAAAGCAGTAATATGTTTTAGCATAGTTTAGCCTTTCGTAAAAATGTGGATGGAGGTTCATGAACTATTTGAGAAGAGAACAAAAGGCTTTAAAAATGAATTAAATAAAAAATTTGCTTTGTCATCTGTTGATAAACAGACAATGTTTATTCACATAACATGTGAATGTTTGGCAAATGTTTTTGAATGCTTGTTCACAAAAATATGAGAATGAAATCAGTTTTCCATGGGCAGAGTAGATTTGTAGGGTTCAGGAATAAATTATGGCATGCCATCTTCTCTTATCCTTCTGTGTTTCAGGTGAAAGTTCTTACAGGTCCTTTTTCCTACCTAATTTTAAAATTGATATTTCTACTATTCACATATTGTCATTCAGTGCTGGTACTTTAGCTTCCTTCACCCACATCACTCTACCACAGATCACACTTCTATCTTTGACACTTTTTCTCTTTCTTAGATTCCCATTATATCAAGCCAGTTCCCTTCCCAGCCTCTTCATCTTGCTAATAACCTTGCTTTTCCTCTCTAAGATATTATCTTTTTAATTCTTCTCTCTAGAATTCCTTCCCATGTCTCCTGAATTTATGCTTCTGGACAAAAAGAAGTTAATTAATTAAGGTCAAAGTTTTGAAATAAAAGAACTTTAATGTGTATCTAAATGCATATTTTAAAAACTTGACTTGTGCTTGAGAGACATTAAAGAGAGACATACATCTGTACATGTTGCTGTGAAATCTCTATATTTTTTCAGTTAATCAATCTTCAATATTCTCAGAAGCAGTAATGCTTCAAAATAAAACTCCACATATATATCATAGCTTTATTGGGGGGAGGTGGAATTTAACCTATTAAATAGGGTGTAATTTTTAGATGAATCAAAATGCTTGTAAGGCTGATACATGAGAACTGAAAAGAAAGCACAATTACAGATGTGATGTAAAGCCACATCTGAAAAGATCATATAAGATCAGACCTCAGGATAACTTCACAATTTAAGCTTACTCTGAAGACAGTTGAAATTAATCTATAAATTATACTGCCGTTAAATCGCTCAAATTTTAACTTTTTCAAAAAATCTTCATTGCATCATCCCCACTCAAAAGATGTTTGCCACAGATCTTAGTGACAACTCACTTCTTCATGCAACATGAAAAATGAATGGGGGGGATGGTGTGAGGTTGTGGGTTTGATCCTGATCTTTTCCTAAGAAAGTTTGCTGTTCATGTACAGCCATATGGGGTGAGTCTGAATGCTCCCAGGCAGCTGTGCAGTCCAGCACCTTGTCCACATCACTGCCTCAGAGGAACATGTAGAGACTTCACTGACAATTATTATGCAATAAACTTTCCTAGGAAAGAAAATTATTAGAGGCTTTACTGCTTTTTAATTCTGTTAAAAACATAAGAAAAATAACGCTAGAAAATTTTGTGTAGCTTCTCACAGTGAGTTACATCACACAGATTATTTCTCTACAAAAAGGCTGTTCAGCAACGCCAACTGATATTAAACACTTTTTTTGTACTTTCATCCTGTGTCTCAGATGACAAATTATTCTCAATGTGTGAACTTTCAGAAAGCTGGACTTGTTGAAATGAGAGTATTTTTCCTAAGCTTCATGAAAATGTCACTTCCCTCCTCTCAGCATGCTGGACAGCTGCAATGTAAGGTGGAAATTAAAAGTGAGCCTTAAAAACAATTCTGTATCTACAAGATACCCAAAAACTTAAATACATGGCAAGTACCTTGATGACAGACAGCATGAAAGAGAGGAGGTATCTGAAAGAAAATACTACTGGGGAAAGGTAAAACTTTAAAAAACGCAACCTAAATTTGAAATGCAAGTGAGATGCAGTAGGTTGTCTTCTAATAAATAAGAGGGGTCTTTTTTAAACATTCTGCTAGAAAGTGATAAACTTTTCTTTCTCAATAGATTTTTAAATGAGATTCCTAAACAAGCTCTCTAACTCACTCTTTGGGAAAAAATAACACACACAAAGGTCAATGGCAAAGTTCAGCTGACTTTAATAGGTTAAGAATTAAGTTCATTCAGAGCTGACATTTCTCTGACAGTATTCTGTCTTGGAATATTTCTATGAAATAAAGCTAATGTATACTTACAAATTTTTAGTATATGAAGAAGCCCAAATCTTAATAAATCTTAATAAATCTCCAAAATCTTAAAGATCCTAATCATTCAATAATAATTTCTTTTTCTAACACAACTTCATTACAATTGCTAAACCTGAAAACAATCTGCATTTTCTATTAGCACCTTAAGAAAGACATCTTTTTCAGGCTAACTTTCCAGCTCTTGAACCTATCTCCATGAAATTGCACTGTACTGCAGTCTGAGTTGCATCATAATCAATTAAAAATAAGCTCCCCTGCTGCAATAGCGCACCAAAACTTTGTATGGGGTTTTATTACAACAAAGAAAGTTCTATTTTAGCTACTATTGAATGCAAATATTTTGTACAACTTTCCAGTGCTCACTTCATAGTAATTGTGCTATGTGAGAGTAGCAGTATATCACCCTATTTACTGAAAACTTTTGGAAGCCCCAGATGGTCAGTCAGAGAAAAACGCCATCAATCTTTCATCATGATTCTTTCTTTTATAATTAAAGCCAGAATCTCCAACTTAGATCGTGCTAAGAAGCCATCCAGAATGTACAGGAAGAAAAAAAATCATTTTTTGGAATGTTATTTTCTCTATGATTTCTTTTTCTAGGCATGTTTTTAGAGATTGCTTTCTCTGCATATTCCCAAGAGAAGCAAAGCCCTTCCTATCACTATGAAACTGATTTAACGATAAATCAAGCAAAAGATTCCTTCGATTTTTTTACCTTTTTTTCTTTTCATTACCTTACAGAAAAAGGAAATCTGCTGCCCCATTTGGTACCTGGATAGTCCTTTCTGTGTAGTGAGGAAGCCTTGCCATGATCAAAATGAGCAATGGTCCATACTTTAAAAATCACAACTGACCTCTCAGCCAGACTCTTAATGACCATGCAAAGATGCAATTTCAAGTGGCATTCATCTGCTGTGTATTTTTCACTCCAACTGATGCAGGTATCATGACAGATGCATTTTTCCACCTCTGTCTTACATTTCAGTTCAGCTCTGAAGTACACAGCTGCCTTAACTTAAAAGCATACATAAATGTGTCCTTACAAGCCGAAAAATGTGGAAGTGTGGATGAGAGCATCAGACTGACATCTGTTTATAATGGAACTAAAGTCTTGAAGTTCACCATTCCTGAAGTGAAACATTAATCCATCCATTTCCTCCCCCTGCATTTTTTTAACCTACATAGGGAGAATTTAAAGAGTGAGCTGTTATTAAGATCATGACATATGTTACCATGATCATATAGAACAAGAAAAATACTCTTTGTCATGTAATTTTCTGACGGCAAACTCCGTTTAGCTCTTATTGGGATGACAAGGTACTGCTGCTTTTGCTGGTTCTGCAACTGAGAATTGCTATTACCATCTGAGTTGTGTTTCTGGGAACTATGATTAATTCAAGTCATTTTTCCACTGGTTGGAAAGCATTTTTTACTCCACAGAGAGTGTCTACCCCTTGGAACAGGCTGCCTAAGGAAGTGGCAGAGTCATCATCCCTGGAGTTATTTAGAAGACATGCAGATGTGGCACTTGGGGACATGGTTTAGTGTTGGGCTTGGAAGTGCTCGGTTAATGGTTGGATTCAATGATCTTAAGAGGCCTTTTTCAACCTAGATGACTCTATGATTCTGTTATTCCATAAGGGTGGGTAGGCAGAAGAAATAAATAAATGCTTCACTTTCTCTAACTGGGGTTTGGTGGCATCCTTTCCCCACTCACTTAAAGGGTGGGGCCAACTGCAGCTCAGTACTGCTGGAGACAACACACTCTGGTTGTTGGCAGGTCTGTCACCCGTCTGCAGCCCTGAAATCTCAGAGTCATGACTGCACTAATCCAGATGGCTACAAGATGGAGATACCTGCAGGAATTGCAACATCCAGTACTCTGAAAAAGAGTTGCATCCTTTAAGAACTCGTGCAAGATGCTTCTTCAGTTTTCCCTGCAGGACTCAGTTCTCTGGCAGTGCTGAGCCCACATCCACCCACAGCTCACAGCATGCAACACGCCCAGCTCAGCACAGTCATCTCAATCAGTGTAATAGCTGAGCTGTCTGTTAAAAAAAAAATAAAAAAATAAACAACAATAAACAGAAAAACAAAACCCAAACAGCAATAACAACCCAGTCAACAAATAAATCTGCTTTATTTCCAACTTTTCTCTTCTTGCTTGGAAAGAATATTAGACTACTACTTTGTCTCTTTGTCTCTTCCCTCCAGGTTTCTAACAGACTACATACCTCTGTTTTCACACTTATTGTTTACCTTTTAAAAGCACTCCTCCCAGGGTCATGCTGTTTCCTGAATTTTGTTCTTTATCTCAGGGCATGTAGTCTGCAGAGGCCAGGAGCTTGGAAAAAGCCATTAATTCTTTTCCTAATGGGAAGTGCCAAAGCTGCTGTACATACATCTTTTCACATACAATTTTGTAGTTGGAATTCAGCCCTGAGTGCCTTCTCGACACAAAATATTAGCACTGGGACTGATGAACTGCACAGACATATGCTGAGTTTGATGGAATATTCACACATTTTAGATTCTACTTGCTAAAAGAAAAGGCTCGGGGACAAGACAACAGCCTTTTCTTATAAAATTACTCAAATCCTCAAAACACCATTTATCAATAACAAAGGTACAACCACCAATTTTCCATACCCTGGCCACATTTCTGGCCAAAGTGACTGAAGCACTGAGGTGAGATTCAGTACAGCCTTGTCAATGTGAAGAGCACCAGGACCAGTAACCTTTACCAGCAGTCATGCAGGAGGAGGTTTTTGCTGATTGTGGGCACATTACTACCACAAGTATGGCAAATGCAGAAGGTTCTGCAAAAGGATCATGGGACAAACACTTTCCACAGAAGATGTCTGTCCAAAATTCCTTCTTGTTTCAAGAACAGCTGCACTAGAAAAATCCTACCCTTCCACTCAGTTCCTGCATAGGCGCCTGGCAATAGACTTTGTCCCAGTTGATGAACTCCACCCTCCTGTAAAATTTTCTCCTCCTCCCTACTTTCCAGCACACAGGATGTTACACAAGTTCAGATTTTTTAGTCTGAAAGTGGATGATTCTGGTGACTTTTTTTTTTTTTTGAGTATATTTGGGATGAAACATAAAACAGCTTTACTCTTCCCAAGCAATAGGTGGAAACAGAAGAGTGCATGTACTCCCTTATCCACCTTTACCTCAGCTCATGTTGCAAATCCAAAGCTCACAGTCTGTGTATGAAGAGGTTTGGATTGCACTCTTTATCTCGCATTTTCGTGTCCCACTGAGTTTAGGTTGGAAAAAAACTTTGAGATCATTCTGTTCAACCATTAACCCAGCACTGCAAAGTCTACCAATAAACACTTATTTTTAGTGTATATATATATATATAGTGTGAATGTGTGATGGCTTCCTGTTCAGAAAAAGATAATTGTGTGAGAGTCTGATCGATCCTATGTCAAATGCCATACTTAAAGCAAAAGAGTTGATGTTTTGTTGTCACTACATAGCAGAGTCATTTATTGGGAGTACATCTAACTGCTGAAGAGCAGCTGCTTGTATTTTGCCAGTGTAGCACTGACAAAGTTGTTTCCTTTCAGAAGACTTGTCTCTCATTGTGTGTAGTTTATACTAGTAATTGTGAAGACTTTCTGTATTTTCTAGGCTTTTCTCAGTCTCCCAACTCAGCAGCTAATTCTGCTGCCTCTCCAGAGAGACACAGAACAGAGTCCTGGGTGAGCTTGGGTTGCCTGGGACATCTGGGCATCATCTGGTCCCTCTCATAGCTCAGAAGACACGTTGGATTGTGTACCCAAGGGCATTTGAGGGCTGTGACCTGCCTGGTTTGGCATTCTCCTGAAATGAGGAGTCCAGCAGTCAGGCTTACCGATGGGCGAGAAAGTCTCATCACAAATAGTAGGTCAGAGCTTTTCTGTAATAGTTTTTTTCAGAATTTTCTCTGAAATGTTCTGTGCAGGAAGTCTGAATAATTAGTGGGGTTACATCCCTTTAGACAGCTACTCACTTATTCTGCACATGAGGAGAGGAAATAATTCTAAATAATTATATATACACATCAGATACTTTATATGTACTCATATATATATATTATATCTATTAACATGGAAAATTGCTTTGAATTGCCCTCTGATTTACATTACTTTTTTAAATTGCAGTTCTTTTAAAGTAGGTATTAGAAAAGGTCAGTTAGAATAAATAACAAGAAAACAAGCTACCAGAGAGTACAGCAATGAGAATATAAATTGTAATATTAGTTTTCAATTTATGTTTATATTTGTTATGATTTCTATTTTTCTGATTATCAAAATAAGTACCAGTTATGAGTTCAAGTTCTATTCATAAATAATTGTGCATGAACAGATATAGATGTCTTTTTGGAAATAAAAAATCAAGCATACAACAAATTTACGAGTAACTAGGGGAAAAAAGGTTGGAAAGCACATAAAATACATACATGTTGCTAAATGCATGTATTTTTCATTTTATAAAGAACTTGAAATTCTGATTTTTTAAAAATTACTAACAAAAGCATTTTTACAAATAGTATTTACTTTATGTATACTGCATATATTATGTGTAACATATGTTCAAAATGCTGTGTGTATATATGTTCCAATTAATAGTACATATCATATATATGCTATGGATATGATATATCTGTTTATGCAACCACATATCTTTAATCTTTTCTATGTTTATGTCTCAATATGAGAGTCCTGTAAAGTACAAATTTTTAACTTTTAAAATTTAAAAAATAGTAATACGATTACCAAAATTCAAGAAATTGAATTTTTGTTTGAAAAAAAATTGAATGTTTGCATTTTTGTTGATAAACCCTTGAAAGAAACTTATTTCTTGTTAATTGGTGTTACCCATAAAATTGAAATCAAAGTGTCTTCCCAGTCTATCAGATAATTATTACACCAGTAATTTCTAGTGTAATATCATATCCACACAGGACTGGAGACACAGACATCATCTTGAAGATCAAAGACATATATATTTTAAAATAATAATCTGGGTTATTATGTGATATGTTCTCATAATGGTCATTGTGCCTCAGTTTAGGGCATGTAGTTGAATCTCTTCAAATTTAAAGTTCACATTAAGCAATCAAATAAATTATTAATAGAAGAAATCTGAGGAGATTCATTTTGTTTCCACAATATAACCATTCAGAATGTGGCAGCATAAACAGTCACACAACACAATACAGTTTTGAGATCAGGACACCTGCAACACAAAATTGCAGTAGCTAAATCTCTGCCCTTCATAAGAAGATCAGGGAAAAGATGAGGTTTTCAAGAAATAAAGGCAAAGAATAATTTAACAGGAGATACATATAATCATAAAAATTTTAACCAAGTCAGGATTACAAGGCAATGGCCAGGGAGAGAGAACATGAGCTACACAGCAGTTTCACAATATGTGCAGTTTTACTGAGCCATTAATAATATTTACCTTCTCTTTTTTTCCTCTTCAGCCACATTTTTCATCATTACCATCACTTCTTCACTTTGCAGAGAGAATATGGATGCTACAGGTGAGAATCAGTGGAACAGAAAGGTTTTTAATGCTAATTGTTCAAAAAATAAATATGCAAATCACCATGACTTTGGTTCTTTCAAGGATAAAACAGAACATAAGTTACCTGTTTTCCAATTTTGTATGCCAGTAAGCTGCTATTTTGCTTCAGTTAATTTATGATTTGTTCCTTGATTATGAACCTTTGAGAAAGGCTACAAATTGGTGTGAAACAAATGGATTAGCCTGGAAAGAAAGATATATTCTGCTTTGAAGAAGAAAAAGCCAGAAAGTTAAAAGCAAAAAAGCCGTGTTGAGCAAGCTCCACAATAATTTAGCATTCCAGGATAGGCATGTGGGCACCATGTATAGAATAAACCCACTGCTCAAATATATCATGCCCAACACTTCCCACTCTCCCTTGCCTTCTGTTTGGTTTTGACACAGTTGATAAAACCTACTACACTCGTGACTGTGACACTGCTGGAAACTTAGATGAGGAAATTCCCCTCGGCCCCTTGTGTCACCATTTTCCACAGTACATTCTTAGACTTATCCAAAAGCTGGGAGTTAGGAAGCTAACTTGTAAGGTTTATTAGACAGCTTGCTCCCTTTCTTCTCTCCTCCCTCTATCTCATCACTGCCTTCCCTATACACACTCTCACACCTGAGTAGGAATAATCCCTTTATAATGGGATGAGCATCTAGCTCCCATATACAAAATCAGAGGGTTGGTATTTCCTTTGCTAGATTTTCATAGATGTGCAACTTTCTTCCTTTTTCTTCAGTTTTTCACCCCTTTACTACCTTTTAGATGAGGTTTCTGAGTACCCTGTAGTATCCTTCTGCAGATATTTCTGTTGTTGAGGGTAGGACTGGCTCTCTGCTTATAAGCCAGTCCTTCCCAGTGAGACTGCAAGTGGCTAATGACCATTTCAGTGCTGTCACCTGTGCATTGTGTAAGTGCCAATCAGGTCAGGTTTTTCTGGTCACCTTAAACTGGGAACTGCAAAGGTAGTTCTGCTAAGAAACTTTTAAACCCTTGTCAAAAGTAAAGAAAAAACTTTTGAGCTTTTACTGGAAATGCTCAGTTTCTTGAACCTGCCCACACAGCAACAGTGTGTTCAAAATAAAGCCATTAACAGAACTGCAAACAATTCAAAAGCCAAAGAAGTTACCTTGAATAAGACTCACTCTTATTTTGTGGTACTTCAGGATTTAATCAACAATATTTTCTGACTTAGTAAAATCAGCAGAAAATAAACCCCATCAGGGTTAGCTGCTGTGAAGAAAACTATTAACCTATGCTTAAGTGCACACCGATTTAGGTGTCAAAGTGGTAAACAGGAGTTACAAGTGATTGCTTTGAGTACTAAAGAGTGGAAGTTTAGCATTCTCAACAGTTAGAACAAGCAATTTCTGTTGTAAGTTAATTCAGAAGATATGAGAGGAGATACTGAGGCTTCAGTAGCATTGAAATTATTGAAACTGTCTATGAAATCCACATTTCATGTATTTTGGAACCAGAAACAAAATGTTAAGGAATTGAATTATTACATTTCAAAAAACCATTTGATTTGGTTTTGGATATGTCCGTTTTGGGTGCTGTAATTTTTTGCCAGGATTCATGATTAAATGACCCCAAATCTTAGAGGCATCAACAGCTAAAATATATTTCTCTGGACATGTTACACATGAGCAACCCATGCAAACATTGGTGCCTAAACCAACATGTTTAGTGGGTTTTTTTCCTCTTTTTTTTTTTGGATTTTTTGGGTTTCTTTTTATTATGAATCTGTGTCATGAGTTTTGGTTTATTAAGCCCTATCATTGCTATTTTCAGTGTGTGCTTTCACGAGTACTAGGGAAAAGAGAATGTCAAGTGTTTCCTTTACTGCAGGCTTTTACTACCCCAATTATCTAAATTGCTAAATTAAGTGTTAAACTTACGTCATTAATTCTTGGGATAAGCAAATGTTTCAAACAATATTAGTTGTACTTGGAGTGCTTGTCTGGAAGGACATTGCAAGTCTTGGAAAAAGCATACCTACTGTCATTCCAGTGGGAAAAAAATGCCAGTAGGAAAGATTTAGCCTGTACAGATAAAGAGACCTAATGAAATTTTACAGAAGTAGTGCTCTGCTCACCAGTACAAGCAGGAGAACATTTTGTTAACAAAATTTGTCCTGAAGTGCCTATTCCAGTCGAAATCAGAGCTGTGAATTGATTCACTGGAAAACATAGACACTGAGAAATCCTTACACACTCTGTGTAGTAATTTATTAAGCTCTTGCTAATGACCTTGGCTCAAGCAATGCAGACTTCTTAAGGATGAAATTTTAAATTTACTGAAACAGATCATCAAAACTAGAGTGATGATCCCAATTTAATGCTGTCATAGACGTCATTCCCCAAATTTACTGTTTATGAGAGTGCCTAATGATGCAGGTTATGTTTTATCACCAGCAGTTTTCAATTATTACCTTCAGGACCCCATGTATAGATGTCATATAATATTACTGGGGTTTTTTTTTTCCATCGAAATAACATTGTTCTTTCTTCCAGACAAATTTTGATTAATTATGAAGAACTTTTATCCAAAAGAGATTAAATGAAAATGATGGTATTTCTGAAGTGACTGTGATACATCCAGGACTCAGAATCCTTTTTACAGGAAGGAAAAGAAAATTTGTTCCTGAAGAAGGGTAGTTTTAAGAAGCGAGAAGATTAAGTGTGTCACCAGGCAGTATTGCAGTGAGGAAAAAATCAGAAAATACTCAAATTTCTTTTGAAGGAATTAGCCTGCCAAATGATCAAACTTTTCTCAGAAAAATTCCAGTGTCTTCTAAGTCAAGGCGAGATAGACATAAAAGACTTCATGCAATGTTTTCAGTTTATGTAATAACAACAACAACAAAAAAAATTTGTTCATTTTTCATGATTTAAAACAAAACCCACTCCAGTTTAAAAGTCTGACCTTTTCCCCTTTATTCTCTTAGTATACAGATGAACATATCTGTAAATATTTTCTCATTAGTCACAATTAGAACTGAGAGTCACTTGCATGATGGGCATATTTTCTTGTAGGCAAAAAGGGCCTAGTTTAATCAGATTGCCCAGTTTAATCATCATGTCATATGACAGTGCTACAGTACCTGGGATTATATGAGTGTCTTGTCTCTCCAGAATTCAGACAGCCAAAAGAAATGGTTTGACCTCCTGTACTGAATTTTAGGGGGTGATTAACTCAGGTGATTTACAAGTGGAATGGTATTGCACCACTTCTGGAGATTTTAAAGAGAATATGTATTTCATTATGTGATTTTTGGTTTGTTTTTTTTTTTTTTTTTAATTTCTACACCAGTATTTGAAAGTGGATGCATTTCAATGAACATTTCAGAAGTCTGTTTTTAACTTTTGTGTTACTATTCTGCCCCAAGGGCAGGATATACACTGTAGGTTTTTTTAACATTATACTAATATGAGCAGGTTTCTTTCAAAGTAATTCAACAGTTTGGACTTCAGACTGTGATTCAATAAAGCTCTAAAAATATTCCTGAACATATTTCACTAAATCAAATACATATTCAGTTATGCCTGTTACACCCAATCCTCTGTTAGATGTGAATGAATATCTTTTGATAGAAAAAAAAATCTTTAAAGCTGGAAAGACATTATCGGATTTCTTTTGGAAAAGAAAATTTAGTCTGACAGCTAGGTCCTAAATCAGGAATGAGGAAATATAATTTAGATTTAGAACACTGAACTCTTACAGTTAGCATTGTTTCTCAGATATACAGAAAGGTCCCTGAGATGAATTATCTATTGCAAAATATCTCAGTGGGTTTCATGCTTCATTTGATCCTTAAATTACTGGGTTTAAAGACATTGAACTGACCAGGTGGGGGTGGGGGTTATGTATCTAGATAGGTCCATATGGTATTCTTCTGTTATTTTGGTAGCTTGTTTTTAGAAATTCTATTTTAAATACTTGTTCTTTAAAATTACTGAAATGTACTTGTTTTGATTAACAGCTAAAACCCATGGATTCTCCCCAGAAACCAAATTTTCCTAACTACATTATCCCCTTATAGCATGAGTCACCAAAGTATGTGCCATTCTTGTGGAGTCCAAATTATACTGTCAAGCATTCAAACTTTAAATAATTCAAAATCTTCCTAGGTGTTCCCTCAGTCTTTTTAATTTTTTTTAGTTATTGAGCAATTCTACATAAATTATTTATACAGTAATTTTTCTACAGAAATTCAGAAAAAAAAAAGAGGCATACCAGGGAAGATTAAAAAAAGTCTGTGTTTAGGATTGGCAATGACAATGGAAACCTTCTCCTCGCATAAAACATTGATTGAAATTATGTGCAACGTAGTCAGGTCAATGTTGTGATCCAGAATCACCCTGGATGTGAAAGATTCCTTAATCTTTGGAAAGCCTCATTTTCTGCAAAGTAGTTCTGCCTTACTGTAGGACAAACACTTCATTTTGTGGTCAGATTCATCTTCTGGGATGAAGTAGAGTAGGGAAAGAAGGGGGGAAATATTTTTTATGTCCTTCACTGAGTACTACTTGGTTGAATCTAGGGAGGGAGCATGAGGTTATTTGGAATGAGATGGTATATTAATAAGCTTATTAAGTAGCTCAGAATATGCCATTATTAATATTTGTTTTTTCAAATTAATGTGGAGCTTTTCTGCTAGATAAAGAGATTCTGCAGTATAAACAGAGTCTTCTTGCAGCTCTTTGGTTCTACCTGGAAAAGAAATGTAGCAGTCTCCTGGGTTTTCTTTGGATTAAAGAAAGCCCTAAGGTTTCCTTTGAAGGGGGATTCCTGAAGACTGGCTGGTATTCAGTGAATTTCAGAGTGCAGGGTTTAAACCGACAGAGACAATCTTGTAAGAAGGGGAGCTGTTAAATCTCATCCGTTCCCTGCATAGATCACAGTCCACTAGATGAGTAATCAAATGGTTTTTACTTTAGATGTTTCATATATTTCAACTGTATTTAGTCTGGCAGGTTTCGTTTTCCAGCACTATCTGTGAAGCATTTCTTTCATTACCTATGTGTTTAAGTTCTTTATTTTAATTCTATTAGCTTTCATTCTAGTGGTACATGACTTAAGGACCCCTCTAAGATATGAGTAAAAAAATACTGCTGTATTGCTCTTGATGACTATCTGCATCACCACTGTATCCAAACAGTGAAATATTATCTATTCTTTTCTGAGAGTTATCAAAAAACCAGATTCTGACAATGTTTAATTGTTTCATAAAAATGTTGTACCTTGCATATCTGGAATACTGATGCGTGCAGAATTTCCTACAGTCTTAAAAAAGTGCAGGACAAGACCTATCATCTTTTCACTGTCTGTGAAATATCTGTAGATATTTCACTGTCTTATCAGTGCCTCCAAGCAAGTAATTCACACTTTTCCAGAAATAATCCTATGTGCCCTCCACAGAACAGTAAATATTTACTCTTGTCTTGAGGCCCTGTGTTGCACTGGTTAAGTTGGAAAGGTTGACTCATGGAGTAACAAAGATAGTGAGGGAACAGAAGGAAATAGTGCAGTGAAGATACTCACAAGTGCTTGAAAAAGAGGGTGGGTAACAAAGTTATGAAGTTTGCTGTGAAAAAAATCAGCCTTGTGGCAATCCAAACTGAAACTCTTTGGAGAACTGCATCAGGATCTTATGATGCTGAGCAAAAATTACAAATAGAATTCCATATCCACATGAGAAAACGTGGGAACATAGACAGCACCTTACACAGACTATTACGGTTCAGAAGTAGCTGCCACCACTTAAGAAAGAGATTGTAATCATTGGATTTATCACCTCACTGTTCACAGAATATTCAAATAATTACAAAGAAAAGAACAGAAAATATGGGTACCCCACTATGTAAATTCATTGCTACCACAACTTGTGTACTGCTTGCGCTTCTTGATTACCTGTTTTCCACTTTGGCCAGGGCTACTGAGAAGATAACAACAGGGCTCAGAAGTGCTTTCTGCAGAAGACAAGGAACCAATTGCTGTGCTTCTCTTTAAAAAGCTGAAAACAGATGGCTGTAATAAAATAATGAATATAGATAAAATATGTAAGAAATTATTTTTGATTTTCTGCTGAAAAACTACTGCAGTCATACCAAAAGGATGACTGACTTAAATTCTTCTCCTTTTCTTCAGTGCTGGTAACACCATGATGTGCTATCCAGACATTGGATGTGAGAATCAAGATACTTTTCATTAGACTCAATCTTTAAGGATAAACCTGCTCCAGCAAGAGCTCCATGAGCCATGTTCTTTCAGGAAATATCCACCCACACAGTGGGGCTCTCCAGGCACTGCGGTGTGGATACCCACTCCATTATGGGGCCTCTCCAGGATATGCAGGTGTCCTGGGCTGACATTATGATATGAAATAGGTATCCCATTTAGTCTGCTCTGGAGGCTGGATCTGGCGCCTTTAAACCAAGCCTGCGAGAGGGAAGAAAAACTGAGAGACTTTTTTGTTTTTAAAACAAAATTCATGCTCAAGGACAGACAGGCTACTGGGGATAGGCTCAGCGGCAGTGGGGAGTGGAGTACGCTTGCTTTCCAGCCTGCTCTCGACTCTTTTCTCTAGAGAGAGTTTTCCTGGGATTTTTGGAATTTTTTCCTCTTTTCTTCTTCTCTTCAGGACAGTGTCACAACACCGGAGCACACCGGGAGACTTTTCTTCCCAGGCCCCTGTAGGGACTCCCGACAGCCCTGAGGAGGAGGATATAGACACTGACACCTGCACCTACAGAAGGACCCTAAAAATCTTTCCAGGTTTCTCTCCATAGCAAGAGATTTTACTATTTAGCATTATTATCCTTTTCTGTGTGTTTTGTTAAATAAAAAGTTTTTATCTCTTTCACTTTTCTCTGAGGAAAAATATTTTTTTTCCCCTCACCTGGTAGGGGGAGGGGTGGTGGCAACCTGCTTTTCCCTCAGGGGATATTTTCTTCCAAATTTGGCCAAACTGGCACAGCAGGATCCCACGTGCTCTACCAGAGACTGCAGAGGCCTCAGGGACACCTCTGCTGAGGCACCCAGAGCACCTCCTCCCCTCCTCCTCCTGCTCTCCCCTCAGCTCTCAAATAGCCACTTACCTCAATTTTTCTTTCACCCCTCAGTGTCTCCCACCACTGAGAGCACCTCTGCAGTTCCCCTCGCTACCAAAACCTTGACACCTGCACTCAATAAGATTCTTTACTTTCCAAGCACCCAAGGTCAGAAGTGTTTCAAAACATATTTTACATCCTTTGCATTGGATTATGTGAGCATAAAGTTCATATCTCACAAGTTTTAAATAATGTAAGCCAATATAAAAATCTCCTAACTTGCTTTTTGCAAGCCATGAGTAATCTATACCTCCTAAGAAATATATATTATTGTACTGTTCTCTCGTTCCTTTTGCTGTACCCACCTTCTTTGGCTGTATTTACTGTTTTGGGGGGGGTTTTGTAATTTTGTTAGCACAAAACTTCTAGCTTTTTGTCAACATGGAACATCCTTTTCAAATATTCCCTCCCATCAGTATGATGAAGTCAAATCTCCTGTTTTATTGAACAGTTATGTCACGGAGTAATATTGGCACTGAATTAAGTAGCTAAAAGATATTCAGGTATCATTTTTCAACTTTTCTCCCAGGTATTGCTGACATTATATTCTTTACCTGACATTGTAAAATGCATTAAATCGTTACTATTTTTTAAATTTTAAAAAATGCCAGAGTGCTGGCTTATGCTGAATTCATGATGCTTTTTCTACACACTTCTCTTCAGCCACAATTTTCATCTATGAAAACGGCACTCAGTTTTTTCTGAACTGGAAAAAAAATTATAGAAAGTATATTCACACAGATTTCATTGGTCCTTCTTCTCTTCAATGTCTCCTTCATTCTTTCAGAACAGATATGTCTAAACACTGTCTAAATACTCAAGGAACAGTCACAAGTCAGAATAAAATCTAAGTCCTTTCACTAATTATAAATGTTAGTGATACAAAGATCACTGTGGCCTATAAGTCATATGAAGTCTGATTATTTCAAAGTAATAAGCCATTTAATACATTCAGATTATTAATGCATAATGTATTAGAAAATAAAGGGAAAGCACTGCTCTCTTTGAAGAGCTTGCTTGCTGCAGTCAAAGATGTTATTTAAAGATCACTCATGTACATCAATAATCTCTTAGATCAAATACCACCATCAGTTACATGGAGCTCCCCAGTAACAACCACAGCTGGTAAATTACTATACTGAACAGCCTGATCAAGATCTGTTTGATGGAAAGTCAACATCTTCTTGATGTTGTGAGATGCTGAATTTAAGAAAAACCCTAGCTGAAAATAGGAATTTGGATTCCAATACTGGTGTAAATTAGAGGGGTTTTTAAATTGTGCCTTTTGTGTTTTCCTTCTCAGAGTCTTCAGTGGCTGTTGGATGATAAGGAACAGCCCAGTGTAGTTTTTCTTGCATCTTGACAGTAGTAAGTGAGGCTTTTATTTATCCTGTCCCAGAAAAGAGTAGCCCGGAACATACATGCTGTGATTTCTTGTTTTATCATAATATGTAACACGTCTCCTTTGTTTCTTCTAGTTTCCTTTATTGACAGTTTTCATTTCAACACATTTCCTGCTCAAATTAGAGTAATATTTTATATTCATTATGTGCTAGAGCTGAAAAAATTTAGAGGTGTGAAAGAAATATCTTGTAAGTAAAGAGAAGATAAACTTAGAAACTTGCATTACCCCTACATGGCAAGAAAGTAACATGCACAGAAGCTATCTAGTAAGGACAGAGATTTTCTGTCTGAAAAGAACATATCATAACAGCTTTTATCCAGCTCACAGATGCCAACATTTGTTACATGGCAAGGACTGACTTTTTCTTGTGTGATCAGGCTTGATTTCTCCAACTTTCCTTGGAGAGATAACAATTAATAGTTGTCTCTTTTCCATTGCTATAATTTTTGTGTCTCTTCAATAATTTGGGGAAGAAGAAGTTTTGAGACTGCTGTACCTGGTTCATCCTCAAGTTCTGCCAAAGTTCTACTATTTTCTGTTACTATTACGGAAGTTCAACAAAGATGCAACTATGAACTATGTAACTACAAGCGCCAATCCTCTCTACCATTTATTCTAACTCAGACAGACTTCTGTATCAGTTCAGAAGAATCCCCAATGCTTGAGTTTTTTCTAAGATTTTTTTTTTTATTCAGGTAAATCATAAGTATGTGTTTATACATTTAGCATGTGAGGTCTCCCATTGGAGCTGGAACATCCATATTTTTCTTAATCAGCATCTTCCTCTCAAAGGTAAAGACTGAAAACACCGCAATGCTAGCTGGAAGCTACTTCAGGTCATATATGCTGCAACCCTCTGCTCATTAAATCATCATAGAGTAAGGCTGAAAACTAAATATTTGTGGGGAAGCCATATGAAAAATGGCTGAGGTCACCTGACTTGTCCAGCCTGGAGAAGAGGACACCGAGGCAAAATGCCACAGCAGCCTGCGGCTCCCTCAATAGGGTAAGTGGAGGAGCAAGTACTTATTTTTTCTTTCAAGTGATGAGTGACAGAATGCGAGCCTGAGGTTGTGTCAGGGGAGGATTAGGTAGGAAATTAGAGGGTATTTGGGCACTGGAACAGCTTCCCAGGGAAGTGGTCACAGCACCAGCCTGACAGAGTTCAAGAAGCATTTGGTCAACGCTCTCAGGCACAGGGTGTGATTATCGGGGCGTCCTGCGCAGGGTGAAGAGTTGAAGACTCAATGATCCTTGTGGGTCTCTTTCTCAGGATATTATATGATTCCATAATTAAACTCCCTGTTTTCTGAGGACTGTCTTAGCTAAGTTCTCTGGTTTGGTTTCTAGTGTTACTCTTCAAATTTTGAGAGCTCTAGACCCATTCCAGAAGAATTCAAAAGTTGAAGTTGTTTAATTTCTTTTCTTCAATATCTTCTAAACTGCTGCCATGTTTAGGGGAAATCTCTTTTAAGCGCAGAATCAGCTGTTTATTTCTTGCTATAGAAAACCAAGGGATGTTCAAAAATTGCTGTATTTTGGCGAGTATCTCAGATACATAGGTTTTTGTTTGATGAAACCTGATGCTTACCCATTGGATAGAAAATAAGAATGTTGATATACACCTCTGTTTATATGGCCACTGTGGTCCAATGAAATTTCTATTCTGCAATGAAAATTCTTAAAACTGGTAAATTTTAAAGTTCCTTTGGATAAAAGAAGAATTTGGTTTGAACTACAAAATTCTTTTCAATTCCTACAAATAGTATGAAAAATATACTTAGCAAAATCCCCTCAAATTGCACACATTAAAAATAAATGAGATTGGAGTAATAAAGAAAATAATTTCTTTCTCTAGTGGGCACATATCTGCACAAATACTTTCCTAAACTCGAGTCAAACATTTCAGAGCCTAATGAAAATAAAAATTAATTTAGATGTATATATATAATGCTGTGGAAATGACATCATTTTTTTTCTCATTACTATTTCATAATCTATGATCCCAAACAAATTCTCATTTACGAATATATTTTATAGTCTTAAAATGTGTGATGGAGAGCTGCTGAGTCATACCCAGAGCTTCTCTGACTTCTTCCTCAGGCTTGCTCCTTTCAGATAGACTATAAAATAAATCTAGCCCTATTTTGAACTTCTTTCTCCCCCTTCCCTCTTCATTCATCCTAAAGCCCAGCAGGATCACTAGGACCTTCTGTGGAAGAAAAAACAAAAAGCTAAATTTCATCATAGTGCCTCAACTACAAAAGAAGTTAAAAGAGCTCCTCAAACTCTCATGAGAAAGGAAAGTGCAAGATACATTGTTAAGTTAAATACTGGAAAGCTTCCAGAGGGAGACAGTGGAAACAGAGCAAGAACTTACTTAAAGCAGGGATTGAAAGCATAGAAGATTGAAAGCATAGAAGAGAAGATAATTAAAAATCTCAGATCTAACCTATTTCCATAACTCTTCCATTGTGTTCTCTCTGAAGCATCACTGTAAAGGCTGAGATAAGCACTTGATGGATCTGTGGGTTTGACAGCAGAATGACAGCAAGGAAGAAAAAGATTGATGAACTATGGGAAAATTTTTTTCTATTAACTTGTGGGATGAGTAAAGAGGGATTGTGGAAATGGAGCTGTGAGCTATGGGAGTGTGAGTGACCAAACAGTGGACTTGCACATCATTAGGCTCCCTGTGAGTTTAGTCGCACTGAAGCTCCCTGCACTGTACACTGTTTTGCAGCAGGGGTATCTGTCAGCAGAACACTTTTCAGAGCTCAGTGATGCACTGACATAGCAGCAATGTTACAAACCAGTAAAGCTTTGCACTGCTACTCTTCTCTCAGGAAGCCAGAACCATTTCCACTTCTAACTCAGTAGATAGTGAGCATGCTTCCCCATTCCACTAAACTGTAACATTTCTAAGTATGCTATAGAGAGGCAGTGATTTAGACATCAGCTTAAAGATCAACTGCTTCTTCCATGATGACTGGTTTTGGCTCCACCACATGGACTTACACTGTCATAAAATTATATTCTCCTTTTATTTACTGTCCTGCAAAATCCAGTAGTGCTCCAGTGGATGGCAGAGTCTAAGCTTTTCAAAGGTGTTTTGCCTTTTCAAGGATTTTCAGTGAACCTCAGGGAACAGCTGTGTTTCTCTAACCCCTCTAACCTCTCTAAATCCAGATTTGTAATGTTCTCATTCCCCAAGGACTCCTTGCTTCTGTTCCAGATGTATGTTTAGACCCATGGAAAGTCAGAGACAGAGAAAAGTTGACACAAGGACAACAGGTCATTGGCAAGGCAAGGCCCAGAGAGATTGAGCATGTATTGTAGTGGGGATTAGCAAAAAATTATTCCTTTCACAATGTAATAAAAGAATTAGTAAGAAATACTTTGGCTTGAGTGAAAATAAACTATTTCTCCCCACCCCACCCAGAACATTTCTGAAGTACCTGCTTGGTCTCCAGTGGTACATATAATAAAAGTATGCTCCTGTAGAACCAAGAGAAAATCCCTTTTTGGAATTCCAAATGGGGATATATTTGAGAGATTAAGTGATTTCTTTATTTATTCATTTATTTTTTGAAAAAGCGTGAAAGAGAAATATATAGTGTTTATTGTGTGAAATATGTTCTATAGGGAGTATTTCAATAAATGCCCAAAATTGAGGAAATCAGCAACCAAATTTCTAAACAATTGTTTCTTGACCTTTGCCTTGGAGACAAAGTTGCTTAAAAGACCTTTTGAAGTTGTTAGGTGTTGCTGGAAATTAGGATGAGAAATAGATTCTGATCTTGTTAGGAATAAATCCAGTTAATATCCTCAGGCTGACTCTGTTATGTTATGCCTGTGATGGTATCTGGTGACTGATCTCTACCAGTCCAGTCCTTATCTCAACCCATGAATCTTTTGTTATATTTTCTCCTCCTTGTCTAGCTGAAAAGAGGAGTGATAGAGAATCTCTGGTGAGTGCCTTGCATCTAGCCAGTGTCAACCCACTACAGCTAAACATTGCTAAATTGCATACATTTCCAAACATGTTAATTATGATGGCCATTGCAAACACATAATGGAAGTCTCTTTATGCTGTTCTACAATTGCCTCCTTGCACACTTTGTTATATCATTACAGAGTTATAGAAAAATAAAATTGATACTCTGGAAACTTCACCTTAATCCTGCTGCCCTATGTGCTGAGATAATTTTTTCCATTGCATTTTATGTCATTACTTCTGTTCTTTCTGTGAACAATAAGGGTCTCCTCTGAGAGAGCACCAGACAAGTCAGGGTATGAACATCCCACTGCTGTTGTGGCTGTAAGACAGAAGTTTGCTGGCCTACAGGATATTATCCAGGTGGGCAGCTGGTATGGCCTATGCAGTTCTAGATCCATGGTGTGGATTGTGGCTGAGATGCATCATTGCATGTTGAAATGGAATTTCTACACCTGAGAAATTAGTTTTGACAATATCATTTCTCTCTGTCGTGTGTGAGAAAGGTTGGATCTGTCATTTTGACATGTCACTCCCTCACTCGCTGCAGCAGCACCTTGCTCTTTATGTGACTTTTTTTGGTTTAGTACCATAAAGGCTGTAAGACACTGGCAAGGGTAAGAGTGCTGTATGGATGCATCCACATACATATGTGCCATAATATGGACACATATTTCTTTTACAGACCATTTTTTGTTCATTTTCTCCAGAAGCAGTCATAGAATATTTTTGCCAGGTATCCTCTGAGCTGGTAAGGACAAGTTGTGATATGTTAGATTGCTTTGGCAAACACTGTCAAGAAGCCAGAGAAGGGAGGTGCAAAAAATTAAAGCACTGTCACTGGAATAGGGTTCCTCATCCTCTTTATTATGTTCAGTCCCAGATTTCAGTGTTGATCCAGAGTGCAGGCTGTCTTCATTTGCCTCACAGTATCTAGTGCATATGTGAACATTGCTATACACTGATGTCTTCTCAGATGAAGTTTTGGGTAACAACATTACAATATGAGTACATGAGACAAACATTTCCTGGCCAGTGGTTTTTGTCCTTGACCTTCATTCCACGAGCTTTCCTTTCCCTGAAGCAGCACTAATCTATGTTTCTGTCAGAAGTTATTCAACCATGTTTCTCCAGGTGTTCCTACTGGGAAATTCTCCAGGCAGAAACTCTTCTTCCAGCATAATCAGGCCAAAACTTCAATTTATTCCAGTCCCCAGGTTATGCTTCTCTGCTCCTAGGATTGGGATTACAACATCTTTTTTGTCTTCACTAGCAGCTGTAAGGAGTAACAAAATGCTCTGCAGGAGACTGCTGTTTTCCAGCAGGAGAGACCGCATTTTTATAGCTTTTTTGAAGTCATGGGCTCATTAGGTGATAGGGAATTTTGGAAGAAAACTTTGTGGGGCTCAGGCAGGAAAGGAGGACTGAAGTGTCTAGGATTTTAGTCCATCATATTCTGTGGAAAAAACAGATTTTCCTCTCCTACATGATTTCTGGATTTTTAATGTGACTTGACACTTTCTTCCCTAGCAGGTGACTCATGCAATACAGGTACACTAACAAGATACTCTAAGTAGCCCAAGTACATTTGTTCATTGCACTTCCTAATGTCCCAGTTGAAGTTGTAAAGCTAATCCGTATAACTGAGGTTGTAAAAAATCACACAAAGGACATAGAGGAAGCAAATATGTGAAACAAAATTATCAAAAATAGACAAAAATATACTCCAAAGCAGATAATTTTAATAATTGATGATACATTTATTGGATATGAAGAGATTCAAAGTAGGAACCATTACAGTTTCTCAAAAATTTCACCAAATTTTTGCCATAAAACTGGAAATTTCATTGGGGAGAATGAGCCATTTGGTCCTGCAATTTATAGTGAATTAAACTTTTTTGTACCATGACACACATAAATAATTTGGGGCATTTTATAAAATAGCAAAATGAGGAAGCATAATTGGCTGAAAGATTATCTAAACGAAATCGTATATAATCAAGGATAACATTCAATGAGATCTACACTTAAAGGGTTTAGGCACAATCACTGTTATTAAACTGTTTCAAAGAATGATTCTTGCAGTAGTCTGTGGAAACAGTATGGTGGGGGGTACCTTTTTTGAAACTTTTCAATGACACAGGTAATTGGACAGCACAGTGGAGACACTGATGTGAGGCTGATGGTGGGTTTAAGTTTGACTGGCTGATCTGTGATGTCTTCCTGAGATCAAAGTCAGCAAATGTCTAAGGTGCCATAAAAAACAATGCCCCTCAAAAGATTTGCAAGCTGGACGTGTTTTTGGGGCTGGTACAACATACAGGAGTGATAGGACTGAAATAGCTAAAAAAAAAAAAAAGTAAAAAACAGCCTCAGTGGTGTTCACAGAGCTATTTTTATTTAGCTGAACAGAGCCCTTGGTACCCACAGTTGCTACAAGGGACCAGCTACTACTATAAAAAACTCAATAAGCTGTTTGAAGCTATCACACCCTCTAAGCTGAGGTGTTTCAAAACTGTTCACAAAAAGGAAATATTGTAGTCGTTTTCAAACCTTGTTCTAAACAGGCCGGAGCACAGAGATGTGCTGAAAATGCTAGTGCTGGCAGGAGGCTCTGGCAATGGCATCAAGCAGATTTGGAACTACCTGTTTTGGTAATATTCAGCCTTCTGCAGGCTTGCTGTCCATATGAATATGTGTGAAGAAATACCTCTCCAAGGAGTCACGACTCCCTTGAGCCTCCCACCTTCCCTGAGTGTTCCCATCTCAACCACTTCATATCCATAAGGCAGCGAAGCAGCTTTCTTTCTGATAAGAGAGCAGAATATACTTGAAATCCTGGAAAGGGATCTGTTTCAACCTGGTTCAGACACTATCCCAGCTGTCAAGCCAAAACAATGACCAAACAATGCAGAATTTCAAAGAGTTTTGATACTCATCCAGAAACCATAGCAGCTGGGTTATCAGGAAAGCACAGCAACAGAATTACCTATTATAGTGCTCCGCTGTACTTGATGTAAGGCCCTGAATATTTGTTATGAGACAAACCCAGGATGTTGCCAGCAGCAAATACCTGCTTTGAAGTTTCTGGGGAAATAGAGACTTAGTCTGATAATGGCTGGCAAGTGGCTGTTTTATCTCACAATACCTGCAGTTAAGGCTAAGAAGATTGCAATTTTGGTGTCATAGTGGATGTTTTTTATCAGAAGGGTGACTGTAGACTTCAGAATTCTAGCATAAGTAACAGTGAAAATGCTGTAAAGTCAAAAATATCTTAACACTTAAGTGGAAATGTTTGGGGCAAATTTATGCAAAATCTATGTTTCCTTCATATCACGGGGTAGATACATGTAGGACAAAAGTGAGAAGACTTAGTACATAAATGTATGAAAAAGAAAAAATAAAATATCTTCTATTGTTTTTTTCTATTTTAAGCTTTGAAGCAAGAAAGATTCATTGTGTGCCAGAAATGCTGAATTTTTCACAGACCTTCTTTACTTTTACTCAAACTTACCTCTCCTGAATTAATGTGTCTTTGTCAGAGGAACAACCACAAGACATTCTATCAAATGAAGAAGATTTCACATTAAGTTTTATAGCTTTGAAACCCAGTAAAGCCACCCACAACACTACAGGCCATTTTCTGGGCACCCCTCAGGTTTATCCCTATAGCAGTGGATATTACAATAGGTTGTTATGTGCACTTCCATCATGGACACATTTTGTCAATGTGGTTTGTAGCAAGAAGTAGGAGTCATTATAAGTGACTAACCAATTATGCAGGGAAAAACATAGCATGTTCTGCAGTCCCAACTGATTTATATGCAATATAGAAACTCCAATATTCAAAATCCATTATTTGAGAGTACTTACCATTTTGGTAAAATTCTTCATCCTGTCTTCCTGTAAAACTGAATCTTTGCATTTCAGATTTCTTGTGATGAATGCTTATGAGAAGCTTTTCTAGTGGGCAGAAATATTCATCACACTTGCAAAACATGAAAGGCAGTTGGAATGAAACTGTGCCATTAATGAAGATGATTTTAAATTCAGTGCACCTTTAAAAACATTAATTGCATGTATTTTCATAATATTACAGACCTCAGATTGCAGTTGTTTAGAAACCTGATCATTTGAAAAGTGTTTCTTCTTCTGCAGCTATGTGTTTTCTTCATTACAATTGAACACAACAAAATTTGTGGAGAAAAGTTGTATCTTTTACTAGCTCAGCTACTATTACTGGGAAAGACAGACATATCTTATTATGTTATTAGACTTACCAGTCTGAGACATCAGACATGCCACAAGTTTTAAGAAGAGGGAGAAGGAAAACAGGAAACTGGAGTCATTAGACAAATAGTTACCAAAAAA